>JALMQS010000064.1:326411-504048 GCA_024734495.1 Forficula auricularia
ACAGACTGAGACATGGGGGACTGCTTAGGGGAATCTTGGAGGGGGAGGTGGGAAATAAAAGGGGAAGGGGATGGCCCAGATAAAAATATTTCGACCAAATAACTGGGGATATGGGATGCCAGACATTTATAGAGGTCAAAGAGCTGGCGGGGGACAGAGCCGAACTTGAAAAATTCTAATATTTTCGCGGCCCTCTTACATACTTTCCGCGCCCCCCCCCCCCCCCCCGTTAATAATCGCTGTCTTAGATGATATCAAATATTCACTCCCAATTTGATTTTAATGAATTCCAAACGTCTCTTTTATTTCGTTTTTCAATTCGTTTTATTTATTTATTTATTGGCTTTCTCTAAGACACGAATATAACAATCAAACTCGAATATTCATAATTCTGTCTCGTTAGAAACTTTTTACTAAATTAATATTTTATTTCCTCTTTACGTGATTCGTATTTATTTAGATACCTTCATAATGGTTCGATTAAATAAATGAACATCTTTCCTTCAAATCTTGTCATATGCGCCGTTACAAATCAACCCCACCGGCCAGTTGGTCAACCAGGATTTAGGGGGCTAATACAAACATACACACATTTAATTTAATATTATATTTCAAAGTCTTGTCTTTAAATTATTAAACGTCGAAATTCTCAAACCTTTATTTTTGGCATTTTACGAAAATGTTATCATTGTTTGTTTTGTTGCAAACTTCAATTTATGAGCAATCATCAAACAGTGAAAAAGGCAAAAATGTACCAGGATAAGGAAAGAAAATACAATCTCAAATTACAGGACAAAATAACATATCTTTATTGCTTGTTATGTCTGGTACCTAAATTCTTGGACTAGAAAAGAAATTAACAATTAGAATAAGAGCAAAAACTAAAATTTATTACAAAAACAAACTGACAATATTATTAAATAAAACAAAACATCTAACAGACAAACAATAAGACTAGGCATATAAAAATATTATATATTCACTTGAATTCTTCAAAATAAATAAAACAGTCTCACTTCTCCAACATTTCATTTCTCCCACTCTCTTTATTATCTATATTAATGACCTATTAAATCTGCCCTCCAATCCAATACATTGTTACGCTGACGATAGCACCCTCCACAACGCTCAATCCTTACTAGACAATAGCGCAAACATAGCCTCCTCAATAAATTCAGACTTAAGCATGCTAAAAAAATGGGGATCTCACAACTTGGTAAACTTAAATGCTTGGTAAAACACAATGCTGCCTAATTTTTAGGCGCGCAGATAGGAACCTTCCGGACATTTCCTTTGATTCGAGCTCATTGGAATTTCGTAATAAAATATCATTGTTAGGTGTCTCCTTAGGTTCTGACCTCTCTTGGAATGACCATATTATCTCAGTAGCAAAGGCTGCAGCATGTAAGCTTGCCTTTCTTTTCCGAACCAAACGATTTTTCACCCCCACTCAACTCCTTATATTATACAAGGCTCAAATTCGCCCCTGTCTTGAATATTGCTCGCATTTGTGGAGAGGGGCCCCCAAGTATTCTCTTGAAACCCTGGACGCAATTCAGAGACGAGCTATCAGACTGATAGGCGATCCTACATTAACTGACACTCTCGACTCCCTAGCCCATCGTAGATCTGTCTCCGCCCTTTCCCTTTTTTATAGATACTACCATGGCTTTTGTTCTGACGAAATTAAATCGATAATCCCACCAAGGGCTTCATTTGCGCGAAATACACGATTTTCTAAAACTCAACACCCCTACGCGCTTAAACTGGATACTAATCGAACAAACGCATTCGCCAATTCATTTATCCCCATGACATCTAGAGACTGGAACTCTCTTCCCCCGACCGTCTTTCCAGCAACTTATGACCTTCAATCTTTCAAGACCAGCATCCACAGATACCTTCGACTTCTACCCAATCACTAAATCTCCCCTTATCTTCACGTTACAAGGGTCCACCACGGACTACAGAGGTTGTACCTTCTTGGTGCAACTTCTTCTTGTATCAGTATCATTATAAAAGAAAAAAAAATTTAATGGAAATAGAATCTTTTTTTCTGTCTTAATTTATAGTCAAAATATTGATTAAAATTTACAAAATATTTTTTCATTTTAAGTTGTTCATTTTTCCATTTTTTATTTTTTATTTCATTTTTACTTTACCATACAGGGTCTGGTCAAGTATTGTAATCGTGTATGAAAAAAGTTGGTTTTTTTCCTTCTTTTTTCGAAATATCTCAAAAACGGCTTAAACTATTTAGATTATCCCAAACCATAGCATTTCGCTCTACAAAAAACCTCTAATAAGTGAACATCGAAAAAATTATATTTTTCGAGATAATAATTGTTTTGTCAAAATGTCTGTTAGTTAGTTAGTCTGTCTGGTTGTCTGGTTGTCCGTTAGTCTGTGCGTTACCAAATTTTTGTGGACGAGCTAGTGTGAATATCGAAACCAAATTCCAGACGTAGTTTTGGTCCATTGAGATTAAGAGCTGATTAGATTCTGGTGCATATCGACCCAAAATTAAGGGGGGTGGAGGGGGGGGGTTAAAAATATAAAAAATCTAGGCCATTTGAGCAAACTAAATCAAATTTTGTATACATAATCAGTGGGACCCCAGAAGTCTACAAATGCAAAAACTAACCGCCTAAAATGGGGAAGGGGGAGGGGAGGGGGGTCGACATATAGTATTTCTCAAATTTGGGTGGCAGCTTAAAGAGGTTAAGACTGGTTTACAATACGAGTTATTAAATGTTAATTTTAGTTAAGTATTTAAAAAAGAAGTAGAAATATAATAAATATTAATATTGAGATAATTTATTTTTTTAACTGTGAAATAAATATATAAATAAAGAATGGGGAAAATAAAGAAAATTCAAAAAATAATGGAAAAAAATCTCACCTGTAAGACGCGGAGAATCACTGGAGAGTCCTTGCTGGAAAGCGTTGATTTTGGCCTCAACGGGGTTCACAATTCAAGTCGCATGGGGTCATGGTGGGGAGTGAACTTTGGACCCCTGCAATAGAGAGTACTAGTTATTGTACAAGCACCTAATAATTAAAAGAGAAATTCTAGAATTATCGAATTAAAAGATTTTTTCCAATTCGAGCAAACAGGTCGGATCATGTTTTCGAACCATCTCGCAATATTCAATTAAATCTATTCTAATTCCTATATTATAAACTCTAATTAAATAAGTGTATTAAAAGAAATCCCTTTAAGATATGTTTTATTTATTAAGATTGCTTTCTCTACTTATTCTAATCTTAATATAAAAACTAATTTGAATATAAATCAATATAATTATTATTATAATTACTGAATTCGAGTTGTTATGTATGATTTTCTTACATTTCAGAAGATTTATATTCACCCTCACGAGAATGTAATATCATCAATACCACTTGGATTACATCATTCTTGATTATAACTATTCTTTTTTATTGAGAAATATCAATAGAATTAGTATATTTTATATGGGACCCGAAGCATTTGTTTTTTCATCAAATGCGGCCTGTGTAAGCTAAAAGGTTGGAAACCCCTGGATTAAAGCATAGGTTTAGTCAAAAATAATTTCACATGAATTATTTAACGGATTATAGTGGTGTTTCACAAGTGAAAATAAAATTAAAAAATCTTTTAAATTATTTTGGAGATTTTTCATATTCAGTTTTCTGTTAAACCTCCTGATGAAGGGTTCATAGCCCGAAATATGTATAGAGATAAATAAAAAAAAAATCTCCAAAATAATATAAAAGATTTTTTAATTTTATTTCCACGTTGTGAAACACCACTATAATCCGTTAAATAATTCCTGTGTTTAATATGTTTCACTACAAACCAACACCGCTTTCCTTAAACTTAAAAAATTATTTCTTTAATGGTTTCTGATTAATAGAAAGGTTTATAAAAATACTCGATATAAATAAATAGTTAGAGCCCAGAGGCTGGTGAAAAATATAAAATTCAATTTAGATTTGGTTGAAAAATTTAGTCGTTTCCACTGAGGAAGAGATGCTCGAAATATTTGGATTAACCACTTGAATTAATAAAAAATTACTGGAAAGAAGCAAGTGAATTTTATTCATCCTCCAAAAAAAAAAATGTAGTAATTTATCAAAAATTATTCAGGATTTTTTTCAACGTGAGAGATGTCAAAATCATAATAATAAAATGGATAACTATTGCACCGACGTGGTAGCAAGTTTTAATATACCTAGTAAACCATTTTTTAATGAGTCAGAATCATAAATGTTCATGTTTGATTCTAATATTTGAGTCCAAAATGAGTCGATAAATAAATAAAGTGAATGGTAAAACGAAATGAAAGAGAGACGTTTGGAGTTCATTAAAAACAAATCTCGGGTGAATATTTCATCTCGTCCAAAACATATCTACTACCAATTGAATCTTTAATAT
This sequence comes from Forficula auricularia, assembly GCA_024734495.1. NCBI lineage: Eukaryota > Metazoa > Arthropoda > Insecta > Dermaptera > Forficulidae > Forficula > Forficula auricularia. The sequence goes on from JALMQS010000064.1 coordinate 330,832, forward strand.
TGAAATATTATTTTCCTTTTAAATTCACTTGAAGCTTTCGATTGAAAAATCACAACTTTTAACTAATAAATATATTCAATTCTAACGGAGAGAATTTATTTATTAATTTCATTTCAACTTTCAATTCTTTGATGCAATGAACATTAACAGAAGAAAAAATTGACAATTGTAGTTAGATATTGATTATTGTATTCTGCGTATTAATTAAATATAGATAGATTAGTTTTCATTTTTATAGGTACGTTGTTGTTGAATATATTTAAGGTTCTTTGTTCATTGATTGCAAAAATGAGAAAAAATAAAATTTGCAACTGAATAAAATATATTAACAACATCTGTCATCACATGCCAAGAAAAGGATGGATATATTATATTATGTATACCCTTTTTAGAATATTTAATTTATTACAGTACATGGAATATTGAGAAACATATTTAATTCTCCGAATACATATTAAAAGCGATGACTCATTATGGCTGAATCTACGCTGAGACTTTTACGGAATAGAAATAAAATATCGGCCTGCATTGTCGAGGAAATATCCGATACCTAGAATACGCCAGAGATATTGAAAGTTTTCCAATTCCATATAACCTTCCTCCCCCAAAGTTTACTCTTTGTATTTTTTTGTTTATTTTATAAATCACTATTTATAATCTATTACACCTTATTAAAATTATTGAAGCGAAACTACTTTAGCGACGTATCTGTTGGAATTTTTTTATTACAATAAAGGGGAAACGACCCAATAGAGTGAAATAAGAGACAACCCTTGAGTGAGCATCTTGCTACCCAGGGGCTACGTATATATAATCGGGTTCTCGAAAACGATTTGGATGAAATTCACGGGTTAGGGGGTTTTTGGGTTGACAATTCGATCTGTCACGGTCTCATCTTCGGCCAAGTTGTTTTTGATAGAATGTGAATAAGAAAGTAAGTAAATTTTTTTAAAATGATAAAAAATGTATTAATTAGGCCAATTAATTACTGTCGCCTCTATAGGGTGTTAGTTATGTGGGGATGTCTCAAACATTTATAAACAATACTAATGACAATAATATACCGGTGAAGTTTTAAAAACTGCATATTTGTGCCAAAATTTATTTCTTATACTGTACACACACACTAAGACAGAACGGCGAAAATTCATTCTTGAAAATTACTTTTCTCAACGTTCCAGTCATTTTTAAATATGAATAAGGAAAACAAATTGAAAATTTTTGAGTGAATTCAAATAGCCAGGATGCCCGGCGGGCCCCCATTTACAGTGTTGTCACAAAAACAAACAAACTGTTTGTTGGTGCTAAAACACCAGCACCTTTTGAAAACCTTGCCTCTGGCGACAAGCTGGCTTGCCACGGCTTTAACTCTATACAATTTTCAATTTAATTTACTGACTTATTGTCATGAAAAATAAATTTTAATTCATTTTCCTAACATGTTAATACATTTGGAGTGAACTTTTGAACAATTTTTTATTTCTCTAAATGGGAAAATATAAATAAAAATAGCCATAGGACTCTTCTATTCATTTTATTTCATTTTATACAATTTACGAAAATTTCATTTTCTTTCTAATTTAATATTTTAATTTAAAATCATAAATGCCAACTTGTTTTGAAAACAGAAATTAACTAACAATTGTCCTCTCCTGCAAAGCTAAATAATTCTCCTAAAGCAATTTGCATGCTCTAAACAAAAACAAACAAACCTTTTTGTCTTTTTTTGTCTAGGACAAGAAATAGAAGCACAAAAAGACACCAACTTACTTAATTTTAAGTTTTCCTTGGAAATTATTTAGTATTGTTTAAGAGTGAAAATTAAGCCATCGAAACTTAGAGAGAGAATTCTTAAAGGTATTTTAATGTTGAAACTTTTGTGGGATAAAGCTGATCTATTTAAGATTTTTTCACGCATTTTCTGTTTGTCCATATGTCCGTTTGTCAGAGCATTGTAGCTTGTAACTAAATTAGATACAAACTTGAAGTTTATAAGTTATTCATACATTTTACCCGATATCAAAAATCCTATCAAAATTTTAATCAAATGATTATTTTAGAGAGGGTTAACTTTTTTGTGGGATTCAGAAATAAAAACATTTTTTATCTTGTAGTGTTAAGTATGTATCTCTATATTTATCTGTTTATGTATAATTAGCTAATTTCTTAAATTTAATTTACTTTAAAATGATTGTGAGAAAGACACAGTGGTGATTTTTAGGGTTCCGTTTAAAAAGTAGTAAAACTATATTAGTCCCTACAATGTTTGCTAGTATTTTTCAGTCTTTCTTGAACTAACGAGTTGAGTGTTTCTTTAAGCTACCGAATAAATAAAAATACCTAAAGCTCGAAGTATTGTGATATCCTAATTAACGACATGGTTACAATCTTATCCAGAGCTTAAAATAGATCGAAAAATTATTTTCTTAAACGCCTGCAACAAAAATGTGGGGACTGATAGAAAATTACAATTCAACTAAGTTAAATTTATTTGTTTTAATTACTGAAATTCGATATTGTTTTTGAAATTTTCTAAAAATCAATAAATCGACTTTACATTCAAACATTTTGTTATATGTAAACATATTTATTAAGTAAATTAAATTATTACCTACGTCTTACATAAAAATCAAGAGTTTTCCGTTTTCTATATTTTGTTAAATACAACAAAAAATAAATTTACATAATTTAAAAAATTCAAAATTTTCTATTCTTGAATAAAGTTATTATATAACTATTTTGGTTCAGGAATTTATTTTTTATTTTTATTATTTATTTTATAGGCACTCATAAGCAGGCAGTAGAGGATCCTGAAAAAAAGGCTTCACCTTCTAACAGAAAGTTGTAATAGCTTTTAAAAAGCAAATTCTTTAAATTACGACCTATGGTCAATGGTTTTCTCTAACATACTACTATTTTCTCCTCATTTTAGAAGCTTTTTAGAAGCCAAATTTACATTGAAATGCTTTTGATTTATTGTTTGTATATTTGTAGTTGTTTATATTGGAGTAAAATTACTCTCATTTTATTGTTTTTTATATTAACGAAAAATTTATTGAAGTTAATAGTGCTTTTTAAACTTTTTGCACGTTTTGAGGGTTTGACTGCATGAAAATCCGGTCTTTATAGTAATTATTTTCTCGCAAATCAAAAATCGTATTAAAATTTTAATGGAGTAATTATTTAATTTCATTTGAGTTAGAAATAATACATATATATATATATATATATATATATATATATATATATATATATATATATATATATATATAGTATAATGTGAGGGATTGCTTTAAAAAAATATTTTAAAGTAGAATTGACTTAATAAAATTTATTTTAATTCTAAATAATTGTGTGAGAGGTCTATCGCAATTGGCCAGTACCTATTAGGGGAATTTTGTTAAAACAAAATAATGAACTATTAAATATATTTATTAATAAATAACAAATAATAATGAATTAATTCATTTTAATTATTACAATTGAAAATTGTAAAATTTTATTAAATAATTATTAAATTTATTTTTTGTATAATTATGAATAAATATATTTCCTGTAACAATGGAAATTTTGATTTTTTTATTGACCAAATAACAATTTAAGAATTAATGCAATCTGAAGTTAATTTCTTATTAGATCCTAAAAATGTTAACTGAAATTATAATTTAATTTTTGAGCCTAGGTACAATATTTTATTAAAATTAGATACTTTTAATATAATTTTGTTTGCTAAAACATTGTCTATCCTTTCTCAAGGTTAGCAGTTTAGGTAATAGTATGGAGCTGAAGGTAGTTGAGAAACATCTCAAGAAACCTAACGAGTTAAGTTTAGATCTCTCGATCAGTGGTTCCAAAAGTGGGCGGTACTCCCCATAAAGGGGTGATCTCAATTGCAATTGGAAAGCGTTGAAGAAAAAATTTGCTTAATAAATTAGTTGAAAAATTTAAATTTTATCCAGTTTGTCTAATCTGAACGAACAATTTATTTTAGGACTTTTCTGAACTATTTCGGGCGAAAAAACCAATTCCAAATCTATTAAAGAATGCTATTGGAGTGATAATTTCAATTTTTTGAACTCTCACCACAATTACAGACCGACATTTTGTAGAGAAACTAACATTAACTTTTTAAAGTCAAGAAGAAGACTTGTATCGTCACTAATGTTTTTTTTCTATAAGATGTAGAATTTTGTAAAAAAAATTATCTTTGTGTGTTTGTGAATTTCCGAATAGATATGTTCATTTTACGAATTGTAAAAAGATATACATTTAAATTTTATTATTTCACTAATAAAAAGTTGTTTTTTTGCTTGGTGTATGTTTAAGTAAAAATACGAAAAACTCTAGATCTGGCGACGCCTAGCTTTCCCCTGCCATGACAAATGCTCTGTACTTAGAAAGATCACTACCCAGGGGTAAAGTGTTCACTTAAATTTTAAAACTTAATATAATGAATGAATTGTTGGCATTTTTCCAAATTAAATAAACATAAACTTTTGAAAAATATATCAAAATTAAATTTACTAAAATGGCATATGAAGAAGAAGATTATTTAAAATTTCTTGAAATCAAAAGTTTTCTGTAACTTCGAAAAAGATTAAGAGTCATAGGTAAAAATATCTAAATTAAGGTTTTGTCTGTACATTGCTCCAAATTTTGGATGTACACGTTTCAAGAAAAGTTATCAAAGAAAACACCTTGAATAAAATTCCTGTCTGACTGTTTCCTCTCAAATTTTTAAATTAAATCAGATGATATTGCCTTTTATCAAAGTGTTCATGAGATATTAATTTTTGAAAAAAAATTTATCAAAAGTAGGTTTAAAAACAAAAATTTAGAAAAAAACATCCGATTTGGCCAATTTCTTGCGAAGTTATGGGCATTAAAAAAATAAAAGTGTATTCTGATTTTTCAAAATCGCTGGCTCTCTTTCAAGCATTCAGACATTCCTATTATTTATTTATTTAATTAATTCAATTAATTAATTTTCAACACAAATATCATCCACACCACAATGATACAGAGAGATACAATATATAGTATGGCAATTGAAAATACATATTATATATCTGTTTATCTGACAAAGCAACATTTAGTATTAAGGGAGAACTAAACGTTCAAAACTATGGATTTTGGGCCACATAAAATATTCATCTGGTCTTTGTCTATTCACAATATCCTTAAATGGTGAATATTTGAGCAGACAAAAGCTTTCCCAAATTGGTTGCATTAAAAGTAAAATACTATATATATATTATAATGAAAGATAAAGTGATATAATATACAAGTGTATGTGGTAATTGAAAATAAATATCGATGATAAAGTTTTTATAATCTAAGATAGACTAAATATCTAAATTAAGGGCATACTCATTCAAAAATTATCCTAGTATTATTAATTTGTTGAAATAATTATTAGTTTCAGTAATTGAATTCCCGTATTATTTGATAGATTCGAATGAAGGCTATTTTTGCAAACAGTTAAAATGCAATGCAGACATCGTCGTCAACAGATGGCAACGTCGCGAATCTTTTTTTCCTCATCCCTGAATTAACATAACTAAGGTTTTAATAAGGAATCAATAGCTTTCAAATTAATTTCTTTAAATGAACAATAGTAGTAGCAAATTAAATGCCTATTTCCAATTAATTTTCTATTATGTAGCAGTGGCGTAGCCAAGGGGGGAGAAGGGGGGAGAAGGGGGGCTAAGAGTCTTTAAGTAGTAAGTAAAAGGTTTAATCAAAGAAAAAGTAATAAATTATTTTTTCGTTGATGTGCGAGTGTACGCCGAATAGCTGCATTTTCTGTATCTTCGGCAATATCTGTATAATGTCTGGTTCCGTCGTTGTTGCTTATTGATAATTTCTTTTCTTTATATTACCCATTTTTATAATTTAATTTTTCACTTTAGTTTGAGTTTATTATATTATATACACTGTCGCGAAATAATTTTAAAACAAAATATTATTATGTATTCATTGTATTAATTAATATATATGTTTTGCTTGATTCAAGCTAGAAGCTAGAATATATTTTTCGTTGGTCAACTCTATAAATAAAATTTTTAAATGGCAGTAAATTTTTAATTTGTTCTGATTCCATGCGTGTACTTAAATCTTTGAAAAATATTTTTACCCAACATCCACTTGTTCAAAAAATTTTAATTCTAGTAAAGAAATTATAAGATTTAAATATGGAGATCATTTTCTTCTGGATTCCTTCTCATAAAAATATTTTGGGGAACGAAATAGTAGATAGCCTTGCAAAAAAGGGTGCTTTAAAAACGAAATTTAGACTTCATAGTTATGAATTATTTCGACCTAAAAAATTATATAAGCGGATCATCATCATTGAGTATACAGTCCTAAGACTGGTTTGATGCAACAATCCGTCTCCACTCGACTCTGTCCTCCGCCAGCTGTTTAACCTCTCTAAATGTCTGGCATCCCATATCCCCAATTATTTGGTTGAAATATTCTAATCTGGGTCTTCCCCTTCCCCTTTTCTTTCCCACCTCCCTCCAAGATATCCCTAAGCAGTCCCCCATGTCTCAGTGTGTGCCCCATCATCTGACCTCTTCTCTTCTTCAGACTCTTCCACAAGGTTCTTCTTTCTCCGATTTTTCCAAGAACTTCTTCATTTGTAATTTTATCCATCCATTTGATATTCATCATTCTTCTGTAGCACCACATTTCGAAAGCCTCCAATCTCTTTCTCTCCGCTTTTCCAATTGTCCAGGTTTCACACCCGTACATGGCTATGCTCCATACATATGTCTTCAATAGCAACTTTCTGTTTGCTAAGCTGATTGAGGAGGAGCATAGTAGTTTTTGTTTTGAATTAAACCCCATTTTTGCTTGGGCAATTCTTGATTTAATTTCGTTTTTGCTCCTCCCATCCCATGTTATTTTACTTCCTAGGTAGCGGAATTCCTTAACTCCTTCTAGGTTTTCTTGGTTAATTTTGATGCATTCCTGTCTCGTTTGTTCTTTTTTTGTACATACTAGGACCTTGGTTTTATTCTTGTTTACTTTCATTTTGATTTCTTCTATTAGGATTTGGTTAATTCCATTCAAGGCGTCCTCTAATTCTTTTTTATTGCTTCCTAGAAGGGCAATGTCATCGGCAAATCTTAACATAGCGATCTTTTGACCTTGGATTTCTATACCTGTATCAATTTTGTCTTTGAATTCTTTAATCGCTTCTTCTATGTATAAGTTGAAAATCATGGGTGACAGCACACATCCTTGTCTTACACCTTTTTTTATTTTGGCTTCTCTTTGTTCATCACCAATATTTATAATTGCCGTCTGGTTTTGATATAGATTGTAGATTAGTCTTCTCTCTCTGAATTTTATTCCCGCCTGTTTTAATATTTTAAACATAATTTCCCAATTGACGTTATCGAATGCTTTTTCTAGGTCTATGAATCCGATGTAGACAGATTCTTCCCTGATAAAAGCCCTTTCTATTATTAGTCTAAGAGAGAGAATTGCTTCTCGGGTGCCTCTGTTTCTTCTAAAGCCGAACTGGTCTTCCCCCAGATTTTCTTCAACTCTTTGTTCTATTCTTCTTTGGATTATTTTGGTTAGGATTTTGGAGGCATTGTGAGGTTAGGCTAATGGTCCTGAAATTTTCACATTTATCCGCGCCTGTCTTTTTGGGAAGTGTGACTATTTTGTTTTTTTGGAAATCTTTTGGGATGATTCCCAATTTATAGATTTTGCTAATTAGTTCAAAAAGTTTGTCACGTGCCTTTTCTCCAGAGTTCTTTAGGATTTCAGCTTGTATATTGTCTATTCCGGGTGCTCTATTATTTTTTAGTTCCTTCAAAGCTGTCTCGAATTCTGACCTGAGTATGGGGTCTCCTAATTCGTTTTCATCCACAGATTCTTCTTCTTCTATTGGGTTCATTGTTTTTTCTTCTCCATAGAGTTCTTCTAGGCGTTCCTTCCATCTATTTGCCCGTTCGTTTTCGTTTAGAATAATGTGGCCTCCTTTATCTCTTATGTTCTTGCTTTTTGGCTTGTCTTCTTGAAAATTTCTTTTTATTGCCCTATAGGCTACATCAACTTTTCCCAATACTAGATTTTCGTTGACTTCTTTACATTTTTCTTGAATCATTTTTTCTCTTTGCTTTTCTACATTCTCTCAGGGTATTGTATAAAGGACACTCTATCAAATATCATAAGCGGATGTATTTTAAATAAGTGGAAAGAGGACTGGCTCAAAATTGAAAATAATCATCTAAAGAAAAACGTTACTCTACAATAACTAAATATAATCTGATGGCTTTACCAAGAAAACAACAAATTACATTAAATAGACTAAAGATAGGTCATTGTATCTTCTCTCATCAATATCTTTTCAACAAACAATCCCCGCCTCACTGCGTTTCTTGTAATAAGAGAATGAATGTACACCATCTTTTGATAGAGTGTCCTTTATACAATACCCTGAGAGATAGATTTAAAATTCAAGGAAATTTAAAGAATATTTTGGTAGATCCGAAAGAATTTAATAATTTATTTCTATTTTTAAAAGAAACAGGGTTTTTCTCACAAATTTAATATATTATAGTTTTCGATTTATTTTTATTATTATTCTGTTTTGGTTGATTTTCTTATTACCTATATGTATTTTTTGTAGATATTTCTTGTGTGTTTTGAATATGGTATATGATTTGTCGGAGGTTTTGTTTTTCTGTTGTTCTCTGTTTGCTATATTGTTGATTTTGATTTTTTGTTGTTGTTTTCTTTGACTTTGGTTTTTGTTTTGGTCCTCTGTTTTTTCTTCATTTCTTAATGTATAGAAGAGTGAAGATGGAATTGAAGAAAGAAAAAGAAGTCAGGAACTCGGTGGCACTAATGACCTTAGTAGTTGATATGCCATGTATTTTGTAAAATAAATAAATAAATAAATAAAAGAAAAAAAAACACTAAAAATAATTTTGGTCGGGATTAACGATTAGCGCCCTCAGAGCGTCCCCACTCCCCAGTAGGGTGGGTCGAAAAAACTGAATTTTTTTTTTCGATAACACTCTCTAGTGCGGAAAATTTGCTGATTGTAATAAGAAGAAAATGGCATAAAAAAAATTAAATCGGTTAACATCTTCTGCACGCGCATCGAACTTTAAACTTATGAAAAAATAGCTCAAATCACGATATTTTTGTAATTTTTTTCTATTAGTTAAAATTTTTAAAATAAATACACTAGTTTTTTATGCATGTTTTATAAATTAAATTATGATCAATAATATACTTTTTTACGTTCGCGCAACATCTTAGAAAAATTCAACATCTTAGAAAAAATAGAATTTTTTCTAAGATGTTGCGCGAACGTAAAAAGTATATTATTGATCATAATTTAATTAATAAAACAAGCATAAAAAACTAGTGTGTTTATTTTAAAAATTTTAACCAATAGAAAAAAATTACAAAAATATCGTGATTTGTGCGATTTTTTCATAAGTTTAAAGTTCGATGCGCGTGCAGAAGATGTTAACCGATTTTAATTTTTTTATGCCATTTTTCTTCTTATTACAATAGGCAACTTTTCAGCACTAGAATGTTTTTGAAAAAAATTCAGTTTTTTCGACCCACCCTACTCCCCAGTCCCAAAAAGTGATTAAAATTGGTTAAGCCATTTTCAAGATATTTAGAAAAAATAAAAAAGTACTAGAATAAAGTACTAATGTTTGTGCGCCGATATGTGCCAAAAGCTAATCAGCCCTATATTTTGTTAAAGTAGGTAATGGTATGTTTTCAATTTCATTTTACTTGGTTGAACGGTGTGGAAAAAATCGTCGACGAACAAAAGGGTAACATCCATCCACCCACAAAGACTAAATGAAAAAATTGCTTTTTTTGGACTCTTGAGAGACTCCATGTAATTTTGTGCAAAACTATCAGATCCTATAACTCAACTCAATGAATACTACAATTTGATAATTTAGTTGAGACCATGGGTTACATAGTCTTTACCTGAGGACCCTTTAAAGTCGCGCATATCCCGAGACCGATTACAATACTTTGACCACCTTCTTCACATTTATGGTAAAAATGTATATATTGATAGTAAAAAATATTATTTCTTTGAAAGAGCGATTTTGATCAAAGATCGACTTAAAAATAAGCAAATAATATTAAATACATTAATGATATTTTATGCTATTTTTAAATTAATTAGTCACCGTTTAATAAATAATTAAATAAATAAAAAATAATTTTTTTAATAAGAAAAATAATAATAGCCATTGACGTTGAGTAATTAAATTAAATAAAAAATAATTAAAAATTTAAAAAAAATAGTTCTCATCGTTTACCCAACGGACCAGACATGAAATTTGATAAATAAACAACAGTTTTTGACAAAACATTTTGAAGAAAATTGATCAGTTCTTACATTTTTAAAAACGAGGATTTATTTTTAAAACTTGAGAATCTCATATTAATATCGTTTTTGAAATTGACGTTTAAATACGAAAATGTTGAAAAAATGCCTCCAATTTGGCCAATTTCTCGCGAAGTTATGGGCATTTAAAAAAGTAACATAATTTTTGAAAAATTAATATCTTATGAAGGGTTTGATAAAAATATTGAAAAAAATCATGAAAGCTAGTCTCAACTTGTACTAAAACAAAAAAATTTCAAAAAAATCAGAGATGCAAAAACAAAATGAGCTACTATTTGGCTTGGAATGCCCCATATATATATATTTGAGTCAAGCAGAGGACACCCACATTGATTTCCTATTAAAATATATGTTTTCAATTGTTGATTCATTTAATATACACTTTCTAGTTTATTATTTATTTATTGTAACTATTTAATCGTTTTTCTAAATGGTATTTACTCAAGATTGAGCTACTCCGAGAAGTTGTATGTATATAACTCCTGCCTGCAATATGAAAAGAAGAAGAGAAGAGGGAAACATTTTAAGGGTTGGATCTGAATTGTAGGTATCTGTAGATATTTCAGGAGAAGATAAATTAGCCAATATTAGTGAGCCGTAATGCCTTGTAAATGGATTTAAGCCGGACGATGAAATCTTCTATTTAATTTGTAATAAGTGCAAATGAGAAGAGAATAATGGATTATTTACTTAATTAATTGCCCCGTCGCTCACCGATTCTGATAGTTGATTTTTTGTCACATAGTTCCACAAAGTCCTGAAGTATAATTGTACAATTTTTTCAGATCAGACGAAGAGGCTAATATTTTGATTTTTCGCCACCTCTCCCGATTAAAATAATTTATTTTTCGCCCAATCGTTCCACTGAGCTTTAAAGAGAGATTGTGCCAAATTTTATTCTGTTTGGACCAAAGAGATGACATTTAATTAAATGTGCCCCCTTCTGATAAATAAAGAGAGCAAAAAAGGCATTTGCCTTTTTTCAATTTTGAGCTTTTTCAAGTTTTTTTTATATGTACACCGATCTAAAAAAATCAAACAGAATTATAGATTTTTAAAAAAGTCTTTTACGGCCTTTTTTGGCAATAGTTTTGAAGATTTATTTCATAATATATCCTATTTTTTAGGAAATAATTTTACAAGCGATGAAGATTAAAAAAGTTGTTTTTATCATTTATGCAAAGTACTTTTTAATTAGTATAGTCGCAGCTATTTAAAGATATATGAAAACAAAGAATAAAATGTGTTTAATTTTCTATTTAAAAGAAACCAGGAAATGAAAATATTCATCAAGATGATGTATATCTTAAATAAAAACATTACATATCCATCCTGGGTTATAACAGCTCATTCAATTATCGGTGTGTCGATAGATAGATTAATGATAATTTAATATTATAAAACAGTATTAGCATTATCTTTGACAGGGCCGATTCTATAACTGGGCAAAATGGGCACATGCCCAGGGGTGCACGGGTTTTGGGGCGTAAAGGAGGCGCAAGAGAATAGAGAAAATTGGGGGGGGGGGCACCTGTTTAATTTGCCCATAGAGCCACGAGGGTTAAAAACGGGCCAGATCTTTGAAGAGAACATCCTTTTTTCACTAACAGTTTCATATATAAATAAAAGATTTGATTAGGTATATTAGATTAAATTAAGAATAAATAAAAATTATATATTAGTTAAAACTTTTCCCCTTTCTATTTTGAAAAAAAAATAGTTTGTTCAGATACTGCAGTTGATAGATTACTCAATACCGATGACGAAATCGGAGTTGTTCTTCAAATAATTTCAATGAAATTGTTAGATATGGTTAATTATATCTAGTATCAAAGACCACATCTATTTTTTATTGATTATTATACTATATAATAGTTGAGTAAAAATTTTATGACCAAAAGATTAAAGAAAACAGATAATTTATTTTGCAAACAAATATAAATGTGACATATATCCCCTTTTAACAATTTCCAATTAAATTTCGAAAAAAAACTAACCTTCTGATTGATATAAATAATATACAGGGCGTTTTTTTGCTATTTTCTTATAGACAATCCACGATTTTTTATTTCCACAAACATGTTAATTATATGTATAAATTTTTTAAATTTATCATTAATTAAATTATAAGGTGAGAGGGGATATTTACATTATTTTCAAAATTTTTAGAAAATTAAAGGTTTTTTTCTATAATAATTAATTGTTTCATATTCTTTTTATTTAAGAGATAAATCAACACACGGCTAAATCGGCAAGATAAACGTTTTAATTTTAGTTTTATATTTATTGAGTGATTTATTAAATTGAATCAAAGAACATTCTTTCTTTTGTATATTCTAAGGTAGATAATATCGCATTTTTGATATTTCTTTCGAAAATTTAAAAGTATTAATTTAAAAAAAGGGTGTGATGTCAAGTGCAAATGCAGCTTACCTCTTATGTGTATATACATATCCCTACATTTCCACGAATAGTTTTATGTGTTGGGGAAGGCGGGGGGGGGTTTCTTCTCGTCCTCCCTACCTCAATGCGACAAATCTCGAGTAGACAGCCAGAGATCAACAGAACTTCTTGCCTGAACTGGACTATTTTATTCAGAGAGCTCAAGATGACTTTTCAGAAGAAATTGATAGAGGAGGTTCAAAAGTTTACTTGTATATGGGATACAAAGAGTCATGCATACAAGAACCCATTCATGGAGGAGTATGCCTGGAAAATGATTTCAAGAAAATTAAAAAAAACAAGTAAGTGCATTTTTAATTTTTACTTTATCACACTTGGTCTCGAGAAGCGTGAAGGAAAGTTATTTTTTATGAAAGATTTCAATTTGCCGATGGTAATGGATTCAAATTTTCTTTGAAATTAAATCCGATGGAATGGAATATTTTTAATTATATGTCAGAAGGATTGTTCCCGAGGCGGTGAAAAACAACCCTTCTGACATATAATTAAAAATATTCCATTCCATCGGATTTAATTTCAAAGAAAATTTGAATCTATTACCATCGGCAAATTGAAATAGATGACACCATCTTATGATTTTCTAAGAAAGTTATTTTTTTCGCAATTTCTCTAGAAGGCTTAAATCAGCGGCTCTCAGTCTGTGGTACTCAGAAGATCTGAGATTTTTCAAGCCTGTATATTTGATGATTCTCTAATCCTAACCATTGCCTTTGCTTAAATATGAATTCAACTTTGAATAAAACATTTTTTTTTTAACAAAATGTGTTCATTTTCCAAATTTAAATTTACATATTTATTATTATTTTATATTATTAAATCAGCAATTCTTGTATATATATATATATATATTATTATATATATCCAATCGGTTTCTCAAAAACAACTGACGATTTCGATGAAATTCATGGGTTAAGGGCAGTGGCGTAGCCAGACTTTTGGGGCGGGTGGGGCAAAACTGCTCTGACCAAAATTATTTGAATTAAGCGATTTTTTTTTCTTTTTCCTCCACTGTTAAAATTTTTTATACAATTTTATTATAAAAAATGAAAAGTCCGATCTCAAAATTTTTTAACAATACCAGTAGTGTATTCTTAAAACATTTTTTAGTAATACGTATCTAATTAATACAAGAAAAAAGTAAAGTTACAATTGAAAAGTCGAGAGTAGCAGAGTTGTTGATTCATAAAGAGAAACAAAGAGGTTGTCCTCTGCTTGATGCAAAGAAACATACACACATAATATATATCAACTATATGAGCCATTCCACGCCAAATCAGACGCGTTGAAAAATTTTAATTTTTGATTTCCTTCATTTTTTTACATTTTTTAGTACCCATCAACATACTCTTCCTGGTAAATTTTGAAATATTTTTGATCACTGGTTTAAAAGATTTCGAATTTCGGTTTTTCGCTCATAACTTCTTAAAAAATGATCCAAATTCAATTTTTATTTTTTTTGAAATTTTTGTTTTTTTGCATCCTTTTTAGAAAAAATACAAAAAATTATTTAAAGTGATTTGATATGCGATTTTCGAGTTTGAAAATTTTAATCTTGTTTTTGAAACTATGTATCTACTCTTCGATTTTTTTGATAATTTTTTATTTTAAACTTCTATTCATTTTTTAAATCTTAAGATCGGGTTCATAGTGGTCCTATGATAATTACTATTTTTTTCGATTTTTTAAAATTTCGAAAAAATTTTATTCGCGTGATCAAAAAAATTTCAAAATTTACCAGGAAGAGTTTTTTGATGGGTACTAAAAAATGACAAAAAATTAAGAAAATCAAAAATTAAAATTTTTCAAACCGTCCGATTTGGCGTATATATATAATAATAAAAAATATATATACATATCGTCGCCTTAGAGTGTAAACCTGTAAACTCACAACAAGGATATTTTACAGGGCAGACAAAAAACAAACAAAATTTAATATTGTTGTTAAGGAAAGAAACTATTTTTCACATTATTTTCTACAACTTGCGATCGTAATTTTAAGTATCAGTTTTACTTGGACGATGCTGCATCTCTTTTTCTTTCGAACGGTATTAATATGTCATATAAGATAGAAAATGGATTTAGCAGGTCTACACTCTAGTTTGGGGGAACTTATTACTTTAATTCAACATGTTAACCCTCCGAGACTTTTATTTTAATTTTACGTAATCAAAAAGAACACTGTACATAAACTAATTAATTCTGACCAAATTTTTTTAATCCTGACAAATTTACTCTAAGTTTTTCCACCAATTTTCATTCGTACCAATTAAAAGGCGACGATATATATACCATATGTGTATGTTTATTTGCATCAAGCAGAGGACAACCTCTTTGTTTCTCTTTATGAGTAAAGTTACAATTTATTTTTGTATTTTTGGAGTAAGTTAATGTGATTTTACCAATATAATATAGTATTTTTTTTACTATTCGCAATCTAGTAAATTTCCTATCTATTTGAATTGTAAACATATAGTAAATATCACAAACAGTGTGGGTAGGCTCGGTGTACATTAAAATCAACAAAATACATTACTTTTTCTTTGATTAAACCATTTACCGACTTAAAGAGTGGTCCTCCAAGCATATAAATAACAAAACCTAATGAGGTACTCATTTTCCCAAGTTTCTCGTTTTTTCCCTTTTGATTTTGGTTAGATGTAAATAGTGAGAGCAAGGGGCGCTAAATATAGGGGATGGAATGGGCGTCGCCCCCCACCCCTTACATTTTTCAATTTCATTTTAATAATTAATTAGTTTTTAACCGACTTCAAAAAAGAGAGGTTCTCAATTCGACTGAATTTTTTTCTTATGATCTATGTTACCTGATATCTTCGCCAATTGTAAACCGATTTTGATGATTTATTTTGCATTGGGTTCAGTATAGTTTCCAATTGGTCCCGTTTTTTTCATTGGTATTGGACCTTTTTTCTTATGTTTGTTCAGCCATAATTTCTTTGTTTATGAACCGATTTTAATGATACTTTCTTCGTTTGTATCAGTATAGTCAAAATATCTAACTATTTATTATTTTATTTATTTTATGTATATTCAGCGAGAACTTTTTTGCCACGTGG
Organism: Forficula auricularia; assembly: GCA_024734495.1. Classification (NCBI taxonomy): domain Eukaryota; kingdom Metazoa; phylum Arthropoda; class Insecta; order Dermaptera; family Forficulidae; genus Forficula; species Forficula auricularia. Next base: position 346,783 of record JALMQS010000064.1, read on the forward strand.
ACCGATTTCGATGATTCTTTTTTTATTGGAAAGGGGTACCTTAGGGGTGATCCCATATTAATTTGGTCAAATTTGGATGATATGATCAATCACAAAGAGAAACAAAGAGGTTGTCCTCTGCTTGATGCAAATAAACATACACACATATATATCGAGATGATATATCTGTATATATAATAGGTGTACAACTTTGCTTCCGCCGTTTCGCAATAGATGGCTGTAGCGGTAAGTGGTAGTCGAAATAAATAGATCGTAGATGTCATACAATAAGCTTAGGAATTTGTAAACATAACCCCATCGAAATATTAGTCGATTTGTGTCTGCATCACAAAGTTATTCTCGATTAAACATGTCAGCTTACGAGCCAAATTCTCGTCATTTGCGGGGGTTTTAATTTTTCTGCTTTAATATGAAGAAATCTGCGCCTGAGGCTCATCGAATGCTCTCAAATACCTATGGTGAGGCCGCTATTAGTGAAAGAACGTGCCGAGAGTGGTTTCACCGCTTCAAAAACGGTGATTTTGACGTCGAAGACCAGCATGGCGGTGGAAGAGAGAAGGTTTTCAAAGATGCAGAATTGGAGGCATTACTTGATCAAGACTCGTGTCAAACGCAACAAGAATTGGCAGGATCATTGGGAGTGACGCAACAAGCCATTTCAAAACGCCTAAAAGTAATGGGAATGATTCAGAAACAAGGAAATTGGGTGCCGTACGAGTTGAAGCCGAGAGATGGTGAACGGCGTTTGTTTGCTTGTGAACAGCTGCTTGCAAGGCAAAGACGGAAGAGATTTCTGCATCGCATTGTGACTGGGAACGAAAAATGGGTTCATTACGATAATCCCAAGCGCAGAAAATCATGGGGATATCCCGGCCATGCTTCCACGTCGACGGCCAAACCGAATATTCACGGTTCTAAGGTCATGCTCAGTATTTGCTGGGACCAGCTCGGCGTAGTGTATTATGAGTTGTTAAAACCGACTGAAACAATCACAGGCGATCGTTATCGAACGCAATTAATGCGTTTGAGCCGAGCATTGAAAGACAAACGGCCGCAATACAACAAGAGACATGATAAAGTGATTTTACAGCATGACAATGCTCGACCCCATGTTGCGAAAGTGGTCAAGACATACTTGGAAACGTTGAAATGGGAAGTTCTACCCCACCCGCCGTATTCTCCAGACGTTGCTCCCTCGGACTATCACTTGTTTCGATCAATGGCACACGGCCTGGCTGACCAGCACTTCCGGTCTTATGAAGAAGTGAAAAATTGGATCGATTCGTGGATCGCTTCAAAAGATGACCAGTTTTTCAACGCGGGATTCGTACGCTGCCCGAAAGATGGGAGAAAGTAGTGGCCAGTGATGGACAATACTTTGAATCATAAATGTATAACCAGTTTTTTACAATAAAGCCTTGAATTTCGGACAAAAACGGCGGAAGCAAAGCTGTACACCCTTTATATATTATTTATTTGTTTGAGACTATAGTTTAGAAGACTTGGTCTTCATCATCAGTCTTTTTTAATTATAAATGTTGTTTTTCATGGAGTCAATATCGTATGGATATTGAAAATTTGATGTTCCTTCTTCACTGGTGGTCAGCTTAGAACTAAAGACATTCTTTTGGTTCACATTCAAATATAACCATATGTTTCCCTTTCTCCTTGTTTTACAAAGAGATAGGCTGACAATGAAAGGGGGGGTTTGTTTTTCTTTTTTTCTTTTATCTTTTGTTAGCAAACATCTTAAGCAAATTGCTATTTGATAATTCAATTTGGTTGTTCAAACAAAGTTTTGAATTTTTATTGAATGATTTCAAAATTTCTAACGATTCAATTGCGCTAATTAATTTTGGGTTTCTTTCTCCTTTTATTAATCTAATTCCTGTGCCTTCTGGGAAAGAGAGATTGTTGGAATTTAAATGTTCCGCAAAATAATTTTCATTCTTTTTATTTTTAAAATCCCTAATATGTTCATTTAATCGAATTTTCAGATTCCTCTCTGTTTTCCCTACGTAGATCGAAGCTTCGCAATCTTTACATTTCAAACTATAAAACCCTTCTTTTTCTATATTTGGTAATTTGTCTTTTTTATTTGAACCTAAATCTTTTCCTAGAGTAATTGGAGTTTTGAATACTGTGTTGAACCCTAATTTTTTCATTTTTTGTTTTAATTTTTCCGAAATTTGTCCATAATATGGGAGAACTATCTTAGGATTTTCTTTTTCATTCTTTTGTGAATATATTGATTCCAGGGTTGATTTTTCAATTTTTATATAACATTTGGCCTATAAGGCTTGCCTCGTACCCATTATTTACCGCGATTTCTTTAATTATCCCTAATTCTTGTGAGTATGCTTTTTCTGACAGAGGTATATTTATTAGTCTATGTATCATTGAATAAAAGGCTGCGTGTTTATGTGACATTGGTCTACAAGAATTTTTATTTATTACAATGTCAGTAGCTGTGGGTTTTCTATAAATTTCAAAGGTGTGTTTATTTCCGGAAATTTTTATTTTTAAATCTAAAAAATTTAGTATTTTTTCTTTTTCTTTCGGAATGAAATTTTGTTAGCAAACCCCAGATTCGGATTCATCACACCAAAAAACATATAGGATCAAGAAATCAAAACTACGCCAAAACTCTCCCGCGAGCCCTTTAGAGAACAATTTAACTGGACTAAAAAGGTACTTCAAGAAATTAAAATAAGCTGACGTATTCTGATGTGGCCATCCACTTGACTTTCACCATACAACCTGGCCCCTCACTTATATTTAATATTTAATAAAATTATTTATAATCATGTAGGGGGGGGAGGGGGTAGTTTTTGCATTTTTAGACTCCTGGGGGCCCACTAATTATGTATACAGAATTTGGTTAAGTCTGGAACAAGAGCCTATATTTTCATTTTTTGACCCCCCCCCCCACCCCTGAAAGAGCACGTTGTCGACAAAGACCACTATTAAATTTGATACAATTCAAACAAAGTTTCATCTGATTTGGATAATGGTAACCCGTGCCGCAATGAGGTTGAGGTCTTGAAAAACTGCAATTTTTTGCAAAAAATCGCAGTTTATCCTTCATAAAATGAAAACTAATCATCTTAGAAATTTGTTTGCCTTAAACGTTTACTTGGACCACTTTTTTGATAAAACTATTAGATTTATAGATATTCAGCATTTTCCATGACACTTTTGAGGATTCGGATCATATCCTGTCATGGAATATGCTGGATATCTATAAATCTAAGAGTTTTATGAAAAAGTGGTCCAAATAAACGTTCAAGGCAATAAAATTTCCTAGAGAATTAGATAGGAACCCATGTGGAAATTTTGGAACGGTCGGAGATCATTCCGGCCATCATCCAATACCTGTCTGGTGTCAAAATGATCAAATCATGACGACATCAGATTCTATGATCGTCGGAAACAATAATCGGTTAATTTTTACACTATAACGAAATTTATATATCACTTACGAAAATTATTACTCGAGGCAGAAATTATATTTATACACAGATATTATAGTAAGAGATAAAACACACTCTTTGCTGACTATTTATAAAATGACATCTGTATCAAACTTGGTGGTTATGTCTGGGCCAATTTGAAATATTTTGAAACTGGCCAAGTCTCCGCCAGAGGGGAAAGTCGGTCGAAATTTCGAGAGTCGGATAAGAGACCATTCCGAGACCAATCTGATATTAATTCTAATCTACGTCCGATTGAATGTCCCCATTTGGCAAGTCTGAGACTAAGCCGACATTGAATGATCTGATCATTTTGACACCAGACAGGTATTGGATGATGGCCGGAATGATCTCCGACCGTTCCAAAATTTCCACATGGGAATCAAGTTTTTAGGATGAGTGGTTTGCATTTTAAGAAGAAAAAACTGCGATTTTTTGCAAAAAATTGCAGTTTTTCAAAACTTCAACCTCATTGTGGCACGAACTCAGCACACCTAAAAACATAAAGGGTCGAAGAAATTACAACTACCACAAAACTTTCCGGATAAAAACACAATTTAACTGGACTATTATTAAAAAAAAATTCCCACTAAATATTTTACTTTGTGGATTGACCCCCCCTCATGAAAAATTTCTCGCCACGGCACTGATCCCAGTTATGTCTGAAATTTTTAAACATTTTCAATCATCCAAGAACACGGGAGGGATTTTAACAATTCATGAATTTGCAAAACCCCATTATGTATTATTATAGACGAGCTGGTCAGGCGTGCCTTCGGTACGCCTTTCCAGCTCGGCCCTCAGGGCAGGTGGCCCTGGCGAACAGCTTCTGGGGACGGCTAAAAGTTTGGTTCCTGAAATATCTGTCTGCCAACCCATTCCCCACTCCTACTACCAGGACTTTAGTTCTCCTTTTTCTATTGATATATGTACTTTCTAATGGATGGAGGTTCACAAATTTTAATCCTCCACCCGGGTTCGCAGTTGGTGAGTCGGGTCTCTTGCTAGCCTCCTCTAATCCCTATTCTTCCCCCTAGTCCCACTTCCGATCATCATTCACCCCGCCAACCCTATACATGTCCTCTGAACTCTCTCCTCTTCTCCCAACTCTGATCACCCTCCAAACCCAAAGAACCCGGGTAGAGGATTAGAGTTAAAAAAAATAAAAAACACGCTTTTGATAAGTAATGCACTAAAAAGTACAAAAATAATTAATGTAATAAACTTTTTCTGTCCAACAACTAAGTCAAAAAGTGTGGGGCTCAGAAGGATGTACTTTTAATTAATTTCGATAAAGTGCCCCAGGCTTTTTGACTTAGTTATTGGACATCAAAATGTTTATAACATTATTTTGTACTTTTTAGTGCATTGCTTACAAAAAATGTGTTTTTTAGTTTTTTAAACTATAATTTATTTTTTTACTTTTTAGTCTTAATTATTTTTATGGAGAAAAGTTTGCGGAATTTAACAAAATGTCACATTGTTACATACATACATACATACATACAGGTGAAGCTAATAAAAGCGTGTTAAAAAGCAAGTAGATAGCTTATCGTCCTTTAGAGATATTTCATTATCAATGAAAACGCACTTAGCCCCCCTTTGACCCCCTTAAAAATATTTTCTTAGTGAGCCCCTATGTCATAGAAGTAATATCCTCTCAAATTTCATGTTTCTATGTTCAGTGGTTCTGGCTGTTTTGATGATGAGTGAGTGAGTCAGTGTATCGGGCAAAGAATTATACATATTATATAGATTTCGTCATACCTACAGTGTTTTTATCTCATCCTCTTCAATTTTCACCTTTACACTCAGGATTTTACAATTATCGATATTTTCACAAGTTTTGTTCAAAACTAATTACAATTCTTTGAAAATTTATTTGTTCGGCTAATGCATTATTAATTATTACTATGGGCTTTAAAATTTTTGCAAATGACTACTTAGATCTCTTTATTAATTCTATGAGGTAGGGGAAACTCAAAGTTAGGAACCAATTTCAAGCTGATGAAAACCTATGAAATGAAAATTGAAGGACCTATATGCTTTTATGAAATTTTCTGTTTAGAATTGGAAATGTGTTATAATACTTATTCATATTAGACATTTTTTTGCAGAAGATGAAGTGAAAAATGAATGGAAGAAATTGCAAGTGCTCCGTAGGAAAGCTTCAGTAATTAAAAAAAAAAAAAGTTGTGGCACTGTAAAGAAACAGACATCTTGGAAATATGGAGATCAGATGTCTTTCCTTCCGCCTTGCTCAGCTGCACGAGAGTAAGTGTAGTTTTAAGATTTATATAAATGCTTCTATTTTTCAGTCTAAAATTAATATTTTTTCTTTTACTTTCATAGGACCCAATTCTCTGATGACGGTGACGTCCATCCTCAAAAAGAGAACAACACAGAATTAACTATACAGGAGAGAGAAACTGAATTAGGGTCAAATATTCCAATCAATATAGAAACGGGGGAAAAAGACCCAGAAATGATCTCACTAAATTTCTTTCATTAACGTCTAAAGAGCATGCAGATGAATTGAATTACTTTTTTAAAAGTATATGGGAATGTACCAAGCCCCTCCCCCGTCATTTACAACTGAAAGTAAAGACTAAAACCTTAAAGGCAATTATAAATGCAGAAAAGGAATTCATGGACTATCAGCAGTTTACAGCTTCTGGATCTTCTTATAGTTCTCAATATAATCAAAGACAAACATCTTCATCTGGTACCCAAAAAATTTCATCGTCCTATCCTCAAACATCATCTTCATCTAAGTTTACCCAAACCTTAACATCCGCATTTGATCTCCCTCAAATACCTTCTCTTAATTTTCCTCAAACACCATCACAAACCTCATCTTTTGCGACAAAGAGATCTTTACCAGTTTCTTCTCAAACCTCACAAACTGGATTTTATTATCCAACATTCACACCTTTACTTCCTAATTTTCAAACTTCAACTTCTTCACCTGCTAATTCTCAAACAACTTCAAGAGCTCATCGTAAAAAATCAAAACCTTCGCCTACTTATTTCCAAACAGAATCTTTATCTGAAAATCTTCAAACATCAACACGTTCACAAGTTTACAAACCAATACCTTTACGTCCTTGTTCTAAAATTTCTACACCATTACCTTCTAATCCTCAAACAACTATATCTGCTTACCCTTCAATGCCAACACCTTCACAAGTTTTTAAACCAATACCTTTACATCCTTGTTCTAAAATTTCTACACCATTACCTTCTAATCCTCAAACAACTATATCTGCTTACCCTTCAATGCCAACACCTTCACAAGTTTTCAAACCAGTACCTTTAAGTCCTCGTTCCAAAATATCTACGCCGTCACCTTGTAATCCTCAAACAACTATATCTGCTTACCCTTCAACGCCAACACCTTCACAAGTTATCAAACCAGTACCTTTACGTCATCGTTCCAAAATATCTACGCCATCACCTTGTAATCCTCAAACAACTATATCTGCTTACCCTTCAACGCCAACACCTTCACAAGTTATCAAACCAGTACCTTTACGTCATCGTTCTAAAATCTCTACGCCATTACCTTGTAATCCCCAAACTACTATATCTGCTTACCCTTCAACGCCAAAACCTTCACAAGCTTACAAACCAATACCTTTACATGCTTGTTCAAAAATTCCAAAACCTTTACCTTATATTCCTCAAACAGCTAGATCTGCTTACCCTTCAACATCAACATCTTCGGAAGATTACAAACCAATACCTTTACTTACTTCTCCTAAAATTTCATCACCATTACCTTATATTCCTCAAACAACTATATCTGCTTACCCTTCAACTTCCACATCTTTACTTGAAAATTCTCCAACTTTATCTGATTTATTTCCAACATTTACAGATGATTAGGTATCATCAAACATCAACCTCTCCGAAAAATGTATTTGATATTACAACTTAATTTTAAAATTATTATAACATCTTACTATTAATAAATAGAAATTAAAGATAAGTTTATCTTCAAACATATTCACTCTTTTATTCTCAAATATAAACACCATTACGAGCTTATACTAAAATATCATCATTAATGAATTATTTAATTTTACTTTTTTTATATATTATTATTTGATTATATTTTTTATATTTTTTAATTATTTTTATTTAAAATATATTACATGCTTACAATACCTTCGCCTGCTTATTCTCTAACATCAACAGCTCACAGATGATTTATTTCACAATAAAATGTATTTTCATCAATTATGAAAACCTGTATTTATTTCAATATTAATCAAATAAAAATATCACAAACAAAAGATGTGTTTTCTTACCTCTTTAACAAACAGCTAATCGTTCATTTAGTTAAACGAGCTTCTTTTACGGAAGTTCATTTTCCTATTTTTAATATCGTCATTGGTACTTAAACTGGTTATCACTCATTCGAAATCATAATCTTTGTATCGTGTAGCGCCCCTGGAATGTCTAAGGGTGAAGAGAAAGTCCCCACAATTTATTCTGCCGCCATCTATGCACGGAACCCATTGATTGCGCCCACAAGCAAGGACAGAGGTCCAGCTGATGGATGACCTCATTCTCATTCTAGTAATCGCTATCACCTGCTATTATTCAAAAATATTTTTTTGTTTTAGACATTTTCTCTGATTTCCACTGTTAAGGGGTTAATCTTACATGAGGGGTTCGATTCCCAAGGGGGTAAAATACAACTCTTCTGGCATATAATTACCACTCCAATTAAGATCTAATAGATGACACCCTCTTGTGAATTTCTTAGAAAATTTAAATTTAATTCTATCGAGATCTTGAGCTCTCTCATATTATTTAATTTGGAAGTCATTCCAATGCGCTTCAAAATTCGAAACACTCCGTCACCTTTTTTTGATTTAAACTATAAGATTTGGAAAATTATTGGATAAAAAATGTTTCACCAAGTACCAACGCCAAATTCCTTAAAAACTATATAAGATTTGGCCATGTGTTTCATTTTAGAATCACTAGATTGTAAATTTTACAAATGAAGTTTTAAATTTTTGAGTGAAATATTTAACGCGCTTACATATACCAGATAGAATATCAGACGTTCCCGCCTCACACAGAGATAATTGGCCCGGATTGCTATTATTGGGACTCGGGTTCGATTCCCGAGGGGTAAAACCAAGTCTTCTGGCATATAATTAAAAATAATCTACTCCATCTCAGATCTAATAGATAACACTATTTTGTGATTTTCTTGGACATTATTGCTCCGGTAAACCAAAGTAGCTCTCTCTTTAATTTCATGTGCATTTTCAAATAGCAAATATAAAGATTTATTTAAGAAAATCCAAAAATTTGCTATGCATTTTCAATTAATTGGTTGGTCACGTAAAGGAGGAAACCGCTGCATAAATAATAAAAAGGATTTCTCTCTAAATGAATAAAACGGAAAATACTATCGTTTTATTCCCTTTAATCACTATCGAAGATTGAAAATCGGACCAAATCAGTCCCCATTCTGATGGGAATGTAGAGAAGTTTATTGAAAATTTTAAAAGAATTTCACAAATCTCTTTTCTTTTAATTTAATTAATTTATGTTTATAAGAAATCCTAGGGATTTATTTATTTATTTTTTCAATAGTCTATACCAGTCGAGGAGTGAACCGCGATTGGAATTAGGTGTACACGTCTTTGTAATTATGTGGAATTATTTTGGAATTCATTAGATATGCCCCTTCATCTATTGTCTTCTACTTGGAAATGAAAGTGGAATTGGAAGTAGGTGTAGCCCGATATTAATTCGCGGTTCACCCCTCGATACCAGTAGTCAGCAAACGGTGTTCCACAGAGCACTGGTGTTCCGTAAGCATTTCAAAAGTGTTTCGCGTCGAAAATCGAAAGTATTCGATCGTATAAGAACGGCCGAATATCAAAAAATTAAAATCATACAATTTTCATAAACATGTAAACATGAATTTATATTTTTTTAAAACTCTTTTCCATTAAATAATAAAAGTATATAAAATGTATCTAAAGCAATGCTAAACAAATAAATATTTTTGAAAAGTAGACATTAACAGAAATTGTCTTTGTGAATAAATTACCTTGAATAAATATTAATATATATACCTATTAATACGAAAAAATATTTATCCTTGAAAATTTTGTTGAATATTAGAAAAACAGTCGATATCAGAGCTTTTGCGAATTTTTGCTCTTTTAAATTTAATAAATAATATCTTTTTAAATTCAGTTTTTAATCTAAAATTTTGGAATTAGAAAAGTCAGAATTTTATCCCAGGTTAGTTGATTAGCTGGAATTCGCTCTCGTTGTCGCCAACCTTCATTAGATGGAGAAGGAACCGCAAGACGAAGAAGTACATGGTACCAGTGGGGTAGCCACGGGGGGATTTGGGGGTCAGAACCCTTCCAAGGGCAGGGCGCATGGGATGAGTAACGGCAACGACAAACCATTTCTTATGGCAAACTAACCGTAATTAAATATATTTCATATTTTTAATGAAGAACTATATTCTTTTTTAATTTTTTGAAGTACCTATTTGTTTTAATAAAAAAAATTACCACTAAATATTTTGGTTTGTGAATTGACCCCCCCCCCCCCACCATGAAAATTTTCTGGCTACGCCACTGCATGGTACATTCGAAATATTTGTTCTAAATGAATATTTATGGTTGTAAATTTTAAATATTGCCTGCAGGAAAGGTTTGAAATTTTAATAAACGTTTGAAGATTGTTTTTTATAAAATACTAGCTGCGAAGCCCGCTCCAGCGGGTTGCTTGTTAGCCAGGGGGGCTATTAATGGAATATTTTCAAAAATTTAGAATGTTAAAGATTTATTTCTATCATGCCTAGTTGATTTAGTATACCTCCCAATGATCGAAAAATTTTTAATCTTTTTTATTTAAGATTAATCTTTTGATAAAAATTTCTAATTTCTCAAATTTTGAGCTCAATATAGTACACTTCGAAATTCGCCTTTTTATATTATTTTAATAATAATTTTAGCTTTAAGCATATTAAAAATTTATTGAAATGCTAATTTTTGGGATTTAAAAAGAAACAATATTTATTATAACGAGAATCGTGTTGGTCCAAGTTCAAAGCAGCCATTCCTAGAATAATAGAAATTAAGAAATTAATCTTTAATGATCTGAAACAAGTCTGTACTTGTATTCGGCACCCTTGCCAGTCATATCTCGAAAGAAAGAGATATTATTCTATTCGTGTACTTTTTAGTATTTTAGTCCTTGATCAAATTTTAATTAATGAATCGCTCAACAGCATATTTATTGATTAATAAAAAAATTAAAAACTTTTACAAGACTAGAGACCCTAGAAATTAATCATGAACTTAAATATAAATTGTTCATTTATGAATATATTATTACATCGACCTAAAATCTAAATAAAATCATTAATAAAATTATTTTTATCTACATTTTTGAACTTGAAGTTCTAAAACTAGAAAGATAAAAATCTACCCAATTCTCCGCATAAAAAATATAGACTATATGATACAAGAAAGAACGTTCTAAAATTTTGGGTTCTTGAGTTACACACAGACCACACATGCAGACAGGCATAAAATCATTCTTGATATGTTTCAGACATAATTAAGCGAGAAATATAGAAATATACATTATTTTACTTGAATTCAATACCATTAGATCAAACTGGTAGGCAAGCGATTCGCCTGCCTCTCAGGCGTACCTAGTAATAAAATATCAATTATATGATTAAAATCAAAAAATAATTTTGTAATTTATAATTTATAGCATGTCGGAGTTTATGTGAATCCAAACTTTCTTAATATTAAACTTAATAAAAAAAATATATATTTACTCTAAAAAGAACTAATTTTCGAAAAATTTAGTTTGTTTTTTGAAAATGATATTAAATAATTAATAATAATAATAATAATAAACAGAATTTAGATTAATCCTTTTAAAAAAATTAAAGAAAAAAGTTAAAATTTCGTTTTGAATCCTTCATTTGTTTTTGAGTTAGGGGTGTTCACAAAATTTGGTCACACATATACACACATACACAGAGACAGACACAGGCATTTTAACAAAATAATTAATATCTCTTAAAATATACAATTTTTGATGCTAACTAAACAAGACTTTGTTGTAACCCTAAAGGCTGCAAAAACAACACCTTTTCTATGTACAATTAAAATACTTCACCGTCCTGTATAGTATAATAATATTTCTATTTGAATTATTCTATTTAAGAGGTTTAAAAATTATTTATCTAAATAAGCCACTAGAAACTAGGAAATAACGTGGATTAAACAATGGTTCAGTTTAATATTTGATCGAAATTTTCGATATTTTTTTTTAAATAATTATATCCACTTAGTAAGAAGTTCTTATTCGCATGAAAAAGCACAAAGAACTGCTGCTTGGCAAGGAAAGAAAGATCCGGTACTTGGGCCACATCATGAGAGGGGAACGATACGAGACTCTGAGGCTGATCATCGAGGGTAAAATTCAAGGCAAAAGATCTGTCGGTAGACGCCAAAAATCCTTATAAATATGAAAGGAACTAAAATTTTAGGTTATGTTTTTTTAACTTGACTGTCCACTCACACTACGAAATCTCTATATGGATACACACATACTAGCAGGATCGTTTCCAAGTCAATATGCTTATATCCCTTCCACTAAAAATAATCTCCCAAATATGTTTTTTGTTTTTTATCAAAACTACGTGGTAAATAATTTCAATTTTTTTTAAGTTACTCCGAATATATTATTCTAACAAATATTAGTTTTTCATCAAGATGGTGAAAGTCCTTCAATGAAAAAAAATAAAATAATTATCATATCCCCACCCTTTCCCTATCTACCCTATGTTAAAAATGTCATATTTAATTACAATTATTTAATGTTTGGTGTGGTAAATCGTCTTCAAATTTTAACAGTATGTGTATTAAGCTTTTAATGACTTATATTCCAAGACTCAAAGACTTCATGAATTTTTGCATTTGTGAAAGAACTACCTTAACTCCATAAAAATTACAACTTGAACACTCTCAAATTCATTTTAGAAAAGTCATTCCATTGCCATTCGAATTTTAAAGAAATTCAAGACTCGAAACACTCAACCACCTTCAATTAAAATACATATAAATATGACATGGCTATTATTATAATAATAATGATAATAGAAGTTCGTTCTGCTGAACAAGTTAAATTTAATTGAAAAGATTTAGTTTGCCAAGGGAATAGAAAAGTTACTGATTCATAAGGAGAATTCAATGAGGCTATCCTCTGCTTGAAACAAATAATTATCATAAATATATAGATAGGACTATAGTTTCGAAGGTTTAACCTTCATCATCGTGATTTTATAAATATTCTATCTTCCATTTCTCGAATGTAGGTAAATCGTTTTGTTGTAATAGTAATCTGGTCACTTCACAAACAAATTTACCTACAATATTTATAAAGATAAGAGTAAATAAATATTATATGTAATATTCATTTACTATGAGTTAAGGATTCTTGATCACTTGTTTCACATTAAAATTAAAAAAATAAAAGATGTAAAAAAATTTTCAATATATATATATTGAAAAAAAAATTTACATCTAATTTTAATGTGAAACAAGTGACCAAAAATCCTTAACTCATAGTAAATGAATATTACATATAATATTTATTTACTCTTATTTTTATTAAAGATGTTTCACCTTGCACCAACACCACAATCTCACAAATTATTAGAATATTTATAGTAAATAAAAAAAACTGATAACGAAGGTCAAACCTTTGAAACCATAGACGCCAAGAAATAAATTATATATTCGAATATCTATTCATTTTATATATACCTAATATGTAAAATATAAAATAAAATCGTTTTATTTACAATTTCAATTTTTTTAATTATGCAAGATTGAGGTAGAGAATGATTAATTGTGATGTTAATATGTATATGTTTATTAGCATCAACCAGAGGACAACCTCATTGATTTCTCCATATTTTAAATTTAATAAATTTAATTTCTCATAATCCGTAATGAAATCTAAAACGTATTTATTGAAGAAACAACAAGTACTCAATACACTCCTAGCAAAATTTAGAGAATTTATTCAATTTTTAACTTTTAAGTTTATTTATTTAGAGAAACACATATACATTTGTCTTGCAATCAATAGTTGATCTTTGCCAAGTTAACAGTAAATAATTTATTTTGAGCGCTGAATGGATATAAAATTGATAATATATTAGCTACGTTTATTATCCTTGTTAGTGTTCTTTAATTTTAGACCAAACAAAAAAACATCAAGATCAAGGGGTCATTTCGTAAATATCAACATATAAATGTCATTCACTAAAAATAATTATAAATACATCTTTAATGTTTATATTCAAATAAACATGTCAAGTTCAAGTCGGATCGCCTAATAAATACCTTAAATAAATTAGAATCAAAAAAATTTTATTTGAGCTTTATTTAAGAATTTTTTGCTGATTGAACATCATTTTCTTACAATCATTATTACCTTGTATTTTTCAAAACTACCCACACTAAGAAAAATTACTATTTAATCAATTATTATAACTAATATAGTTTACGAAATATTAAAAAATAAACTTATGTAGCCATCCACATAACTAAAACATATAGGCCGAATGGCTTAGCCAAATTAGGTTACATATCGTTTATTCAAAATTTGCTAAACATAGAGACTATCAAAGTCAGTAATTTATTTTTCCTATTATATCTCATAAATTATTGAAATATCAAAATATTTGTCTTTTATAAGGAGAGAATAAACGAATTTGTGTTCTATCAGAAATTGAAGTCGTGTCTAATTCGACTAAATTGGGAACTTTATAGGCCCTGCGACATACTCATTTTAAATTTCATTAATTACTTTGGCTTCTAAAAATAAGATACGGGCGGAGTTCTTGGACATTTTTTATTTTGATCCCCCAAAAAGTTCACCTCTTCCTAAAATAATAATCTAGTTAAAATTTTCAAACAATTTTTGATTTTGGAGAAATTGAGTAAATATAACTTGTATGTTTCAAATATATATTTTATTTACTTAAAACGCTACTTTGCTGTGATAGACGGACAGACAAACGGCATTTTAGCCATAGTAATAGTATGTTCCATTTTACACGCCCTAAAAAAAATAGCGTAAACGGATTAAATTTCCTAACCATTAAACTTTATTTATTAGATCTTGTTATTTATAATTTCTACTATTGTTCTCCTTGGTTAAAACAACAAATAAATGGTGAATGATTCATTCATGATTAATTTTTAACTGGTGGTTTCTAGTTTCTCGATATGCCGGGTGTGACAGGAGATATTTGTAAAGTTTATTTATCCGTTCATATTTAGAAATGGTATCAAATAATAATGTTTACCAAATGAAATTCTGAAGACCCAGCACTGTCCTCCAAAAAATGATGACTATCAATGAGATACCAAATGATGATAGAACGAAAAAGGAAATCCGAATCACTAAAATATTATTGTTTTAATAATGCCTGTATTTTATATACTTTAGTCTGAAATACGGAGAAAAAATATTTTCAACTATGATTTTTTTCTCTTTGTGTGTCTGAATTCCGATACCCACGATAACCCAAGAACAGAAAGTCAAAATGTTCTTTTGTATCAATACATATTACTTACTGATTAGATTTTGCAATATCTGGTTCAAAAGGCAGAAAATATTTTTTGAATTGTTCTATTGAGATTTTAAGAGGATGTTATAGTAAAGCCATAAATGAACAGTTTATATTTAAGTTTATTAATCATTACCAGGGCATCTCGAGTATACCGAGTCTAAAAAAGGGAAAACTTTTTTATTATTTAATGTGCGGGTGAGCAATTCTTTCATTAGAATCTGATCGATGAAAATAACTACAAAGAGCACGGATAGAAAGATCTTTCTTTCTTTAGAGCTAAAGGTGTATTGCAAGTAATCGAAATGCAAGTTTAAACCCGGCCAAAGACACGTTCATACCTGTTTCAGATTATTAGAGATTAATTTCTTCATTTCTATTATTCTAGGAATGGCCTTTTTCACTCGGACCAAAACGATTCTCGTTATATAGAGAGAGAGATTATTCAATTGGACTTTATTAAAGCAAATACTTTTGCCCAAACATCTTTTAGTTAATCTTTTACGATTAATTTTTTTTAATGCAATTAATAGATTTTAAATGAAATTCATGGGACTAGTACATGTAAATTAATTCACTTTTTAACCTCATAAAATCAAAGTATTTTCCACAAGATAGCTGAAGGGATTAAAATTGGAAATCTGGAATATTCTTTAATTGAAGTAGACAATAAAAGAGTGTCTTCTGCTGGAATTATAAATTTTATTTATTTATAACGAGACTATAGTTCATAAATTAATTCCTGTGAATCCATTGTAATAGACTGATGAAGAGGGCAAAGCCCTTGAGACTATAGTCTCGTTATAAATAAATAAAATTTATAATTCCAGCAGAAGACACACTCTTTATTGTCTCCTTCCAATATACAAAAATTCTGCTACTCTCGGCAAAAAACTTTCAATTTAATATTCTTTAAATTTGCTATAACGTTAAAAAACTCCATAAATTTTAAATTTTATATAACTTTAAATGAATTAGTTGTATAGTATTTATTGAAAGTGTTTTTAAAATTTTACAATTTTTCAAATATAACACGGATGAACATTTTGGAATTTGCGGGATGTGCCGGATTCACAGCATACATGGACCGCACGCAACTGATATCTATATATATAAAATCCTTTGTGTGTATGTACGCGATCGACCCACGCCTAAACCACTGAACGTATCGAAACCATATTCACACTATATATTTGCTTAATGCTCGCGATGGTTTATCTAAATTTTGAGCCAAATCGGTTTGATTTTATTTTTTATTTTTTTATTTAATTGATTGACAGATAATATCTATAGAAATAGAGCTTCTAAAATGGCCAAGCAAACAATACATTATCCCTGCCCTGAAAGGTCAGGTCTTAAACAATGAAACCCCTCTTAACAAAAGAAAGGGCAATACAGGTAGTCAGGTCAAAATTTCAGAAACTTTTTTTTTTTATTTATCTATCTATATATATAAAATCCTTTGGGTGTATGAACGCGATCGACCCACGCCTAAACCACTCAACGTATCGAAACCATATTCACACCATATGTTTGCTTAGTGCTGGGGATGGTTTACCTAAATTTTGAGCCAAATCGGTTTGATTTTATTTCACACGATTTTACATAATTAAATTAATTATTCTCAGGTAGAATGCCAATTTTTTTTTTTTTTTAATTTAATTTTATATATATATATATATATATATATATCCTTAGTATGTATGTGCGTGATCGACCCATGCCTAAACCACTGAACGTATCGAAACCATAATCACACCATATGTTTGTTTAGTGCTCCAAATGGTTTATCTAAATTTTGGGCCAAATCGGTTTGATTTGATTTCACACGATTTTACATAATTAAATTAATTATTCTCAGGTAGAATGCCAATTGGGGTTTTAAAAAAGGTTTATCTTTTCTTTTGTACCCAGGCAGACAATGGGTGTGGGTTAATTCATTGTTCTCAAAGGCCTTGAAGAAGTATTATGATTATATTATAGATATATTTTGTTTTCCCTAAACTTTATAATTAAACTGTTTCACAGAAATACACCATTCTCTCTTAAGTAAAAAGAAAAATTTATATTTTTAAATGTGATTATTTTATTGTTATTAGTTGGCTAACCTGAGCCTGTCTGAAAGAAACATTCCAAATCTTAATCAATGTTTCTTATTATAAATACATTTCCCAGTATCTCAGTGCATTACATACAACGAATCATGGTGCATGCCTAGCATTACGATTGTTAGAAGAAGATTGCATTGGGATACAACTCTTGCCGATGCTGCTCTCGGTTCATCGCCACATCAAATACGATGTTTGTTTGCCATTTTATTGACAACGTGTTTTCCAACTAACCCGCCTAAATTATGGGGAAATATAAGGCTTCAATGAGTGAAGATGTATTACATGCTCTACGTAGAATTCGAGGAGATCCAGATATAAATTTCTCTCCAGAAATATATAATGAATCTTTGATTAAGTTGGAAGATTTATGCATGATCATTTCGAATCAACGACTAATTAAATTAGGGATGCCATCAGCTAATCGGCCAGTAAGTGATTTATTTAATCGCGATATGCAACGTGAACAATCGTACAATGTTGATGGTTTAAATGCATATGTTCAAGCAAATGAACCAAAATTGTTACCAGAACAAAAATTACTTTATGATAAAATTATGCGATGCAGTCGCTGCTCAAGAAGATGGTTTCTTTTTTTGGATGCACCAGGTGGAACAGGGAAACATTTTTAATTTCGCTCATATTGGCACAAATGACATCATCTGGAATTGCTGCCACTTTATTAGACGGAGGAAAAACAGCACATTCAACACTAAAATTATTATTGAACATTCAAACAAATGAAAATGCTGTATGTAACATTAAAAAGAATTTTTGGAACTGTACATAAATCAAAATTCATTCATGTATAAGAAAATATTAGAAAGAGTAAATCTATGCTTCGTCGTTGAATTATTTAACCTATAATCTTCAAACTAACGTAAGAGAGAAAAAAGAGAATGAAATGAAAAGAGAGAGAGGAATACTAGAAGTTTCACTTCCGTCGTGCGTAAGCTTGACACACTCAGAATTTTTTATTTTGCTTTCGCAATGAGTTAGATTATTTCTTGAAGCTGATTTTTAATTAATAAAATACGAGTATATTTAATTAAAATACAGTTGAACAAAATTATATTGCAAACAAACTTTTGGCCGTCTCGAGACGCTGCCCGCCAGGGCCACCCGCCCGGAGGGCCAAGGTGCAGATGGCGTGCCGGAGGCACGCCTGACGCAGCTTGTATACCTATATATATATAAATTTATTATTGAAACCTTTTTCATAAGAAGTGACTAGCTTACTATTAAAACAAAACAAATTTATCTACATCCAATCGGATATTTGAACTCATGAGAAACAAGAGAGAATATGGTTTTTCTAATTTAAATAAAGGATGATGATGAAGGTCAAACCTTCGAAACTATATATATTTATATTTAATTTAATTTGTTGGAGCCTATAGCTTCGAAGGCTTGGCTATATATCTTCAGTTTAGTTTTTTATTAAATATATTTTATATTTTATTTCTTATTGCCACACATACCCGATTGAATTGATATTCGTTCGTAACTTAGTGCCTACATTCTACTTCAAATAAATTCTGTTTATAAATAATGTTTATTTTTATCATTCAGAGAATACCTTCATTGGTTTTCTCTTAAAAAATCTAAAATAATTAGAGAAACAGGGTTTTACATAAATGTTGTTTTCCATGTGAAGAATTCCTTGTCCTTCCACGCCCAGAATCTATTTGAAAGAAACACGTGCTTGCTTTTCATCAGCGAGGGTGCGAGATCTATTTATTATAGTGATGACAGTAATTTTCATTTCTGGCTTTTAGCCTCTCTCGATGTGGATATTAGAGATAATGAATCATAGTGTTTATCCAACAACAACAAAAAAAATTGTGCACTAAGATTTCAGAACTCGTTGCTAACAAATCGAAAGACTTAAAGATTGAATGATGCTTCATTTAATTAACAACACGATCAACTAAATATCTAACAATTTTTTTTGTATATACACTTAAACGATCATAGCTCACATTATTATTTGAAGTCTCCTTGAAAGTTCTATTAACTTCATATTCTTATTCGAGCAGAATCAATAAATCAACAGTCAACGAGGATTAAACCAAGTCCTATCCAATTAGTTTCTGATTCTAATAAAATAGTAGCCACGCTGCATTTTATCAGTAATGGTCATGATAAGGTCCAGAGTCCATAGACATGGGGTTCATCTACCATTAGAGGCCTCTGCCCATTTTCAGGCTTTGCTTCAAAAGTAAAACGGCCCTATTCGATAAAATGTCTCTTTAAGTAGAATTTGACATTATTTTTATAAATTTATTTTGCTTTAAACGGACGGTGTGAGAGGGTGGCTATTTTAAAGTGAATTTTGAATATGTCCGCGCTAAAAGTAGCTTAACTTAAAATAATGTGAAAATCCCACGAATTCTATCATTCTGTCCTTATCAACGACCAATAAAAACGAATTTGATATCTCAAGTATTTTGAAGTTATCAGGTACGGAACTCTCGGTATACGGTCCGACTCGCACTTGGCCGGTTTATTTTGTGGTATATCATATCACATACTACTAAAGGGCATTTGTGCCTGTCTCTGTACCTACCTATGTATGTCCCTCCCCAGAGTGTGGGGTTTGGGGTCCAGGGGTAGGGAGTCAGGGGTTGGGGTCCAGGAAAGGGCATTTGTGCCTGTCTCTGTTCCTATGTTTGTATGTCTGTCTACCAGAGGGTGGGGGGTGGGGTCCAGGGAAAACGTGGAAGTCCAGGGGCTGCGGGCTCCAGGGATCGGGAGTCAGGGTGGTGGGAGTCCAGGTGCTATTAAAGGTCATTTGTGCCTGTGTCTATACCTATATATAATAGTGCCTGGACCACCAAGCGATGCTCGGTAACTTTTTGCCTCTAAATAGCTTAAGTTTCAAATTTCAAGGCTCTGCGACTTACCGATACTTAAACGATATATGAATGATTAAAATATTTATTTTACGACACTCCTAATTTACACCCCTTCCTTTATTTCAATCGGATTAAGATCTATACACGACTAATAGCTCATTACACTTGATAAGTACACCTTGCAGCTAGTAGAATCATTAAATTATAGTTTTCTTTGCTCAATGGTTAAAAGAGTATTTGAATGATTTAATGATTTTAAAACTGTAATAGAAATATATGAATGCCAGATGCAAATGCATTTTTTTTATAATATTTCGAAATTTTATTTCCCAAAAAGCATTGTAGTCTATGTGGCGATCTTACAGACATTATGTCTATCTTAGGAGTAAATTGTATTATATTTATAATAATTATAGCTACTCAAAAATGAGCAAAGAGCTTATTAGAGTGCGAATCCCAACAGGAACCCCTCTGCTCCTTACCTTTTTTTAACGACGAAGGCACGGATAGGCAGCGTGTTGTGGGAAAGACTATAAACAGTGAGGGGGACTTTCCGGTCGAATTCTTTGAAAGGCGAAACGCTTTTTTTTATAGATTAAAAAATAACAGAGTTATTGATACTAAGCTAAAACAAATTCTTAGTAGCTATGCTATCTCTTAATGTGAAACCTACCAAGTATATATGAAATAAGATTTATTCATTCTCACAAAACATATTAAAGTATTTTAGCTAGCTCTTCTAGAATAATAAAATTAGTAATCAAATAATATAATTATAATTATTGAATAATAGATAGTTACATCAATGTGAGCATTGGCTTTACATGCCTTTTGAAAGTTTGGTTAAATCTGGCTGATCCATAGCAAGTGATAAAGCAGAAGCCAGTTGAATGTCTTTCACTTGCATATGTGTTACATTTGAAGACATTTTAGCAGTTCTATCTTGTAATATTTTAGCAGATAATGCCAAATCTTTGAATCTCTTCATGATTTTTGTTTTATTTTTGAAATCACGAAACAGTTCTTCAGCTCCACGTATAAAACAATCTGTGAATGGTTTCCCTCTTTTTTCCCTATTTTTTTATGAGTTTTGAAAATAAAATAATAAAATTATAAATATTTGCGCATGGAACTGGAGAGCCACATCTTGGCAATGAAAGAGCCGCATTCGGCTCGCGAGCCGCAGGTTGCCGACCCCTGTTATAGTCTAAGACAGGGGTGTTCAAGCTTTTGGCTTACACGGGCTACATTTGAAGAAAAAAATTGTCTCGGGCCGCAAATAAAATATACTAATTCTATTGATATTTGTTAATCATCTTATCTGTTATTTTTTAATATTTATTCTCAAAATGCTATTGTCTGCCTCCCTGGTGTAATGGTCAGAATAACTGGCTGGCAACGCGGAGGTCTCGGGTTCGATTCCCGGCTATACCCAGACATTTTTTCTGTAAGTATAGGGTCTGGTAATAAAAATTAAGTGGGAGATAAATTTAACCTAATTTATCGCGCGGAGAATTTACCACTGCTCGAAGCCCCTAAAACCTTAGTAAATTGGATATTGGATTGTATCTAAGTTTCTGAGATTGGCTCGTGATCCCGGCTTCTTTTCCTTCTACTCTGTTCTTTTCACGATGGAGGGGCCAGCCCATACAGGCCTTTAGGGGATCCACCTTCTGGTGTATCTCCTTCTCACATCAATATCATTAAAAAAAAAAAAAAAAAAAGTGTGACGATGTTACAGAAATTATGTGTGTCTTCGGAGTAAATATTATTATATTTTTAATTATACCTATTCAAAAATCGACCAAAGAGCTAATGAATAAGAAATTTCAATTCAGTTAGTATCCCCACTTTGTTGCCCGCCATTTCGTCTAAGGTTCCAAGGTACAGACAAGCTAGCGTATTGCGGGAAATATACATTCAGGCGCACTTTCAGGTCTAATTCTTTGAAAGTCGAAACGGTTTTTTATAGATTAAAAAAAATTTAAAAGCTAAAAACATAATTTCTTGTTAATTATAGTATCTTTAATTAAATATCAATACCATCTGTAGATCAAATGAAAGATTAAAGAAACGTTTGGTTGTGAAAAAATTAATTATTATTTTGTTCTGTAATTTTTACTTTCACATTTATATTTTATATCATGTAATGATATTATAGAATATAATGTGAACTATTGCGATCGCCTGCCTGGGTCCTGACTCAGTGAGATCTTGTATCTCAGAGATTAAAATAGTTAATTTCATTTTGTGACATCTATGTGAAAGGAATTGATGCCTTTAATAGTTTGAAACTGGATTTAGGACATAAAATGGGATAGTGTGGTCCCCAGAGGCCAAAAAATGATCAAAAATCCACTGGTCAGTGCGTATCTATGTACGCATGTACCCCCTGCGTTTCCCAACCATAAGTCTCAGAGTTACGAAATTCGAAACTTAATCTCGATAAAGTGTAGAAGGAATACATCAAGCTTTTGGAACAATGGAAGTTGATATTTACATGAAAGAGAGATTTTTCGTTTTTTTTTATTTTCTCAAAAACGGTACTAGCTATGTTTTTTTAATTGGTGTACTTATCAAGTGTCATCAAGTGTCAAGAGTTATTAGTCGTGTATAAATTTTAATACGATTGAAATAAAGGAAGGGGTGTAAATTAGAAGTGTCGGTGTGATTTCAAATAAGTGAGAATGTGAAAGTCCTGTGGTGACCACACCAGTTCATTTTTTGTAAAGTTAATGATTTCTAAATATTATAAATTTTAAATAGAAAAATTTGATATATATGTGTGTATGTTTATTTGCATCAAGCAGATGACAACCTCTTTTGTTTCTCTTCATAAATTTTATAATAATAATTAAAATATTAAAAAATAAATTCTTCAATCCCTATTGCTAAATTTAGTTTACATTGAAAATGATCCACGATGATTAGGTTTCTATTATCGGATTGATATCAAATTTCGATTCTAATAATGAGAATTAAATAAACCAGCTTCCCTACCTTATGGTCATTGCATACAATAACACTAAACAACAATTCCGTAGAAGTCGAAACGTCGTATATCAAATACGAAAATCCAATTAATTTTCAATCTACACTTAGCTTAAACCGAATAGGCCATTTAAATTAATTATCAAATAACAGAAATTACAACAATCAATTGAAATTATCAGTATGAATTGTGAAGTTCTCAATACGATATACAAGAAAACGAAAAATTTAAATTTTCAATATTCTTAAAACCATGTTTTCTGTCTGTCTGTCTCTCTCTGTGTGTATCTGGATTCTAATACTCCCGATTTCTCGAGAGGTGAACCGTGATTGGAATTAGGTGTACACGTCTTTGGAATTATGTGAAATTATTTTGGAATTCATTAGATAATGCCCCTTCATCTATTGTCTTCTACTTGGAAATGAAAGTGGAAGTGGAAGTAGGTGTACACGGTATTAGGTCGCGGTTCACCCCTAGCGATTTCTTAAATAAAGCCGGCCAGCATACTGAGGGTTCCATACTTTTCAACCTCCAAAATACTTGAACTATCGAATTCGTTCTTATTTGTCATCAATAAGAAGAAAATTAGGGAGTTTGTTGAATTTTCATTTATAATTTTAAGCTATGCCACATCCGAAAGATGAACCGCGATTGGAATTAGGTGAACACCGTCCTTGTAATTATGTGGAATTATTTTGGAATTCATCAGATAATGCCCCTTCATCTATTGTCTTCTACTTGGAAATGAAAGTGGAAGTGGAAGTAGGTGTACACGATATTAGATCGCAGTTCACCCCTCGGCTACATCTAAAGTCCGACAAACATAAAAATCACCTAAAAATGGCAAATTTGGGGCTTTCTTCACTGTCATTTTAAAAATAAATAAATTAAAAAAACAAAAGAAAAAACACTAATTCCTTCATGGATCTTCAAACTATGCACCGCGGGAGAACTTTCAAGTCCACCGCGACGATGTGGTCACTATTAAAAAAAATGTTCCATCTTCAAAATAAATAAATAAAAAAATTTATATAATAAAAAATCATTAGAATCTAACCTAATTATTAGATAAATAAGCGGTATTATAGGTATTATCGAGGGGTGAACCGCGACCTAATATTCTGTACACCTACTTCCACTTGTACTTCCAAATATTTCCAAGTACTTCCAAATTTTTCCAAATATTTCCAAGTACTTCCAAATATTTCCAAGTACTTCCAAATATTTCCAAGTACTTCCAAATATTTCCAAGTACTTCCAAATATTCCAAGTACTTCCAAATATTCCCAAGTACTTTCAAATATTTTCAAGTACTTCCAAATATTTCCAAGTACTTCCAAATATTCCCAAGTACTTTCAAATATTTCCAAGTACTTCCAAATATTTCCAAGTACTTCGAAAATACTTCCAAAGAGGTGTACACCTACTTCCAATCTCGGATCACCCCTCAGGTATTATGTAAATGGTAAATATAGTGAAGTTGTTATTTTCTACGTTTTGAGAGATGTGCACCGCGGAACTTTTACGGAAAATTTGGTGCACCGATTGTGAAAAAGTTTGAAGACTTTAAAGAGATCTTTACAGGGGTTTCTAATAATCGTGATAAATATTTTATTTTTTATTTTTGACCCCACAAAAAAATCGACCCTTCCCAAAACAAGCTTCCGATTAAAATGTTAATATAGCTGTAGATTTAGGGAAAAACTACGTATATACTTCTTAATTTTAAGTTTTTTATCTTATTTAGTTTATGACCGACAGACATATACCGACACCAATACGGTCCCGTTTTACTTTAGAACAGAATCATAAAAATTGAATAAAATTGTTTAAAGAATAAAAATATTTAATAAATATCAAAGCTTCCAACAAACTTTGGTCTTTTAATTATTTGCAAACATATACAATTCTCCAAGGTATTTCAATGTTACTAGAATACTTGAAAAGTTTTTATTTTACTGAGAGTAGCAGAGTTGTTGATTCATAAAGAGAAAAAAGACGTTGTCCTCTGCTAGATGCAAATAAACATACACACATATATATCAAAATTATATATCTGTGTACTATAGTTTCAAAGGCTTGGCCCTCATCATCAGTCTTTTTTAATTATAAATATTATTTTTCATGGGATCAGTATCATTTGGATATTGAAATTTTCTTTCTTTCTTTCTTAGCTTAAAAACATTTTAATTCTGTCTAGCCCTCAAGCTAAGAAGAAAGATAAAAAATTTCAATATCCAAATGATACTGATCCCATGAAAAATAATATTTATAATTAAATAAACTGCAACGGATCGTTGCTAAACTTTATCCAAATTCATTTGAAATATTAATATGTTTGTTCCTTTATTATTAATCAGATATCACTTGCAATTTGTAGTTCATGTTGACATTAATTAAAAATAATTCTCATTTAATAGTCGAGGAATAACCATTCTACATTGGATTTTTGACATTTCGGTTATTATTGTAACCATTGCTGAAGAGTTTGAGATTGATTTGCCATAAAAGAATTTAGTCTTTTTGATTTTAGGTCGATTCTTCCACGTTTTCAGTAGAGGTTGCCATTAATGGTCAAAACATCAAAAATGGAATGCAATAAGGTTATTCCTCTAGTATTAGATAAGAATCGATCGTTATTTTTGATTTTATGTCGATTCCTCCATGTCTCAGCAATGGTTACCAATAATAATCGAAACGTCAAAAACCTAATGTAGAATTGTTATTCCTCAAGTATTAGATGAGAATCGATGGCTATTTTTGATTTTAAGTCGATTCCTCCATGTCTTCAGCAATGGTTACCAATAAAAACCGAAATGTCAAAAATCCAATATAGAATGGTTATTTCTCAAGTATTAGATGAGAATCAATCGCTATTTTTGGTTTAAAGTCGATTTCTCTATGTCTTCAGCAATGGTTACCAATAAAAACCGAAACGCCAAAAATCCAATATAGAATGGTTATTCCTCAAGTATTAGATGAGAATCAATCGCTATTTTTGGTTTAAAGTCGATTTCTCTATGTCTTCAGCAATGGTTACCAATAAAAACCGAAACGCCAAAAATCCAATATAGAATGGTTATTCCTCAAGTACTAGATGAGAATCAATCGCTATTTTTAGCATTTCACAGAGAAAAGCCTATCCACTCTTACTTAGTTAGGTTAAATGAGTCCTATATTACCATAAACAGATCAAATGAATAAATTTTAAAGAATTCAAAAATCTTACTTTAGAGTAAAGTACTTTAAAATATAATTTTACTAAAAACTTTATTTAACCTTTTTTGTCGGCCCCAAGGTACTTAATTAGGATATTAAATTTCATCAAAATTGGTTAAGTCATTTTAAAGATATTTAGAAAAAACTAAAAAAGTACTGAAATAAATAATGTTGTATAATACTAATGTTTGTGGGCCGATATGTACCAAAAACTAATCAGCGCTTCATTTTGTTAAAATGATGGTAGGTTTTCAATTTCATTTCAATCGGTGCAAAGGTGTGGAAAAAATCGTGGACGAAAAAAACGATAACATCCATCCATCCATCCATCCATCCATCCATCCGCACGCACTTCCAAAAAAAATGGCACTTTTTGGCCTCTCGACGAGATTCCAGGTAACTTTTGGCAAAACCGCCACATGCTAAAATTCAATCTCATTGAATACTTCAATTTGTGACCTTAATTGAGTCCATGGGTTCCGTAGTCTTTACCTGAGGACCCGTTGAAGTCGCGCTTGCCGTGCGATCCATTGCAATACTTTCTCCCATGCTTCGCATTGGATAAAGTAAAAAGACTCATGATGAGGGCCAAGCCTTCGAAACTATAGTCTCAACCAAATAAATAATATATATACAGATATATAATTTTGATATATATATATATATAT
Source organism: Forficula auricularia (assembly GCA_024734495.1). Lineage (NCBI taxonomy): Eukaryota > Metazoa > Arthropoda > Insecta > Dermaptera > Forficulidae > Forficula > Forficula auricularia. The sequence goes on from JALMQS010000064.1 coordinate 373,760, forward strand.
ATATATGTATGTTTATTTGCATCAAGCAGAGGACAACCTCTTTGTTTCTCTTTATTACTTGAATACTTAAACACACACTAGGCGTATTGTAAAATTTACATTATCATTATAGTCATTATTTTAACAAAAAATGTGTTTTAATTTCATTTGATTTTAAAAATTATCGGGTACCGTTTATTTTTTGATTTTGTGAATGTAACATATAATGTGATTGTTTTGTCTTGACCATCTCCTTTAAGTTTCCCATCCCAGCTAGCCAGCCATTTATTTAAGAGAAAACAAAAAAACAATCGATCGAGACGGATTTTAATATAATTTTCAAATCTCTTGAAAAGAATGGTAATATATGAAAGCAATAGCGTATATTAGGCAAACATCGCCAACAAGTCGTGTGCGTGTTTTGCATAATATCCTATATATTATTGGAGCCAATTCCAAGCCCTTCATTGTGCAATCAATATAAATCAGATTGTCCTCCTTTTTGACGATAAAAGAAAGTTATCAGAAATGCATGGGTTATAACTTTTTGCCACCCTCGTAAATATTGTTTATAACCAACCAACCGCAATATATAGACACAATAGAACAGAATTATTGTCGTATCTTTAAAATTCATCTCTTTTTTTATACAATCATTCAATCCGGAATACCTTTGTGATATTGTTTAAGAACAGATATCATTCTTCATTCAGAAGAATAATTCTCTGATTCCAATTCCGAAACGAGCACTCTATCACAACGGTTCGGTCAGTAAGCAATTTGCCTTCAGCAAAACCACCCCTTTCAGTCCCCAATGCAAACTCACCCCTAGCCAAGTATCGCCATTTCTCTACCCAAAGAGAAGTCCGTAAATTTTCACAGAAGAACAGAAATTGGCATGTTTATTTTACCCGAGGAGAGCAGATAAAACAAGCAGAATGTGCAGACTTTGATAAAAGCCCTCGGTGGTGGGGTGTGACGTGGGGAGGTGCGGGGAAGTCAATTGTATTTATATGGCTTATATGAATTATGACACGTGGCTGCCATACATGTTGGCAATTGAACATTGAATAGGGCTCGTTGACATTAATAAATGATGTTTGCAATGGCGGTTTTGGATTATCCTTGCTTGTTGTTCAAATTTCCTAGCTAGAAATTGAATCTTAACTTGACTACCCTATTTGCACAAGTGAATAAATATTAATCGAAATGTTCAAATTGAGATTGTTGGAAAAAAATAACCAATATTAATAATAATATGTACAAATAGCCATTTCGGTAATATTAAGCTATCTTGATTAGAAACCATTGGATCAGCATAATTCAGAGTAAGATGACCAACCGTCCCCGATTTCTAATTCCTCTGTTATTTTGTTTGGTATACTCGACCAAGAATTACGAGAGAGGAAACATTTTTTAACTAAAGGGTAAGCCGGTTGTATCGGGGCGGTTGAAATGGCAAAGTTGTAGAAAGGATTCTAAGACGGTCACTGATTCAAAAATTAACCATACAGCATGTTACTTATTTAACGAGATGTATGAAAAAAATAATATATTAATTGTTATTATTTGTTTTTAACTAAATAGCGAAATCTTCTCTAGTGGCCTAAATATTCAAAATTCAAAGATAAGCGTTTTCTTTAAAAAGTATTTTCTTAATTAGAAAATAATTAGGAAAAGGAGGAAAAAAAATTGTTTTTCTATGCCTTTGTTAAAAATGAAGAAAGTTTTTGAACACTACTGTGGAGAGAAGAAGGAAACATTTTATTTGTTTCATTCATTGACCCTTTGAAACCCTGAAGAAGGAGGGAAAAATCACCGAAACGTCGGTTTGAAAGGAAAGGAGGAAGGATTCCAATAAATTACACCTTATTTTATATGTGTTAATTTTTTCTTTCCTCACTACCTCTGGGCTGCCTTCCATTACATTCAATTATATATAATATAATATATAGTAAATTTCAAACTTATTCAAGATTCAGTACGCAAAAGTTTTCTATATTAAATAACGAATTTAATTTTTTTTTATTTTTGCCAAATGAAACATGTTTTGTTTGGTTTTTACTTAATCCTTGAATATGTAAATACATACATACTTACAAAAAGTGATATCATGAATACTTATATTGTGAAGCAAGGAATAATTGTTTCTGGGTAGATAATCATTGTAAAATTATAATAAAGGGATATTATTACATTTTTCTTTCAGATCGGTATCTAATTATAATTCTATAACATAAGAGTTTAAAATAATAGCAAACTTAAATTTAAAAAAAAAATACAAAAAAAAATTGAATGTGGGGTGGACAATAGAAAATATCAAGTTAGAATACAATTTTAATTAAATATATATATGTAAGTTTGTTATATATAATATCAGTGGCGTGCGTTACATGGATACTGTGGATGCGGCAAATCCCTAAAATTTCAAACTTTTAAAGTATTTTCATAAATATCGACTTCAAATCTTTAAATTTTTAAATTATTATCCATTATTTCAAATATTTCTATAAAAAACATTTTTTTGTTTTGAAAAGTACATATATTGGTTCTCGAAATGAAATAAAATTGTTGCATAGTTTCAAGGGGCAATTAAAATGAATAATTTTTCGGAAAAGAGTGTGGATAGAAGGTTTGAAGATCCTACCAGGTATATCTTCCAGTTCAAGCATGTCAAAGACAAGTCCAGAGGAGTTTTAGTCGAATAAAAATTGTTCTCGATGAGAAACTATTAAAATAGTAATAATACGAAAAAGGAATAAATAAAGATGAATCAGAATTCTTTGGACTAATCCATTTCTAAGGAACACTCGATTAGTATAAGATAGGAAACAACTAAGAGTGCAGTAGAAAAGTCATAGCTTGCTTATACCAATAGAATTAAGAGAAATTTAAGATTTTCTTAAAGGACAGACTGATTCATTGTGGAAGATGGTCGATTTCCATCTCAGAGACTGTGGACATTAAGTCAAAAGATTTTTTAAAAAATCTAATGTTAAATTTGAAAAATAACGAAAATGATGCCGTATTCGCTGAAATTTGCAAAAAAAAAGCGAAGATTAAAATAAAAATTAATTGAATGTAATGGAAGACAGCCCAGAGATAGTGAGGAAAGAAAAAATTAACACATATCAAATAAGGTGTAATTTATTGGAATCCTTCTTCCTTTCCTTTCAAACTGACGTTTCGGAGGATTTTTCCCTCCTTCTTCAGGGTTTCCGGGCTGCCTTCCATTACATTCAATTAAAGTTTCTACCAGTCCGTCTCTCTCCAGAGAAAATTTCGTTGCAATTAAAATAAAATTTCAAAAAATGAAGGGTACTTTTTTTGGACAGCAACCCCTGGCTGAAAAGTCACTAACCGTCACTGGTATATATATATGTACTCGTAAATTTGTAATATAATGAGCTCGCTGTATCCCTGTGAAGATCTCTTTAAGCAAAGAAATAATAATAATATAATAGCTAGTAATAAATAAAAATATAATTTTCTCTAAATGAATTAATAGACACATTTTTAAGAATTAGATTTCAAGGAAATTAAACACCAGATTGTTTGTTTTCAATTTTTTAACGAACAGTGCCTGATTCATTCGATTTAATGATAAGGCTTTCTTGAATCCAAACAGAATGAATGCAAATGTAAAATCCTCTTAAATATTTTTGGGAATATAATACTAGTAGATATTCATTTCTCAAATCAGTCAGCATATTTGAGCCGATTCAAAATAGTGTTATCTCCTTTAAGACAAATTGAATCACCGTTTTTGTATATCTTATTTAACAAACAAAAAAAAAATACCTTTGATAAACATATATTTTATCCGATCATTTTTTGTTAATTTATCCATAAGATTTAGAAAAATATTAATTTGAATTAATTTTTACTTAAAATGAAGATTGAAAATAAGAACCTAAATTCATGAGAACGAATTATTTAACAATAGTGTGTGATGGTCAGTTAAAAACAATTATGCCGCCCCAAACATCGTGTTATTTGTTGCGATCAATAAATAGTTATTATCTACTAATTATGTGTGATTTAAATTACAAATTAGCGTCTAATTAAGTTTATTAAATGAGGGACTATCTATTTTATTTTCATACGAATTATGCAAGAATGATGTCACCGAAAAGGTGTAGAACCTATAAATCATAGTAGATTTTTGTATTTCAGAAAATAAGAGATTGTTGGAGGTAAGAGATGAAACCATGGGCAATCGCTGATGCATATAAACCTGACCTATTAAACCCTTCTATTAAGAACCAGGGGATTTTTTTAATTATTTATTTTATTATTATTTATATATTTCATTGATGCAAGAAATTATAACTCTGCACCGGGGAAAAAAAAAAAATATTAGGGATTGGGTTGGAGTTGAAAGTATCTGTGGATGTATGGTAAATAGAGACAACCTCTTTGTTTCTCTCTATGAATCAACCTCTCTTCTACTCTCGGCAAAATAAAAACTTTTCACTTAGGGCCAGTTGCGTATGCGGTTGGTAAACGCTTTTTAAACGTTGACAAAGGGTAATTCCTTAGAATTCACCTTGTGCCCGAAGGTGAATTTTAAGGATTTACCCTTGGTCAATGTTTAAAAAGAGTTTACCAACCGACATACAACTGGCCCTAAGACGTATGGTAAGTCTTAAAAAAAAGATTATAATATGTCGTTGAAAAAAAGGAGACGGCAAGATAATCGCAGTCTCTAGAAGTCATGGGGATAAACCAGTGACGAAATGCGTTTGTTCGATTCATATCTAATTTGACCACGAAGGGTGTTGAATGTTTGAAAATCCTCTTTAGAGCAAATGAGGCTTTAGGGAGATTATTGATTTTTATCTCCTCAGATTGCAAACGCCATAATAGTAATTATAAAAAAAGAAAAGCGCGGAGACGGTTCTAAACTGGACCAGGGAACCGAAGTGAGCTATAGACATGGCCGGATTCCCTATTAGTCTAATAACTCGCTCAACTTCTTAGTCTACACAAAGCTCAAATTTGTCCCATAATCATAAATATGGTATATTAGAGCTTACACAGTGGCGTGACTATACCGTTGAGGCCCGTGGCAAATTCATCGGACGGGGCACTCCCTCAATGTAAAGAAGCCAAACCAACGAAGTAGTTTCTTTTTAGTAAATCACTAAGTACAGAGGGTGGCCAAATTATTATACTCATTTGAAGGGCAAATTATTATACTCTTTTGAAAAATTATATCTTTCATACGTTTTTAATTAAGGGTTTAGCTTACTATTAAACTTATAATATCGTTTCAATTGTTATCTTTATAGGTTTATTAGCTTAGGACAATACAAATTCAATAATACAAATACAATTCAAAATACAATTTCAATATTTAGTGAATCCTCCCTTTCGAGCAATCACATTTTGTATGCAATGCATTTTTTGGCTATTTCTTGAAGTGCAGGTGTATTGTGCCATGCTTTAATAATATTTTCTATCAAGTCCCTTTTTTTATATTTGCAAATTTCTTTTTTTAAGGCCGCCCATACATTTTCGATCAGGTTGTGGTCTGGCGAGTTGCCACGCCAGTCCAAAAGGGTTATTAGACTAGATTACTACTAGATTTTTTGAAAAGTTGGATAAAAAAATTTACTTGATAAAAATCATTTGAGTATAATAATTTGGCCACCCACTGTAGAAAAGTAGGTACGTGCGAACGATATTATAATTATTATTGTGTGCATCTTTCGTTGATTTTCTAGTAAATTTTAATTTAAAGAGTGTAATCAATTTTTTTTAATTTTTTTACAATGATATTGATACAAGAAGCGGTTTGCACCAAGAAGGTACAACCTCTGTAGTCCGTATACTCCTGAAATGTATCGTGAAGATAAGGGGAGATTTAGGGACTGGGTAGCAGTCGAAGGTATCTGTGCATGCTGGTCTTGAATGAATGAATTGAAATAACAATTTCATTTTTAGTCAAAATTTTAATGAATAAAATTTCTTTTTTCTGGTTTTCTGTTCAGCAAAAGGGTTAATGACAACATCAAAGTTCAAATTTCATAGAATAGCTAATTTGCGTAACCTTTATTGTCTAATAAAATTTCTTAAATAAGTTTTTAATCAATTTTAATTTTTAAAATGATCACTCGGAACAAGCCGTAGTCACAGGAATGATCACAAATAATAGAAATTCGGTGCATACTTCAGGAAAGCAAGAGGACATAAAATGATTCTTTATTATTAATAAATCAGCAAGTTCTCTTATAGAAGATTAGTTTTCTTTTTTCGTCTCTAAAAGTGAATCGAAAACTGAGAATTTCCTTGACAAACGCGAGACGAATTTTGTAATAATAAATGTTAGGATCCTCCTGTGCTCGGTCCCGCTCGGGCCGGGGGTCCCCTGAGGTCGGGGCCCCCTGAGGTCGGAGGGCCCGTGGCATCTTGCTCGATATGCCAACCTAGTGATACGCCACTGAGCTTAGATCTGTCAAAAAAGCGAGCAATAAAACTAATAATAAGAGACCCAACTTTGCCTAATACGCTCGATTCCCTGGCCCATCGAAAAATATTATAACTGACTCCACTCTTTCCTTTTACTAAACATCCTACCATTGTGTTTGTTTCGAGGAATTTGATACTTTTCTTCCAGGTCTCACATTTGAAAGAAACACTAGATTTTCAAGTATTCAAATCCTCGATGCAAATGTATTTTTCCTCATTACTTCTAGAAAGTGGTACTCGGTTCTTGACTTAGCTTTTCCAGCGTCATACAACCTACAGTCATTCGAGAACCACATTCACAGGTACCTTCGACTCCATATACTCCTGAAATTTCTTCTTCTCTTCACGATGCGAGAGGGAGGAAGAATTCTGAAGTAAAGTGGTTGCATCTTGGTGGTGTAACGCTTTCTTACATCAATATCAATAAAAAAATTCAATTTGCCTTAAACGCCAAGTGACTTTTACCATACTCCTATAGCCTTTGAGGACAGTGGTCAAATCTCGTGGTCATTATAAAGAGAAGCCAAATTTTTTTTGTACAACAAAATACTACTTCTAATACAGGGTGGGGCATAAAGATCTACCACATTTTGAAGAGGTATACAAAATAAAAAAATTTAACTAGAAAAAAAATGAATATATTTTTGAAAAGAACATAAAATAAATTTTTTAAATGTGTTTTAAACATTATTAGACAAAAAAAAAGGGGGGGGGTCAAAATAAAAATTCAAGCTCTTTTGACCAAACTCAACCAAATTTTGTATACATGGTTTGGTTGAAAGTGCTAGAATTTTCATTTTTGACCCTTCCCCCATTTCGGGAAGTTAGTTTTTGCATTTCTAGCCCTATGGGGTCCCACAAAATATGTATATACAACATTTGATTGAGTTTGGTCTAAAGGGCTAGAATTGTCATTTTTTATCCTCCCCCTCCCATTTTGGGTTGTTTGTTTTTGTATTTCTAGCCTTCTGGGCGCGCACAGAATATGTATACAAAATTTGGTTGAGTTTGATCGAAAGGGCTAGAATTTTCATTTTTGAACCTCAGCCCCATTTTGGGTGGTTAGTTTTTGCATTTCTAATCTGTTTGGGGCCCACAGAATATGTATACAAAATTTGATCGAGTTTGGTCGAAGGGGCTAGAATTTTCATTTTTGACCCCCCCCCCCCTTCCTTTTTTGTCTGATAATGTTTAAAACAGATTAAAAAAAAATTATTTTATGTTCTTTTCAAAAATATATTCAGTTTTTTCTAGTTAAATTTTTTCATTTTTTATACCTCTTCAAAATGTAATATATCTTTATGCCCCACCCTGTATTTAACAATAATTAAACCTTTCTCTGATTTTTATGACATTTATTCTATCATTAGTTTCGGAAACTTATTTTTCCCCCATAAAACCCGCAGGTTTCTACAGAGCCATTGAGGAAAATATTACACAAATCATTAATCATTTTGATTTTTTTACCCCTCAATCCACCCTCTCTCATTAAAGTCAACTAATTTTTATTCTATTTATTCCTTTTATTCACTAAATAATAACTATAGAAAATTTGAGTAAAATTGCCTAAAGATTTAATTTTATTAATTTTTTCAGACCTTACCCTCAATTTCGGTTAAAATAATTTTTTTACATTTACTTGCCTTAAAAACAAAAGTCTTACTTTATAAGTCAATGATTATGCCAATTTGGTCATACTCATGTCAAATATGGGGAACTGCCAGCGAATCCAGTATAAGCAAAATTCAAAGAGTGCAATCCAAAATACTTAGATGTATAGCAAACGCCCCATGGTATTTTACAAATGCAAGTTTGCACAGTGACCTTCTCATCCCTTCAGTTAGAGAAGTGATTCTAAATTCATTCATCAAACATACAAAAAAACTTGAAAATCATCCAAACACATCAGCCATTACTCTCCTGGACAACAGTGAAGTGACCAGAAGACTCAAGAAGAACCATGTTCTCGACACTGAAGAACGCTCTACTTTGAACAACTGGAAAATGAAATTCAAATAGGGAAGTCATCAATGGACGACTCTCCCTTCAAGTGACGTGTGCGTGTGTGAATGAACATGTGTGTGAGTGTGTGTATGTACAAACTATTTGATCAAATTTACTCAAAGCTTAAATATTAAGCTGATTGTAAATATAAAATTAAATTAAAAAAAAAAAAAAAAATTTCTATGGTGCGAAATTTGTTCTGCCAGAAATTGAATGATTTCAATTTTTCTTTCTTCAGAAGCGTCAAGAGTTTGACTGATGCGGTTTCAATCAAAATTGATTTGGCTCTTTCTATTTCGTTTTGAAATTCTCAGTAGTACCTACATAGATTAAAAATAAATAAATAAATAAAAATAATATCTCCGAAAATATTACTTTTACGTATAGTTAATTATTTACATATTTCCAAAAAACACCACTTTTTTCATACACAATTGATGACAAAGCAAAAATGGCAATTGCTCTTCTAGGATCGAGTAAAATATTCATTATTGTTGTAATACTGTACTCTATAATCTACTTGTGAAACAAATTAAATAATTAGATAAAAATTTATTAAGAAAAATATTTGGCTTCAACCAAGATTTACATCGCTCCTCTGAAAAATTGTCCATGATGTAGGCCAGGGGTGTCCACGTTTTGGCTTACAGGGCCGCATTTGAAGAGAAAACTAATACCTTGGGCCTCATATGAAATATAATAATTCTATTGATATTTCTTAATCAATAAATTTAAAAGTAGCTAATTAAAATAAAAAAGACATTATTATAAAACAAAGAAGGGAGTGTGGCTAGATAACCAAATTGTGTGAATAATAAATATAGGTATAAATTTTAATTAGAAAATAAAAAGATTTTGTTAAAAAAAATAAAAAAATAGAGTTAATAGTGTATAATAATGAAATCCACAATAACAAAGAATCAGAAATATCATAGCATAATAATCTTTGAGTTCTTTTCCTTCAGGATTTTGTTTTTAAATAATTTAGCACTTCAAAAAGTTTTAATTACTAAAATAATAAATATTTTAGAAAACTGAAATATGAAATGAAGAATAATTTTTAAATATTTCTAAGTGAATTATTTATTTATTTTACCTGATGGTTCAGCCTATAATTTTGCTTTAATTTTTATAAAATTTTAATAAAGAGACATTATTAAATTTTTCTTTCAGTTCAATGTCTGATTGCAGTTCTATACATTAATAATAATAATAAAGTTTAGGGAAAGCGGTGTTGTTTTATAGTGAAACATATTAAACACAGGAATTATTTATCGGATATAGTGGTGTTTCACAAAGTGGAAATAAAATTAAAAAAAATTAAAAAATCTTTTAAATTATTTTTTAGATAAATAAAAAAAATCTCCGAAAATAATTTAAAAGATTTTTTAATTTTTTTAAATTTTATTTCCACTTTGTGAAACACCACTATAATCCGTTAAATAATTCCTGTGAATAATAATAATAATATTAATCAGAAAGTTTGACTAAAATTGGTTAAAGATTTAATTTTATTAATTTCTCAGACCTTACCCTCAATTTAAAATAATTTTTTACACTTATTTCCAATGGTCAATACTGTGCGAAATTCGTTCTGCCAGAAATTTAATTATTTCAATTTTTTCTTCTTCAAAAGCGTCAAGAATTTGACTGATCCGGTATCGACCAAAATTAATAATTAATAATTAAAATTTAAAAATTAATAATAACAATAATAATCAGAAAGTTTCCATGAACAATATTTATATCTAGGAAAGGAAGTCAAATATGCCAAAATTGTAATTATTTTTTTCAAAAATTTGGATATATTTTTTCACATTCCAAATTGAAAATCTGCCTTTTTATTCTTCGAAATCTTTAGATAGATTTTACAATTTCTTCTTATTTTAGAAAAGAAAAAAAGATGTTTTTTACTAAGTAGATAAAAATCTCAATGTTTTAAGACTGTTTATAATTTTATATCGGGGCGGATTCATTGCAGTGCTGGGCCGCGAGTTGGACAGGCGAAGGTGTGAACGTGCATTCGAATCTTGACGAATTCAATATTGCGAAATTCAAGAGAGCACGAGGCAAGGACAGATTTCCAGCCCTAAAGTTAAAGTGGAGATAAACAAATTGACGAATGATCTGTTTAGGCACGTTTCCAATTTTTTCATGCTATTTTCCATTCTATTCCAAAATTCTTAACTTAATATATTTTGTTATAAAAGCGCACGTAGACATGTCGGATGTCATAAATTTACAGTTGACTGAAGTATTTAAAACTAGATCGATTTGTACTTTTATTTAATAATTATTTTTAGCCAAGTTCATCTGAGTCAAGCTGTTTGTGTGTGTGGTCTTTATGAGAAACCCTGCAATAGACAAACTATATAAGCGAGCTGTTGTCTTTATTACACGCCACGTACTAATTAAGATCCGTCTAGTGCGATTCATAAAATGTATATAGTATATTTGGCACCGACTTCAAAAAGTGATTTCATGTAAACATTTCATCGTTTAGTTGTAACTAAATTAGATAATTATTTTATACCTTTTAGTGAATTTGATTTGATTTTTGAGTTTATATTATTTTATTTGTTGCATTTAATTTTTTTGAAGTGAAATTTTTTTTATTTAGTATTATACTATAGTTTCGAAGGTTTGACCTTCAACATCATTCATTTAAATTAAAATACACAGTTGGATTTAGATAAATTTGTTTTGTTATAATAGTAAGCTGTATATCTATATATATGATTGATATTTATTTAATTTGTTGGAGCCTATTAAATTTCGAAGGCTTGGCCATGTCTTATTAAATATAATTAATCTATGCTTTCTTATGGTCACTTGGTCATATACCCAATTGAATTGAGATTTCTTTGTAAGCTAGTACATTCTCAAAGAGCTAACCAATAACAAATTTCAAATCGGTGAGGAACCCATCAGGAGCCTCTCTGCTCCTCACCAGTTGTTGCGGGAAATATACATTCAGGCGTTAATTCTTTGAAAGGCGAAACGCTTTTTTCTTATAGATTAAACAAGAACAGTGTTATTGATATTAATCTAAAAAACAATTTCTTGTTAATTATGCTATCTTTAATTAAATATGAATACCATCTGTAGATCAAATGAAAGAATAAAACAACGTTTGGTTGTAAAAAAAATGATCATTATTCTCTGTAAATTTTTTTGTAAAGTTAATGGTTTCTAAATGCTATAAATTTTAAACTTCAACAATTTTGAAACTAAGCTGGCTAACTGCGAGTTCCCCCCCCCCCCCTAGAAAAAATTTCCCTTTGTCATTTATGAAATTAAAAAAACAAATATCAAAATAAATAAGTGGTGTATTTTGTGGTAGATAAATAACAAAATAAGGCCAATATTTATTATTTTAAGAGAAAATCAATGAGGATGTCATCTGTAAATAAGCATAGGTATATAAAGGGTTAAAGAGATAAATATAGTATAATAATAATATAATTATAATTGAAAGTAATGGAAGGCAGCCCAGGGGTAGAGAGGAAAGAAAAAATTAACACATGTCTAAATAAGGTGTATTTTATTGAATTCCTTCCTACTTTCCTTTATTTGGATCTGTGTTAATTTTTCTCTACTCACTACCCCTGGGCTGCCTTCCATTACTTTTCAATTAAAAGGTTCGTCTCTCTCCAGAGAATATTTCAGTGCAAATAAAAAATATATAATTATAATAATATAATAATAAAATAATTATAATAATATAATAGTAAAAATAATTATAATAATATAATCATAATAAATAAAAAATATATTAATATAATAATACATCTACCTAATACAATTGATTAATGAAGAAATTCTCCCGAAACGTTTAGATTTTTAATCGTTTTGAGATTGTTTTGATAAAAGAATTATATCTATCTAATATGAAAAATAATCAATAAATTATTTCATTATATAAAATTTATTTATGTATTATGTACTCTATAGGAGAGTAAAGACCTAATCAATTAAAATTAAGTTAATAAATAATAATTAAAAAAAAATTAAATTTCTTTATAAATAATATCAAATGAACATTACCCAATATGCCCAGCGAGAACGACTTGTTGGGTGACCCGAATAAGTAATTAACTATTTTTTTATAATAATGATTATAATAATAATAATAATAATAATTATTATTATTATTATTTGTTGTTCCTTGTTGAAGATCACCTCATTTATTTATTTTTCAAAATATACCTACGTAATTATTAGTGAAATGGGGAATTGTATTGATTTTTTGATATTTGAAATCAAGAAGATAAATTTTATATTTATTAGTAATCTTACCGTCGATAGTGCAATAGCTAGAGTCCTCGAGTTTGATTCGAGTATATTCGGGATCGAATCTCAACATGAACTTTGTCTGAAATGCAAGTGACCTCAATAAATTCAGCGGAAGACAACGGGAAACCTTCCCTATTTACTATTTTCCCAGGAAAAATTATGGAGAGAATGTTCTCCATTGTAATAAATAGCCAACACTCAGAATAGAAGAAAATAAAATTGCCAAATTAGACAAATTTTTAGAAATCGAATCGAGTTTAAAAAAACAATATATAGAATTTTATGAAAAATGAAATCTTCAAGATTGAACTCTTATTGTAAATTTTGGTGATTTGGCAATTTTTTTAATCTAGCCACACAGAAATTAATATTCATTAAAAAAAACACAATTGTGTTTTTTTTTAATATTATTGGTTCCCCCAGTGAGTTGATTTTTTGAAAAAATTCCATCTATTTTTTTGAAAAAAGACACTCATATCTTTGTTTAAATTAATATCGAGCCTTGCAAATAATTTTGGTCCATGTTTAGGACATTGCGAAACAGGAATAAGCAAAAAAAAAAAAACAGTTTCTATATTAATTTTTGAATAAATTAATTAAATATTGAAATATGTCTTTTTATTTTGATTTGGTTTTTAATTTATAAACAATTTTATTATCTGGTTGATTAATTTTTCTATGGGATTATTTTCCAAACCCATTCTCACAGGAAGTGATCTGAATAATAGCATTGGAATGTTATCAGAAATTAAAAGAATATGCTTTTGTATAAATGAAATAGAAAAATATTCCCATGAATCGACAATAGATAAGAATATCTCAGAAAACTGCTTGTGAGGGAGAATTGCCATGGGGGACTTTTCGAGGAATTAGTGACTTAATCTTGTAAAAAAATTCTAATTAATATGCGATTTTGAATTCATATTCTGAGGGTTTCGTAGTTTTTCATCTGTTATTCAAATTGATTATTTTAAGTTCACTTTGCAATTAGTATTGATTTCTTGGAAAAAATCACGTGATCATTTTCTTGTGAATTAGAGCGTCTTGGATCACTTTTATTACAGGGTTGTATTCTTCCCTTTGGGAATTGAACCCGAGTGCTAAAAAACAATCCGCCCTATTAACTTATCCTCCGAGGGGGGCTAATCTGACATACTGTATATAATAAGTATAAGTAAAAATTCTACTGAAAAATTTAGTCTCCTCTATAAAAAATTATACGGACATGGAATTCTAAATTCTTAGCTTATTAGCCAATCAATAATTTTCATTGAAAGTACACACAGTAACATGAATTTTTATTTATTATTTTAAAATCGGACTGCTAAATGAATTCTTTAGAAAACCATCCAGTTGAATTTAGAATTAATCTTCGTAGTTCCACTTAAATGGAATATATTCATTATTATTTAAAAATTTCTTAGGTATTACTTAAATGGACCTTTAATTCCAGTTTTAATCTCAGGAAAATAAAATTGTCTAAGGCAGGGTGTCCAGCCTTTTGGCTTGAACGGGCCACATTTGAAGAAAAAAATTGTCTAGGAAAACGAATAAAATATTCTAATTCGATTGATAGTTATTATTCAAAAAAGATAGTTAATAATGTAGAAATAAGAACTTTCTTATTTTTTATCTTATAGTGAGCTTCTAATTTTACTTTTCGTAAATTTTATACTTGAAAATAGCTTCTCATATATGTAAATACATACCTACATACCTCTAAAAAAATGATATTATGTATTAGTATTTATTTATATTTTTTCCTGGCTAGATAATTAATATAAAATTCTAATAAAGAGACAATATTCAATTTTTCTTTCAGATCGGTATCTAATTGTTGTTCTAGAACATTCAATCAGAAAGTTTGCAAGTAGAAAATTTTTTTCTAATGAAAATGGAGTCGAAAATAGACCAAAATGATAATTATTTTTTCGGAAATCTTGAAATCTAGTTCCAGATTAAAAATTTAAAATTAGCACTTTTATTTTTCGAAAACTTCACAGTAGATTTTCAGATTTCTTATTTTAGAGAAAAAAAATTATCAGGCCAAATTGTTGTGTGTTTTCCATTATCTACATATAAATCTCAATGTTTTAAGGAATTTAATACTTTATATTGGGCCACGGGTTGGACAGCCCTGCTAAACAAATTTAAGTCGAATGGGAATAAAGAAGAATATGAGGAATAATAATTTATTTTTTAAAAGGGGCACGGATATAATAATTACTGAATCCATTATCTATTAACATGGAAGAACGTGCAAAGATCTAAAAGACAAGTTTTAGTCCAAGAGAGAAATTATCAATTCATTGTGATCTAGAAAACCCCAATTCATTGTATCCTTGTATATACTAGATAATGATAAATATAGGCTTGGTTAGTGTCGTAGCATATAAATTATTGAAATAATAAATATTTTAGAAAATGAAAATATGAGATGAAGAATTTTTAAATATTCGAAACTTATTATTTTTTTACTTTTAGTGAATTTTTTTCTTAAAAAAAAAAGCTTCACGTATTGTACAAATGTACATTCATATTTCGAAAAATGGAATAAATATATCTCTAAATATAAATCTCAATGTTTTAAGCAAGTTTATGATCTTATGTTAGGCCACACTCATTGCAGTGCTGGGCCGCATGAGGCCCGGGGGTTGGACAGCCCTGGTCTAAGATGTAAGGTGAATATTTTTCTCAGAATCATTTAGACAATGACCTATCTAGCCCGAATTTACATTAATTTCTGACTTCTGGACACCTATATATCATCTCAAATATAAGTCTTCAAAGTGCGGATTGAAACTTTAAATTTCTAAGAAAATCACAAGAGGCTGTCAACTTTTAGATAGAAATATTTTTAATTATATGTCAGAAGGGTTATATTTAACCTGAGTGCTAAAATTAGCAATTCGGGCCAATTTAGAGCGATACATGTGTTAGAGGTGTTCACCTTACAGGCTAGTCATTCGGCCTGGATTTTGACACACGGGCGGCTCGAGAGAATACCCGGTCTCAAAACATTGGAAAAAATTTTGTATTAAAAAAATGAAAAAAAAAAATTCATATAAGAAAATACATAATTCCAATTATAAATATAATCTAATTTGTTATGTAAGAAAGAAGCATTCATAGAATGTGGAAGAATAAAGTTAGTACCCAGATAGTTGAAAAATATATAGAAAAAATTATTAACCAAGAGAAAAGAAAAATGCTAAAAATCCGATTAGAATAAAAAATTCATGATAGTAATTCTTGATAGATATTACTCAAATAAATGTCCTGGTATTAAACTAATTTTGGACTAACATATTAAACCAATCTGAAAAATTAATTAATGCCCTTCCATATTTTCTTTTAGCATTTAGCTTAATTTTTATTTTATTAACCTCAGATGGTCCCTGTTCAACCATTCGAAGGATATATAGATCTCCATATGCGAAAATCTAATGAAATTTTTCTGTATGATTATTATCTTTTAAAGAAAAAAATTGATTCATGGGTTGGATTTCTTTAGCTAAGAGGCATAAGTCGGACAACGCCTTATTAACTCATCATTTCTATAATTCTGTTGGCAGGCACTTCTGTTTTATAGCCATTTACTAAATAGAAAATAACGAGCATTTGCTCGTAAGTTATGTCAATACATTTACTTGTTAGTCTTCATAATAGCATACGCTGCTTTGCATTAATTCTTGCAATAAAACTTCAAGAAATTTTTCCTTCATATAATGAGGTTTCTTGATAGAAAAGAATCCAATCATTAGCACATGTTAGAAAAGTAGAAACTTTCCACACAATAAATGAAAAAGATATGATAATTGGCCCATTGAATTTGTTCTGTTACGATTGGCCTTTTGTATTTTTTATTGGTTGGTTGTTTTTTTTTTCATTTTTAAAGCAATAATAAAATGACACGGAAATGTTTTAAAATATTTCAACAAACTATTTTCTAGGTTTGTAGCTATTGGAAAAAATATTCATTGTAATGTATTTGAAAAAGTAAAAGGAACAAAAATCACTTTTTCAAGTAAATTTTTTATACCCAGAACTGATTAGATTTCTCGAAATAAGAGCAAAGATTGCCATTGCTCACAGGAGAAGCTTGCCCCCCAGGTAGTCCTTATAATGAATTTATTAAATAAAAACATTTAGGGGTTAGTTTATAGTGAAACAAATTAAACACATGAGTTTAATGTTTAACCTGTTTAGAGGACTTGTGCCTCTAAGCAGGTCGAGTAATAAAGATTTATTTATTTATTTTAAAGGGTTATAGTGGTGTTTCACAAATAAATTTATTTGTGAAACACCAATATGACCCTTTAAAAACTCCTGTCAATTAAATAAGAAAAAAAAAATAAAAAATGAAGTATTTTTTTATTTATTTATTTATTGATTCCGGGAACAAAGCCCATTTAGACAGCACATCAGTAAAGTTAAAAAAAAAAATGTAGTAAAAAGTACAATTTTTTTCAAAGATCGGTATGGATCAAGTAGTTTTTTTTTTTTATTTTTGTCTAAATTTAATCAAAGTTGAATATTCTCTCTTTATATAACGAGTATCGTGTTGATCGAAGTGCAAATAATAGAAATGAAGAAATTAATCTCTATAGTCTATAATAGTTTGAAATAGGTTTGAACTTGGATTTTTCAACGTTCCAAACGATTTTAATCACATGCAGTAAATACCATACATATATATTATTTTCGTGAATGAAATACTAGGGCTGGCTGACAAGTAGATGGCCTACCGTCCAGGCGTAAAACACCCAATATCAACTTCAACAAAGCTCGCTGGAACCGTTCATGAGCTACGAGCAAAGAGCACGTTCTCAAGCGACGCGACGTGCCAAACCTTGCCCTCCCCACTACCCCCACTTTCTCGATCCTTGGTCCAGATACTTAAAATACAACCCCCCTCATACCGCTTATATTTTTCATTTTTGAATAAATAAATCAAATATTGAAATATGTCTTTGTGTTTTGACTTGGTTATTAATTTATAAACAATTTTCTTATCTTTGCTTGATGACTTTTTCTATGAAATTAATTTTCCACACCCCTCGGAATAGAAAAAATATTCCCATGAATCGATGACAATTGATAAAAAGATCTCACGCATGCAGTGAATTCATTAAATAAGAATATAAAAAAAAATGTAGTAAAAAGTACAAGTTTTATCAAGGCCATTCCTAGAATAATAGAAATTAAGAAATTCATCTCTAATAGTCTGAAACAAGTGTTAATTTGTATTTTTCCACGTTTCAAACTATTTTAATCACATGCAGCAAATACCATTCATATATGAGGCACTCAGAGCTAAAGTGGATTAAGTCAATATAAATGATAGTTTTGAGATAATCAAGGTTAAATTTTATTAACTCTAGATGAATCCTAAAGTCATATATAGAATAAATTTTTTTTTATTGTTGTAGTATGAATACTAACTTAAATATGGGTCATAATTTGAAAATTCAAAAACAATAATTAAAGGTGGAAATTTAATTTTCAATAATAATTTCCTGGAATTGATCTATTTTGAAATGTTTTTTACAGTGAATTGAAACATTTTATTACTTTTTAACACCTGTATCATAAGATAATTTAAAAAATAATATTTAAATCCGAGTGCGAAGATACTTCCTTTCTGGATTTTATTTTTCTACTTTAGTGGCTCTGATACCCTGGAAAAGATTTGATATGTGCTACTATATCGAGATTTTGAACTTGATTCAGTTTAGCGCGGAAATTTTATGAGTTTTTCAAGTTCAAAGACAACTGCTGCCATTTGTTAAAAATATCAATAACAGGGACTTAGTTCACTATGTTTCTGAAAATATACACGATTAACAAGTATTAATCCGCAACAAACAAAATTTTTACATTTTTGGACTTGATCCACTTTAGCTCTGAGCGGCTCATATATTATTTGCGTGAATAAAATACTAGGGCTGCCTGACAAGATGGCGGCCTACCGTCCAGGCGTACCGATGAATCTTAAAATATAAGCCCTGGCAGGGCCGCAGAGAGTTTTTCGGTCCCTAGGATTGGATCTTATCACGGCCACTCTCATATTAAATATTTGGACCGTTTATTTGGAAAGTGGTGTAAGTCTAATTTTGAAAAACATAAGTTAATGTCAGTTTTAGTTAGACATAGATGTCTTCTTTCGTGTTTATAATATCCATGTCAATGGAGTACAGTATCCTCATGAATTCGTCAAAATAAAAATATCAAAATATATATAAATACAGTCGACTCTCGATAATTCGAATTTTTCTATTATTCGAATTCTTCAGATGTTAACTTCGGTAAATAGAACGTTCTATAATTCGAACTAGCCCACTTCTCCTCTTTATAATTCGAATTTTGCCTAACAAAAAACTATTCTTAATTTTTTAATTAGGTATGTTATTGTTATTATTTATTGCAATGTTAATACATATAAAATTTTTTTGTTCATTATTTTTACTTTTTTACTTGAGGCTATATATAAAATCTATGTAAGCTCATACATATTTTCATATAATAAAAACTCTTATTAATTCGAATTTTTTTCTTTCCTCTTGATAATTCTAAGTCTCGATAATTCGAATTTTTCTTGTAGATAGTCCCTTGGATTTCGAATTATCGAGTCTCGGCTGTATATGTATTTATAAAAATATAATAACAAATATCTATAACGACGAGCCCCAGGGCTGCATTCCACCTGATACCCCCCCCCCCCCTTGGCCTCTAGACACTAGGACCACTGAGGATTTGTTCTGTGTTTGATTGAGAGATATTTAATTATTTTCATTGATTTTTCCTATTAAATAAAATCTGTAATAGTCAGCAAAATAAATTTTTAACAATATTTATCTTTGAAATTTTTCATTTAAGAAACCAAATCAAACATCAACCTATATATTTATATATATATATATATATATATATACATGTAGCTATTGAACTCTTACAATTATCGAATTCTTTCTAAGGGGTAAAAAAAAATCGTCGACAAAATTTGAAAACATGATACTGAATTTTTATAAAATAATTGTAGGTTTTTGTATTTAAAGTTTTTAAGAGAAGTATAATAAAAGTAATTATTTACTGGTGATAATAAATTAAAAATGGGATATATATTGACAATCTCCAGAAACTAAAACGATATTTACCACTGAAGAAAGTCAACCGGTGGTTACCGTAACTGAATGCATATAAATAAATAAATCATCAAATTATAAAATGTATTTCACTTGAAAATAAATATACTTTTAAATATTAGTTTTAATTTGTCTTTAATTCAAGTGAAGCACGAAATTCTAAATAATTTTATTTAAAAGTCTGATAGTTAATTCTACATACCTAACGAGATCTATTTAATTATTTTTGAAAAAATTGAATGAGCACTCGACAGGATTATTATTTCAATTGTGGGATAAGTATCCCTTGAAATTAAAAGAATGTAATTAATCAGTTATTTATGTTGAATTATAAATTTTCATTTCAAATTATTTTGTGAACTTTATCGAAACCCTATACTTCCCTCCATTACATATATATAATATATTATTTTATTCTCTACATTATATTTCTTTCAACTCAATAGGATTGTTAATATTCCATCAAAACCAAAATTTCTCTCTCTCAATATATATTTATCATTTCTTAAGTATTCAGAAACGATTTACTCTGATTTTTTTTATTATTTAAACGACTTCCAAACGATTTACAATATTTTCTTATATAAAGTTTTAGGGAAGAGCGAAAAGAAAGGGCGCATCACATCATACCTTTCAGTTTGATTTGGGGGAATTTTTCTTAAACGAGAGGAAAGTGCATCCCCGTCAGATTCAGCCCCTCTTGACGTTTCGCGAATGATTTCCAAGCAATTAACATTATCCTGAAATCGACGTCGAAGTGCATCAGTTGCCAACTTCTTCCACCCTTCTTGGCTTCCCCTGGCATAATGGATCGAAATATAGCATTTTTATAAACAAAATTAATATTTATAGGTATAGATTCTCCCAAGAGCAAAAAGTATTTCAAATTAAGCAATCAATCGATTTAGATTTAATAAATGAATAATTATTTCGCCAAATCGTTTATCCCTATAACATCTAGATACTGAAACTCGCTTCTTGCGACTGTCTTCCTCGCGACCTATAATCTGCAGTTGTTTTCATTCAAACAGACAGACTCCTTTCCAGCCCATAAAATTTCTTCATCATTATCTTATTTTCACAACTACGGGGCCAATCCAACCTTCGTGCACTAACTTCTTATTGCATCAATATCAATAATTTTTTTTTTTATAAATATACCATTCCTAAATAAGGGGTGGCGACCCATTTCAGCATTTATGCTTTGCGGAATTCATCGGAAAACTACCACATTACAAATCCCTAAAATACTAGTTTTTTCTGGGTTAAATGACCCACCCCGTTCGGATCACCGGATGGAGATAATTAAAAAATGACGTGCAAATATGTCATAATAGTCTTGAGGCTGAATACTCTCATGATTTGTTTTCATAAATTGCAAATTTTTAAAGTGAACAAAAAAAAAGATAATCCATAGAGAAATATGACTATATGAAAATATACAGTCGACTCTCGATAATTCGTAATCCAAGGAACTACAAGAAAAATTCGAATTATTAGGAGTCTTTTTTTATATTTTTGAAAAATCTATATTTTATGTGTAGCCTCAAGTAAAAAAGTAAAAATAATGAAAACGACAAAAAAGAACAAAAAAATTGCAAATGTATTAACATTGCAATAGATAATAACAAAACTAATTAAAAAAATTAAGAATAGTTTTTTGATAGGAAAAATTCGAATTATAAAGAGGGGAAGTGGCCTAGTTAGAATTATAGAATGTTCTCCCCCCCTTTTTGTCCCCAGGGGGGGGGGGGGGGGGGGCTCTTGGTACGAAAAGGATTTCCGAGCGTATCAAAATACAGAGAATTTTTTAGATTTAACGAAGTTAACAGGTGAAGAGTTCGAATTATCGAGAGTCTACTGTGTTTTAATTTAATACATAGACATAGTGATATTGAGAGGATAGCCGTGGTTGTATGCCACCTTATCCCAAGGGTTGTTTACTACTGTTATAATGTATTGTAATACTATAAAATATATATTGTTGGGTAAACAACCCTTAGGATAAGGTGGCATACGACCACTGATATCCTCTGAACATCCCTATGTCTATGTATTAAATTAATATATATATATATAAGTTGTCTACTTATTAAATGATAAATATTGAACAGTTTGTAGATAAGAATGTCAGACAAGAATATTTTCTTGTTTCATACTTTCCAGAGTTCGATTTTTCCGTATTCGGGTTTTATTTTTTAAACTTATTTTTTTTATTGGCAAGGGTGAGTCAACGCCAGCCGGATGACGGTCGAAGCAGTTGCTTTGGAAAATGAGGTCCATTTTACGTGTTTCTATTTAATTTACGGAATTTTAATGGATTTCTTTTACTTCTCTCCCACCCTTTCTCGGCACTTCTTAACAACCTAGAGTCAGTCACATGTCACATTCTGTTCTTCGAATGGTGTGAGCGTTTCTCTGCTCAGTCATGTTTCTTTTATAATATATATGTAAAAGCCGGCGTTTTTATTACCACCAACCAAAGGCACACAGGAAGGCGGTCTTCATTTGCCGATACAGGCCAGACGCCGTGAAAATTCCTTATTGTTTAGTTTTTAATTTAATTATTTTGTTATATGCGATTTTTATGTCCCTTGTCTCACGAGTTTGCTTGCCAGTTTGGTTTAATTTCTTTTCTGCAAAACCATCTGCTCCAAAGCTTGAAGCGAATCAAATTATAGCCTCAATTCTCTTAGGGTTTATTTTTATTATAGTGAAAGATGTGATAGAGTAGGTGTTTGATAGGCATTTCTTTAAAACTATTTTAATATAAAATATTAACGTTTAAGAAAAAACATTAAGGGGGAGGCTCTTATTAGAAAATTAAAAAAAAAAAAAAAAAAAACAAGTAAATGGAATTTACTCTAAAAGAGAGTAATTATTTTTTTTGGGTGACACAATTGTGGGAAGGGGGGGTTAAAAAATATAACAATTAATAAAACTCCTAGACCCTTTGATCGATTTGTACGAAATTTCACATATATTCACCTTATATGACCTTATGAAAATGACCCATTATGTGAAATTGATATTGACCAAAAGAAGGGAGGTTGTTCAAAAATATTGAAGGAGACAATAAAAGAGTGTGTCTTCTGCTGGAATTATAAATTTTATTTATATATAACGAGACTATAGTTTCGAGGGCTTTGCCCTATTCATCAGTCTATTACAATGGATTCACAGGAATTAATTTATGAATGAAAGGTTAAAATCTTTCATGTGATTAGGTAATTTATAATTCCAGCAGAAGACACACTCTTTTATTGTCTCCTTCAATATATACAAATTCTGCTACTCTCGGCAAAAAAACTTTCAATTTAAGGTTCAAAAATAATTTAAAATATTAAAATTCCCAAATTAAAATCTATGAAAGCTGATATTTAAATTAGAAGATTCTCACTTATAAGGCGATATCATAAATTGATAATGTTCTCAAAATTCAGAGTAGTGGAGGGTTCTTTAGTAAATGATTATAAATGATTAGATGTGACAAATAAGAGGAAAAAAGGAATGATTAAATACCATGTTAAAACATGCGACCAATTAGAACGTTTCTCCAATTTATTGTGGCTTCATCAGGCTCTTGATCAAATTTTGTCGAAGGTGTGCAGTTAGTCTGTTTAAATCCATCGCTACTCTAAACATTCAATGGTGTTGTATAAATAAATGTGTTCATGTTGTTATATACATATATATATTCTAATTAGCAAGAAAAGAATTGAATGACGAAGTGTTTTAAAAATTTGACCAAGAGCCTGATGAAGCCATAATAAATTGGCGAAACGATGCAATTGCTGGTCGCATGTTTTAATACGATGTTTAATTGTTCTTTTTCCTCTGATTTGTCACATCTAATACTGATAATGGAACTGAATAATAATAATTATAAATTATTTTATTAAATATAATAGAGGGGGCAGGGATATGGTAAAGTCATAAGGTGCCCATATACAATGATATTTTTGACATGCTTTGAACTAAAGAATATATTTTTTTGCTAATACCTATCTCGTAAATTAATGATTCAATTGTGCTCAAATGATTCACAAAACATTAAAATATTTAATTCTTTCTTATTATCATCAATAATTTTAATTGAATACGTGATGAGGAAAAAAATCAAACCTTTTAGCATTTCTAGCCGACTGGCTGTCCGAGAGAAGAAAGTGAATGTTTTCATTAAATTTCAATCACACCACATAATTCTTAATTGAAATGCTATTTTATTATATTAGATAGGTACTGTCAACCTCCAGATGGATGAAATCGATAAAATAAGATCATTTTCTTTCTCATTTATAATTCATTTGGTCTGTTATATGGTGAGGTTGTGACCCAAGCGTCTCGGCATAAGGACCACGTCATTTCACCAAGTCAACCATTATCCTCAAGACGTCCAGCCTATTGAAATATCTTTTAATATATTTAAATGTGCGATTATTTAATATATTAAATAAATAAACAAAATAATTTAAATATGCGATTATATGTATTATAATGTATACAAACATCCCTGTCCTTGGCAATCATCGGCCCAAGAATCAGAGAGCAGAGTGAAGCTATTTTTATATTATTAGTATTAGCTAAATAAATGTATTATTAAATAAAGATTTTAATTGAAAAATTTTCTATTAAATATGAATAATTATTAGTCATATTTATTCTTATTATCTCATTCCTGAATATTTTGGCATAATTATTAACTTATGAGACAGAAGCAAAAGTCCAAGCATGCCAAAACGTCGACGAATCAAGGGGAGTTAATTTAAAGGATTCAAATAAATAATTCGCATTCAAGTATAATAAAAAATAATAAGATGGTGTCATCTATTAAATCCGATGGAATGGATTATTTTTAATTATATGTCAGAGAGGTTCTCACCTCACAGGTGGGCCAGATGGCCAGGATTGCTGCTACTGGCACTCGGGTTCAATTTCCGAGGGTGTGAAAAACAACCCTTCTGACATATAATTAAAAATAATCCATTCCATCGGATTTAATAGATGACACTCTCTTATGATTTTCTAAGAAAATTTGAATCTATTACCATCGGCAAACTGAAATATTTCATATTCAAGTATAATAAGTTGAGTATAATATGAGTATAATAGGATGACAATAAGAAATCGACCAAATCAGATTAAAGTCGGCCAGACTGGCCAACCCGAATTATTTTTAAGGAAAATCAAATTATGTTCATTTTTTTTAAATAATTATCTAACAATTGCTTGATTTTCTTCTTTACGATTTTAAAGGATTCTAAACTTGCTAGCTAAATAATGGTCATTGCAACACACGATAAAGGCGGATTAAAATAGAGCCTAGTAACGACCCAGCAGCAGAGATGTTTTGGCGAGGACTTTTTCTCAAGGACCCAAGAAATAAAAACATTCATAAATAAATTATTTTAATGAGTTAAAACTCAAATGCTCCTTACGGGCAGGAAAAGTGTATTAAATGACCATAGAAAATTTCAAAAATTTCAATAATTATTTAATCTATCAATTTATAAGAAATTTATAAATAATATAAATAAAGATTGTTGTTTAAAAAAAGAATTATATTGAGACGACTTGAAAAAATGTTTTAAAAATGATAACTATAATCAGTGGTACTTGTTAATAAAAATAATTTAAAATAGATTTAATTATATAATATATGAAATGAGTTGACAGGCGCCTTTACAGCTCGACCCTCCGGACAGGTGACCCTGGCGGGCAGCGTCTCGAGATATGATTATTAGTTGTCCGAGTAGTACACCTTAAAAAAACTCTGAGTTCCAATTAAGTATCTAGGGTTGCGGGAAAAGCCCCACCGAAGCAGCCTCATTTAGCCATGCAGAATGTATTACAAATCTCATCCCATAATTATGCTTCATAAAAAAATTTCCTAGATTTTAGAGTTTTATTGATACTAAGAGAGAATCTTCTTTAACCAACTGTCCACGTTCTACGGTGATTAAATGTGCTTCATTTAGCCATGTAGAGCTCTTTCGAAACCCTACCAATTTTCAAAATTCTTCTAGAATTAACGGGACTATCACCTTTATTTTCTAAAATTTTCAAGTATCAAACATCACAGAAAAGTGCCTACCTCATCGAAGCATATCTTTTTTCAACCGTTTGCATTTTAATATAAAAGATAACACGACTCTATGGAAAATTTAACCACGCATTCTATATTTTGGTTTGATTTAAAAAATTTAATAATAACATTCATATGTATTTTGAAGAGGCAGTCCAAGGTTCGAAAAATAGAGAAAATTATATCTCTCTTTTTATTCAAAGCCGACGTTTCGGAAGCAGCGATTTGAAAGGTCAGTGAAGTAAATATAACGCGACACTCCCCTCTGTCTCCTCTCTCAGTGGCAGTAACAATATTGTAAAATTTTTCATTATCAGCAAAAATTTATTGTAGTGACCCTTTGGTTGCTGTTAGAATAATTTTTGTTTTTTGTTCTTGAAATTGTTGTAAACTATGTATGAAGATTGTCTGTGAGATGAATGAATGTGTAGCGACAGTTGTTATCATTGTTTGAGAGATTCTCATGAATAATATATTTTGTTGTGTTCCAATTTGTAATATTTGTTTTGTTTTTTATTTTGCAGACACATCGTTATCGAAACGTCTCTCAATGACAATAGAAAATATTAAAAAAAAGGATATCATCAAGTAAAATTACCCCCCACCTTTATCATAGAGAAATTTACCACTTAAAATTTTGACTCTATAATAAATAAAGAAATTAGATTTCTATGAATACACAATTACACAGCCAGGTGAAAATGAAATGAAATATTGACGATCAACTAGAGAACTAGACCAAGAAGCCATCTAGACTAGACATAATATTTTAAAGTCTTGGCGTCAAATATTATTGTTATCATGAGAGATAATATAAAATAAATAAGTAAACAACAATGGGTCAATTCAAATAAAATAAAAGGTTCTTCCTTATTCAATTTATTTAGTACCAAAGACTTAATGAAGAAAATCTGTAGAACAATAATTACTTTCCTTATAAGTTTGAGAATTGGACATGCGGCTACTCCTAAACACTTATTGAGAATTAGAATCAAAGTGTAGAGCCTTTTATTTTTGTTTTTGATCTCTGATTTTTGTATTGATTTTTGTAATTTCTATAATTTTTAAAGGAAAAAAAAATTATTCTTTTGATTTTTCATTCTTAAGTTGAATTACATGATGTTTTTCTGGTTTCTCTGTTTATTTTTTAATTTTTTTACTAAATTTAGCCCTCGACTCAAGATTAATCTAATAGAGGGTTGAAATTTATTATTATTTGTGTTATATATATGTATGTGATTATTTATATATGAAATAATGTTAATCATTGTTAGATTAATTATACATATGTACCTATATGAAATATTGTTAATTCATAACATGTATAATTTTGTGATAGTTTATTGGCAATCTTAATCATATTACCCTGGGATGTAAAATGATTAAGAACAAAATGTATAAATTCACTATCTGCAAGGCCCGCCTTCGGCAGTCCTCTTGCTATCCAATTTTCTTGTCTTCCATTAATTCGATAATTTTTGGTTACACGTATTTATGTCTCAGGTTAATAAAAAAATATAAATAATCGAGTTTTATATAAGAAAGTTGTTGTTAAAAATATTTGTTAAAATAACTATGAAATTGCTTATTGATATTTCATGTTGTAATTTTTGACTTGGGCAAAAAAATAATTGTTGTTGTTTTGAAAGTATGTTGTTGTTAAGTAAGTAATATTGTTTTTAATAAATACAAATTCTATGAATATACGTTAAAATAATAAAACGAAAGCTCAAAACATTTAAATAAAAAAATAAAAATTCATTATTTTGACCAAAAAGTGGTTTTTATTTTTTTCTACTATGGAGTACCTTTTTTCAAAATTTGAAAAGGTCATATAGTATTATAGGTAAATAAATAAGGTTTAAAAAAAATTGTTTCATAATTGTGCCAAAATTGTAGGTATCATGGTTAAAAATTGAAATTAAGAGAAAAACAATTTTTTTTCAAGGATCTTATAAGCCTATATAGCTCATAATTTATTTTTTTTCTAAAAGCTATTTATCAGTCCCCAAAACATATTAAAAATTTTGATCAATCGGTTCAGTCAATCCTGAGATTTTTTTTCTATTTTTACATATTTGGCTTTTTCTCAAAAACCAATTGAGTTAGGGATCTAAAACTTTCAGGATCTTATTATTTTATTAGTACCTACTTATCCCTTAAGTATCATTAAATTATCTCTCCGGGGCCGATTCAGTATGCTTATACACCTATAGCCTTTAGCAAAAGTACCTACAATCATCATTTCATAATTTTTAACCCAGGAGAATTCACTGCGGGAGATTTTCTCCTGTTGCTGTGGGTAGGAGTGTAAAGCAGAGGAAGGCGACCCCTAATTATTTATTGATATCCCATAAAGTTATGTACTTATTGATAAGGTTTCTTGTTTTTTACATGCTATATATAGAGAAGAATAATGAATATCAATTGGAGAACCTTGTGGAAGAGTCTGAAGAAGAGAAGAGGTCAGATGATGGGGCACACACTGAGACATGGGGGACTGCTTAGGGATATCTTGGAGGGGGAAGTGGGGAAAAAAGGGGAAGGCCCAGATTAGAATATTTCAACCAAATAATTGGGGATATGAGATGCGAGACATTTAGAGAGGTCAAACAGCTAGCGGGGGACTGAACCGAGTGGAGACGGGTGGTTGCGTCAAACCAGTCTTAGGACTGTATACTCAATGATGATGATGATATATAGAATAAATATGTGCATTTTTATTTACATACAAGTAAAAATTTTTTTAAATTTCAATATAATTGTTTATTTGAAAATTATTAATGTGTTTTTAGTTTATTTTTTTTTTTTTTCATTAAACTTACATTTTTCTTTCATTTTGAAATGTTGTATTAAGACTCTTATTAACAATTTTTTCTTTTTAATTAAAATTTTAGAATTTTATTTGAATCATTTTATTTCTTTTTTGAATAAAAGTATTGAGGCAAACAAAAAATGTTGATATTAAACGTAATTTTTTTGTTGATGTAATCAATAAATAATGAAAACAAATTTTAGATTTTTAGGTTTAATTAAGTGAAATAAACCCAAAAATATGTTTTTTTTTTGCGGCGTTCACCAAGAGTGGTGACCTCTTCTCGTTACACCACTGTTTGAAATATTAATTTAAAACATCCAAACTCAAAAACACAAGATCATTTTTAAAAATAACCTTATATATATTTGACCTAATTTACAAAACAAAAAAGACATTTATCAACAAGAAATACTTAAATTCTGAAACAGTTTCAGAACAATAAAACTTGAGCAAGATGCGAGGTAGGTTTCACTTTTTTTTTTTTTTTTTAACAACCACACCTCATATTCATCAAGTTTTATTATTATATTAAAATGTTTCACCTAGAACCAACACCTAACTCCTTAAAAGTTATCAGTTTCAGAACACTTTTGTATATCTAATATCGTATTATCCATATTTGTTTTTGAAATATTACTATTATTTTTATTTATTATTTAGGAGATTTTCATTTAAAAATTTTAAGTCGGCTGGATTCACATGTACTCATAGAAAAATTATAAACTTTTGAGTCATCCATTTTTAGAATTTTTTTTTGAGCGTGCAAATTTTTTTAATCTGAGATGTTATTGATAACATTTATTACATGGCAGAATGGATTTACCCGCCCTCTAAAGAATTGAATCGGACTAATAAAAAAAAGCATGACATTTCATCTCGGTTTCAGTAGAGAATATTCTTAAGATTTTTCCATTAAATATATTATAAACTTTTAATCACTTGAAGTCTAAAAATTAGAAGAATATGAAAAGACATACTTAGACATCTTTTTATTGTATATAATCCCATTCAAAACATTTCTGTGAAAAAACAAGCCAAATTCCAAAAAGCAGTGAAATCTAGGAAACAACCAAATTAAATTCGCCAAGAATAATTAAGTTGAGAAAATGAAAATTTCAATTAAAATCCATTCTTTCCATTTAAAATGACAATCTAGATTTGTGGATTCTAAATTTTTAATTTAAATGATTTTCATGAAACTTTGCTCCTACGCATTATCCCGTTGGCTTGGGGTTGTGGTAAATGAACAAGATTCGTAATCAGCCAACTTTCATGAAAACAATTTAAAATAAATTAAATATTTAGAATCCACAAATCATTCAAGATGAAAAAATGCATTTTGTCTGAAAGTTCTATTTTCTCAACCTAATTATTCTTTGCGAATTTAACTTGGCTGCCCTGTAGATTTCACTAAATTTCCGGCCTGTTTTTTCACAGTAGTGCCTTGGGTGGGATATCTTTTCTTTTTGTAAGCTAATAATTATGTAGCTTTTATTTTTTTATTGATTATTATTATTTTTTTGAGGGGGGTTAATTTACCTTACAAATTTTACCCCTTCATTTTCAAGATTGTGATTAATTTTCTCCTTTATTAATCCCACAAATCCTACAAAATTGCCAAATTTTACCATTCTAAGGTCAATTATATATTTAAAAATTTATTCTAATCCTTCATTTTAAGGGTTGAAAGAGAGAAAGTCTGGATTTTTCTATTTTCCCTTTATTAGTATCCAAACTCTACCACTATACCAAATTTTAGCACCCTAGAGTCATTTCATATATTATATTAAATGCAAATTTATCCTACAACGTTGACCACTTCAATTTAGGGGTTGAAAAATAGAAAATTTGAGTTTTTGGAATTTTTTCTTTATTTATGCCTCAAACTCTACTAAGGAGCATGGGAAATTTCATGAATGATTAGACGTACCCTATAAGTTTTGATGACCCGTTAGTCAGTCAGTGCCAAAATTAGCTATAATATTTTCTCAGGTCCTTAGCTCAGAATCTATTTATGCTATATTATTGAAATTTTATAACCTCTTCAAGATCGATTAAATAATTATATGTGTATAATTTCAGCTCTGTATATCAAATGGGTTTTGAGCCGCATAGAGATCGTAAGTGGCTCGAAATTGTTCGTGTAAATAGCGCACAACCTGCTCGGCCAATGCTTGAACTTGGCCTGCGCACGCTGTGCGCTATATGATTATTACTGAATATACTAGTAAACTTGAATGGCTTACCTTTCTTGATGGATCCCATTCTGCGTTGAGTCCCTTCCTCTTTCATTATCAGCTCGAGTAAGATAAATAATCCCGAATGATCCCGTAATTTGATTAAATATCATGGTATTATGGATGACACCACCAGTGGAGTAGCCAGAAAATTTTCATGAGAGGGGGGGGGGGGGGTCAATCCACAAAGCAAAATATTTAGTGGGTTTTTTTTTATTAAAACAAATAGTCTAGTTAAATTATGTTTTTACCTGGAAAGTTTTTGGGGTAGTTGTAATTTCTTAGACCCTTTATGTTTTTGGTTGTGCTGAATCTGGATCTGAGGTTTGCTAATAAATTTTTGTGACGGAACATAGTCAAAAATTCAAAAAAAGGTATAAATTCTCATTTTTTTGGCGGTTTTTTCTTATAACTTGAAAACAATCAACTTTTTGTAAATAATCTTCAAAATGAAAGTTTATAAAATTTCCTACATATATAATTATTTAGGTTTTTTTCTCAACCAACCTTTCGGACTCAAGCGCTAGATGAAAATTGGCGTATTTTTTCTGTTTTCGCAAATCCAAAAAACTCGTACTTTTTTACTTTATCCAATGCGAAGCATGGGAGAAAGTATTGTAATCGGTCGCGCGGCAAGCGCGACTTCAAAGGGTCCTCAGGTAAAGACTACGGAACCCATGGACTCAATTAAGGTCACAAATTGAAGTATTCAATGAGATTGAATTTTAGCACGTGACAGTTTTGCCAAAAAACCTGGAATCTCGTCGAGAGGCCAAAAAGTGCCATTTTTTTTGGAAGTGCGTGCGGATGGATGGATGGATGGATGGATGTTATCGTTTTTTTCGTCCACGATTTTTTCCACACCGTTGCACTGATTGAATTGAAATTGAAAACCTACTATTAGTTTAACAAAACGAAGCGCTGATTAGTTTTTGGTACATATCGGCCAACAAACATTAGTATTATACAACATTATTTATTTCAGTACTTTTTTAGTTTTTTCTAAATATCTTTAAAATGACTTAACCAATTTTGATGAAATTTAATATCCTAATTAAGTACCTTGGGGACGACAAAAAAGGTTAAATAAAGTTTTTAGTAAAATTATATTTTAAAGTACTTTACTCTAAAGTAAGATTTTTAAATTCTTTAAAATTTATTCATTTTATCTGTTTAATATAGGACTCATTTAACCTAACTAAGAGTGGATAGGCTTTTCTCTGTGAAATGCTAAAAATTTGGGAGGAAAGTTTATAAGTAACCATAGCAACTGCGTACTTTTCTTATCCGTTACCTTTATAGAGGAATCGACTTAAAACCAAAAATAGCGATTGATTCTCATCTAGTACTTGAGGAATAACAATTCAATATTGGATTTTTGACGTTTCGGTTTTTATTGGTATCCATTGCTGAAGAGATAGAGGAATCGATTTAAAATCAAAAATAGCAATTGATTCTCATCTAGTACTTGAGGAATAACTATTCTATATTGAATTTTTGACGTTTCGGGTTTATATTGGTAACCATTGCTGAAGACATAGAGGAATCGACTTAAAATCAAAAATAACGATCGATTCTTATCTAATACTAGAGGAATGACCATATTGCATTCCATTTTTGATGTTTTGACTATTAATGGCAAACTCTACTGAAAACGTGGAAGAATCGACTTAAAATCAAAAAGACTAAATACTTTAATGATAAACAACTCAAACTTGATTTCAAAGATCTTGAATAATTTTAAAAAATTTATGAATATTAAAAGCCGATTCTTTCACGTTTTCAGTAGAGGTTGCCATTAATAGTCAAAACATCAAAAATGGAATGCAATAAGGTTATTCCTATAGTATTAGATAAGAATCGATCGTTATTTTTGATTTTAAGCCGATTCCTCCATGTCTTCAGCAATGGTTATCAATAAAAACCGAAACGTCAAAAATCCAATATAGAATGGTTATTCCTCAACTTGAGAATCAATCTCTATTTTTGATTTTAACTCGATTCCTCTATGTCTACAGCAATGGTTACCAAAAAAAACCGAAACGTCAAAAATCCAATATAGAATGATTATTCCTCAAGTACTAGATGAGAATCAATCGCTATTTTTGATTTTAAGTCGATTCCTCCATGTCTTCAGCAATGGTTACCAACAAAAACCGAAACGTCAAAAATCCAATATAGAATGGTTATTTCTCAAGTACTAGATGAGAATCAATCGCTATTTTTGATTTTAAGTCGATTCCTCTATGTCTTCAGCAATGGTTACCAATAAAACCGAAACGTCAAAAATCCAATATAGAATGATTATTCCTCAAGTATCTAGATGAGAATCAATCGCTATTTTTGATTTTAAGTCGATTCCTCCATGTCTTCAGCAATGGTTACCAATAAAAACCGAAACGTCAAAAATCCAATATAGAATGGTTATTCCTCAAGTACTAGATGAGAATCAATCGCTATTTTTGATTTTAACTCGATTCCTCTATGTCTTCAGCAATGGTTACCAATAAAAACCGAAACGTCAAAAATCCAATATAGAATGGTTATTCCTCAAGTACTAGATGAGAATCAATCGCTATTTTTGGTTTAAACCCGATTCCTCTATGTCCTCAGCAAAGGTAACGGATAAGAAAACAACGCAGTTGCTATGGTTACTTATAAAACTTCCTCCCAAATTTTTAGCATTTCACAGAGAGAAGCCTATCCATTCTTACTTAAGCAAGGCTAAATGAGCTATATTAAAACTTTCAAATGAATAAATTTTAAAGAATTTAAAAAATTAAAAAAAGTACCATCTTACTCTAGAGTAAAGTACTTTAAAATATAATTTTACTAAAAACTTTATTTAACCTTTTTGTGGTCCCCAAGGTACTTAATTAGGATATTAAATTTCATCAAAATTGGTTAAGCCATTTTCAAGATATTTAGAAAAAACTAAAAAAGTACTGAAATAAAGTACTAATGTTTGTGGGCCGATATGTACCAAAAACTAATCAGCGCTTCATTTTGTTAAACTAATGGTAGGTTTTCAATTTCATTTCAATCGGTGTAACGGTGTGGAAAAAATCGTGGGCCAAAAAAACGATAACATCCATCCATACACCACGCACACACTAAATGAAATAAACTGCAACGGATCGTTGCTAAACTTTATCCAAATTCATTTGAAATATTAATATGTTTGTTCCTTTATTATTAATCAGATATCAATTGCTATTTGTAGTTCATGTTGACTTTAATTCAAAAATATTGATCGATTCTCATTTAATGGTCGAGGAATAACCATTCTACATTGAATTTTTTCGTTTCGGTTATTATTGGTAACCATTGCTGAAGCCATGAAGGAATCGAGTTAAAATCAAAAATAGTGATCGATTCTCATCTAATACGCTTGAGTTGTTTACCAAAAAAGAATTTAGTCTTTTTGATTTTAAGTCGATTCTTCCACGTTTTCAGTAGAGGTTGCCATTAATAGTCAAAACATCAAAAATAAAATGCAATAAGGTTATTCCTCAGTATTAGATAAGAATTGATCGTTATTTTTGATTTTAAGCCGATTCCACCATGTCTTCATCACTGGTTACCAATAATAATCGAAGGGTCAAAAATCTAATGTAGAATTATTATTCCTCAAGTAATAGATGAGAATCAATCGCTATTTTTGATTTTAAGTCGATTCCTCCATGTCTTCAGCAATGGTTACCAATAAAAACCGAAACCTCAAAAATCCAATATAGAATGGTTATTCCTCAAGTACTAGATGAGAATCAATAGCTATTTTAGATTTTAAGTCGATTCCTCCATGTCGTCAGCAATGGTAACGAATAAGAAAACAACGCGGTTGCTATAGTTACTTATAAAATTTCCTCCCAAATTTTTAGCATTTCACAGAGAGAAGCCTATCCACTCTTGCTTAATCAAGGTTAAATGAGCTATATTAAAACGATCAAATTAATAAATTTTAAAGAATTTAAAATAAAAATTAAAAAAAGTACTATCTTACTCTAGAGTAAACTACTTTAAAATATAATTTTACTAAAAACTTTATTTAACCTTTTTTGTGGTCCCCAATGTACTCAATTAGGATATTAAATTTCATCAAAATTGGTTAAGTCATTTTCAAGATATTTAGAAAAACTAAAAAAGTACTGAAATAAAGTACTAATGTTTGTGGACCGATATGTACCAAAAACTAATCAGCGCTTCATTTTGTTAAGCTAATGGTAGGTTTTCAATTTCATTTCAATCAGCGCAAAGGTGTGGAAAAAATCGTG
Organism: Forficula auricularia; assembly: GCA_024734495.1. Classification (NCBI taxonomy): domain Eukaryota; kingdom Metazoa; phylum Arthropoda; class Insecta; order Dermaptera; family Forficulidae; genus Forficula; species Forficula auricularia. The sequence continues at coordinate 409,072 of JALMQS010000064.1, forward strand.
GACGAAAAAAACGATACACACACACACATACATCCATCCATCCATCCCCACGCACTTCCAAAAAAATGGCACTTTTTAGCCTCTCGACGAGATTCCAGGAAATTTTTGGCAAAACCGTCACGTGCTAAAATTCAATCTCATTGAATACTTCAATTTGTGACCTTAATTGAGTCTATGGGTTCCGTAGTCTTTACCTGAGGACCCTTTGAAGTCGCGCTTGTCGCGAGAGCGATTCCAATACTTTCTCCCATGCTTCGCATTGGATAAAGTAAAAATCGCACTTCTTGGCCTCTCGACGAGACCCTATGTAATTTTTAGCAAAACCGTTACGTGCTAAAATTCAAGCTAATTACAATTTACAATTTGTGATTTTAATTGAGTCCATGGGTTCCGTAGTCTTTACCTGAGGACCCTTGGAATTCGCGCTTGCCGCGAGACCGATTACAATACTTTCCCCATGCTTCGCATTGGATAAAGTAAAAATGAAAAAAACAAAACCAAGAAATAGGAGAGAAAAATAAAATTAAATAATTATATATATATATATATATATATACTATAAACAAAATTCAGATTAGTATGTAGATAAAGATAAGAAAGTTATTCGTTGGACTTAGCTCTGGATACGAAGGTAAGGTGTGACCGTTCAGTAGAAGAGCTGATTCACGACTGATTCTAAATAATATTATAAGTGACTAAAAGCGTTGTTCGTATTTTCATGTTGCGCATGTGTCCTACTAAATTATTTATATTTTACCAACAAGCGAGGGCCAAACACTTAATTAAAAAGTGTCAAACAATACTTTTATTTCATTCATAAAAAGCTGTATGACCAATTGGCAAGTGACCATGAGTTCCCAAATCCATGAATGGAATATTTGTATATAACTTTTTTCAATAAATTTTTGTGCAGTTGGAAAACAAATTCTATCAATGATAATAATATGTGCCAGAAATTCCTTCATTAAAGAATAAAAATCTATCTATTTATCTATCTATCTATAATATAAATAAAGCGTTTATGATCGTCGTCATAGCCAACTGAAAGAGTCCAAACAATATCGAAAATGTCCAAAAACATATGTTTCAAAAAAAAATCCTGAAAGTCAAAAATAGCAGGAGAGATTAACTATTCAAAAAATTTAAACCCAAAATTTTTTTGTTTTTTTTTTTTTTGGGGGGGGGGGGTGCAGATAAAGCATCATACTCAAATATGTATTTTTGTATTTTTTTTTTTTAATTTTTCAAAACAAAAACTAAAACTAAAATTCTACTTTAAAAAATCTATTTGAAAAGAAATTTTGTTGAAAATTTGATTTTAAATGCCCCCTCCTCCTTCCCACCCGCTGGGGTAAAATTAAAAAAAGAATTCTTATTTTGGAAATTTGAAAAAGTTTCCTATATTCAAATATGAATTTGATAACTTAAAAAACATAGAAGATATGAGGTCTTTTGTGTTTAAGACCCCAAAATCAAAAATCCACAATTTTTCGGTTCAAAAGTTAAATTTTTAAAAAAATAGAAAAAATATTTTTGAGATATTTCAACAAACGTATAAAACATGTTATATAGTATACGAAGCAAACCAATTAAAAAAAAGAACAAAGAAAAAAAGAATGTTACATAAATAGAAAAAGTTAAGCATATAGATATATACTTTTTTATAGTTATTATTTTCATTTTTTAATATAATACTTTTTTATTGTCAAAATAAAAATTAATTTATTTTTAAAACATTTTTGAAATTTAAAATTATAAATAAAATATAATATATTTTGTATACAAGTATTAAAATGGCTCTATATAGGCATTATGAAGTTACTATATAGTTTGAAACATTGTGCTACTAGGGTATAATCCATTATTATATAATTGAAAACATCAGTATTAATTTTAATATTTGTTTGATTAATTACAAAATATAAAATACAAAATTACAAGCTATAATAATAACTAAATTTAACAGTGTAAAAATAATTAAAACATTGTTTTTGCACTTTTACTTATGTATTAAGCGAGGTACTAAGTATAGGACTTTTGTTCTGCCAACAGAACGACACTGTCTTTGGTGAGACCAACACACACTATTTATGATTTTATTTGGGCCATGTCCTTGTTTAATATATTCATGATAATATAATTTTACTATTGAATAAAATTGTTTTTAGTGGGTGTATTCTCGTATTATCGCTAAAAAAAATATATATAAATAATTTATTTTTTCATTAATTGTCATCAACTCCTGAAGCAATATCTTCACAAATTGATGTATTCATTTCTTGGTCCCATTTTGAGATTGGTTCATTATTTAGACCTTCTGAATTTGAACATGTAGGTTTATATATATGAAGCTGATAGGCACCAGGATTTACCGGGGAGGGAGAACATTCGAAAGTGTAGGTCTCCGAACTAGACGGATTTATTGATAAACTAGTCGTCGGAATAGGTAGAGGAGCAGGATTAGGAGGAGGAGGAGGATTGAAAGTTAAATTGTAAATATTTGGGTGTCTTTCATAAAATGATTTAAACCAGTGCTTGCCAGCTAGTCCTCTGTCTTGATCAAAGTTATTCTTAATTCCATTCTTCTTGCAGAATATAAAAGTTTGTCTGCGAATGGTTATTGGACTTAAGAAATAGCCGGCCATTTTATAATTCACTAAGTGATTTACTAAGCACTCCTCTTGCTCTACCGATAATACGGTTTTTCTTCCTAACTTTTTTGTTAGGTTTTTCGTAAGGATATGATTACGTAGTGTAGATCTTGGCACGTTAAACTGTTTTGAGGCTGCACGCTGAGAAAGACGTCCTCTCATGACAGCTCCAATTGCTGCTTGTAGGTCTCCTTCAGACCATGAGGCCCATTTTCTCTTCACTTGTGACATTTTGGGAGATCTAAAACAGAAAAAAAAAATAACTGTGAAGATCAACACAAAAAGTTTAATCATAAAATAATGACCACGACGAAATAAACTAACGCATTAAATTAACTAAACCTTATTTAGCCGTTTTTTAGATGAAAGGGAACAGGTAAATAGATTGAAAAAATATCTAGAAAAATATGGAGAAGAGGAAATGATAAATCCAGTATATGATGAAAATGTAGAGGAAATAGAGAGACAGGACTGAGATACTTCAAAAAAATAAGGCGAAATGAGTAGACAATACACCAGCCAAATTCCTAAAAAAAATTACGAGACAAACATTTGGTAGACTATTTAAAAAAGTTTGAAAATCACTTTATGGGAAATCACAACAAACGATTTAAAAATAAATAAATAAATTGAAATATCAAACTTTTCTAAAAGGCAGGCACGAATAATTGTGAAGGAGGGGTTCTTTCGTAAATGAATATAAATTATTTTATTAATCATGATATATTCCGTGAGCAGAAAAACATTTGGGCCTGTTCTCAATATTGACAATACCAGTGGTTTACTGAAGGAAGGGGGGGGGGGGGGTGTTATCATACATTATTTTATTACAAGGGGGGTGATTGTAAAATATTTTATTACATTTTGATCTGTTCTCAATTTTGACAATATCAATGGGGTACCGAAGTGATTATAAATTATTTCATTACTTGAGCGGGGGGGGGGGGGGTGGAGTGATTAGAAAAACATTTTGGCTTGTCCTCAATCTTAACAATACTAGTGACGTGTCGGGAGGGTGGTATAGCACTTTGGCTAACAAGATCCCCGCCGAAGGCGGGCTTCGCAGCTAGTACAAATATATATATATATGGGGCATTCCATGACAAATCGACCACTTTTGAAGCCGACCCCTTTCGATTTAGCTGAAACTTTTTTATCTTTTTCTACCCTATCGAAAACATTTTTCAGAATTTTTTCAAATTTTTCTACTGAACCGAAAAAAAGTTATTAATTGGTTGGGGTCAAAAGTGGTCGATTTGGCATAGAATGTCCCATATATATAATAATCACTGGCGTGCGGTCCATGGATGCTGTCTAAAATTGAAAACATTTAGAGTATTTTCATAAATACATATATAGGGTCAATTTCAAAATTTCGGGAGGATCTTTAAATTTTCAAATTATTATCCGTTATTACAAATATTTCTATAAAAAACATTTTTGTTTTGAAAAGTATGTATATTGGTTCTCGAAATGAAATGAAATTTTTGCATAATTTCAAGGCGCAATTAAAAATGAATGATTTTCCGAAAAGGGTGCCGATAGAAGGTTTGAAGTTCCTGCCTGGTATATCTTCCAGTTTAAGCATGCCAAAGACAAGTTCAGACAAGTTTTAGTCGAATAAAAATTGTTCTCGATGAGGAAATATTATTACAAAAACTATTAATAAAAAAAGAGAATTTTTGGAATAATCGATTTGTAAGAACTCTCATTATATAAGATCGGAAATAACTAATAATGCAATAGACAATAAGTCATAGCTTGCTTATAGCAATAGAATTAGGAGAAATTTAAGATTTCTTTAAAGGACAGGCTGATTTATTGTGGAAGATGGTCAATGTAGAGTTGAAGTCACAAGATTTAAATTCTGAATCCTACCCACACTCACACAAAGCAGTATCTATTTGGGGCGAAGGTCCCAAAATATATTTTTTAAAAATCTAATGTTAAATTTGAAAAATAACGAAAATGATGCCGAAGTCGATGAAATTTGCAAAAAAAAGCAAAAATTAAAATGAAATTTCAAAAAATGAAGGGTTCTTTTTGGACAGCATCTCCTGGCTGAAAAGTCATCAACCGCCACTGGCGGGCATCGTCTCGAGACAACCAAAAGTCTATTTTAAATATAACGACCCTCCAAAGCCCGCCCTACTCAGCCAACCTATCTGGAATTTGCTTAATATTTAATGTTATTCTTGATGAGCGAGAAAACTGGAGACATTTGGAGGAGGCCTATGTTCAGCAGTGGACAAGAAAAAGGGCTGATTGATGATGATGATGATTCTTGATGATGAGATCATCTCACAAAAATCTCCAAATCTAAATGGCTTCAGTCTTAATTTCTATTTTTATAGGCGGGCTTCATGCTAGCCAGAGGGTCCCCCCCCCTGGGGCTCGTCTTCGGCGGACTTCATGCTAGTCAGGGGGTTCGCTTAAAGAAATTCCCGAAAACCCACTCAACATAGGGAGGGAGGACAAAAAAATGTAAATTCTAACGCTTTTGAGCAAACTCAACCAAAATTTGTATACATAATCTATAGGCCCCCAGAAAAATAGAAAGGAAAAAATTTTGCAACCAAAATGGAGGGAGAGGGGGTCAAAAAATTGAAATTGCATTCGCAATTTGAATAAAAAATGGTGGGGGATATTCTTATGAAATTTTGTATTTGGATCAGACGTCTTCTAACTTAAAATCTGAGCTGTAGAATATTTTCATATTTTTTGTTAGCAAGAGGCCCGCCTTAGTCGGGCCCCAGGGGGCAAAATCCCCTGGCTAGCAAGAATTTCTTCTTTCTCAGTTTAGCTAGATAATTACCATATACATTATGGTATCTTAAGAATTATTTTATTATTTTGAAAAAAAGAGAGAAATTACTAATGAGCATCCGACCCGGTCGCGATTATTTACTTAGATATTAAAAATTACTCGGTACGTCCGGAGGGCAGGCGAATCCCTGGTATTGAATCACTTAGTTTGTAAAAAAAATATCGAAAAAGTGTAGAAAAATCATTTTTAACCACGTGTTTCTGGATCCTGATACACGTGATAAGTCGTAGATATTTCGTTCTAGTGTCAAAATATATGTATTCCTGATGTGGAGAACTGATTTTGGGCTCCCTATAATACAGAAAACATCTTTTTTTTCGATTAATTTTATTGATATTGTTTTGATAAAAAGAATAAACAATTTTCATTTTATGAATTTTTTTTTACCATAATAGCTTAATTACAAATATTAATATAAATTCAAATTAGTAAGTTGAATGGATTTTATAGTCAATCAAATTTAAAAAATAAATTTTGAATATTTTATTAAGAAAATTAATGTGTTCCGTGTCTTGAAAAAGTTTTCACCTTTTACTTCAATTTATTTATTAGAAATTTAATCTAAAAAGTAAATTAAAAATAATAATAATAATAATAATAATGAAAATTTTGAAGAAACACACTGCCCATATGGCTGGCGTAGCGAGTGATTGCAAACAGCTCAGATTTAGCAACTTTTAGAGGCCCGTTTGGCAGCTATTTAATTTATTTAAATATAAAATCAATATGAAAAGAATAAAATTTAAAAATAAAACTTACTATTTTTTTACTTCAAAAATTGTATAGGTAAAACCGAGGGTAAAACAGAAAGATAGAACCACTTCGCGCCAAGGTTCTAGCCAAACTGGCATGAAAGCGCTCCTTGATAAGTATGCGCGGCCATATATTGTTTATATTTTCTAGTGCTTATTTGAGTGTGGGTGTAGGGAAAAAGCTAAGCTGAACCTAGATATGATTTTTATCCATGTTCAAAAAAGGAAGAGGTTCTCAATTCGACTGATTTTTGTTTTTTTTTTTTTTTTTTTTTTTTGTTTTATGTTCCACGATATCTTCGCCAATTGTGAACCGATTTTGATGATTTTTATTGCCTTGGGTTCAGTAGGTATGGTTTCCGATTGGTCTCATATTTTATTTTATTGGTATTGGACCTTTTTTGCTATATATTTTCCGAGGGTGATCCGCGATTGGAAGTAGGTGTACACCTCTTTGGAAGTATTTTGGAAGTACTTGGAAATATTTGGAAGTACTTGGAAATATTTGAAAGTACTTGGAAATATTTGAAAGTACTTGGAAATATTTGGAAGTTCTTGGAAATATTTGGAAGTACTTGGAAATATTTGGAAGTACTTGGAAATATTTGGAAGTACAAGTGGAAGTAAGTGTACAACATATTAGGTCGCGGTTCACCCCTCGGTATTTTCGTTAAATGAGCCATATTGTATGTGAAGGGTGGGCACTGGGCATAGTAGCCACGCGTTAGAGAAAAAAAACCTCTTTTGACAAAGCATTTCAGTACATATGCAAAGATCCCGGGTTCGAGCCCCGGCTGATCCTTTTGTCTGTAATAAAAATAATCTTTTCTTCGTTCCCTAAATTAAAATAATCTTTTCTTCGTTCCTAAATTTGAATTTGTTATTATTGTCTTTACACGGCCTCGTTGTTTGATGTGCTGGAATAATTAATTGTTTAATTAATGAATTAATAAATGCTTTATTACTGTACTTTAGTTTTTTCCTCTAAATATCTTGAAAAATGGCTTAACCAATTTTGATCAATAAATAATTAATATTCTATTCAAATGCCTTAGAGAACCTCACAAAATGTTATAAATATAGTTTTTAATCTACAATAGGAAAGCACTTTTTTAATTCTTTAAATGTATATATTTGGTCTGTTTAATTTAGCTCATTTAACCTTGGATTAATAAGAATGGATAGGCTTCTCTCGGTGAAATGCTAAATCTGAGAGGAAATTTTACCTACAAGTAAGGATAGCAACTGCGTTTTTATCGTATCCGTTACATTTGATGAAGATCGGGATGAATCGACTGAAAATCGAAAATAGCCTTGGATTCTCATCTAATACTTGAGGAATAACCAGACTTAATTGAATCTGAGACATTTCGATTATTATTGGTAATCAGTGCTGAAGACATGGAAGAATCGACTTAAAACTAGGTCTTATTTTAGAAAAAAAATATTTTGATAGGTTTTTCAATTAAAATTATTAACAGGTGGGCGAATAAAAATGAACCATGTGGTTGAATTAATATAAAACAAGTGGTTGATTAAATAACAAACAAACAAATTATCACTCGAAGCTCGGTCCTCTAGGTATTTAAATCTTATTAAGCAATTCTGGTATATATATAATATATCTAAAAAATGTTATTGATTGTGATTATATAAAATAAAAATAAATACGAATTAATTGAAAGTAATGGAAGGCAGCCCAGGGGTAGTGAGGAAAGAAAATAATAACACATCCAAATAAGCTGTAAATTTATTGGAATCCTTCCTCCTTTCCATTCAAACAGACGTTTCGAAGGATTCTTCCCTCCTTCTTCAGGGTTTCAAGTGGTCAATGAAGGTAACAAATAAAATGCTTCCTTCCTCTCTCAACTTTTTTCTCTTCCTTAGCAGAAGCATAGAAAAACATTTTTTTTTATTATTAAGTAAAAAGTTAGAGAGAGGAAGGAGGCGTTTTATTTGTTTCCTTAATTGACCCCATCAATTAAAAGTCTCTCTCCAGAGAAAATTTCATTGCAAATAAATTCAAATCTTTTATAAAAACAATCTGGAAAAGTTTATTGAAAAACTAAACGTTTCGAGAAAATTCCTAGAGAGAATTTTAGAATTTTAAAAATGGAAAAAAAGTTGCTTCATGAAACTAAAAACTATTGATTTATATTCATTTTATTAAGCAACTTTTTTATTTTTTCCTTTTTTAAAGTTCTAAAATTAAAATTTCATTGATAAAGGGAGAAATTCCTCCAAAACGTTTTGTTTTTCAATGAACGTTTGGAGATTACTTTTAGAAAATATTTATATATACATATAAGAGAATCGGTTTCTCGAAAACGACTTGAACGATTTCGATGAAAATCATGGTTTAGGGGGTTTTTGGGTCGACAATTCGATTTTCAAGGTCTCATATTGGAATAACTTTAACCTGATTGTTTTTTTCTTAATTAAACTAATTATTCACAAGTTGGTGTATTAATAAAAATTTATAATAATTTTTTTTTTTGTATTTTTACTTTACCATATGGTCAAGTATTGTAATCGTGCATGAAAAAGTGTTTTTTTGCTTCTTTTTCTCAAAATATCTCAAAAAAGGCTGAAATTATTTTGATTAAAAAAATTGGGCGAAACCATCCCATTTCGCTCAACAGCCCTAATAAGTGAACATTGAAAAAATTATGTTTTTCTAGATAACTGTTTTATCAAAATGTCTGTTATTCTGTTAGTCTATTAGTCTGTGCGTTACCAAATTTTGAAGATGAGCTAGCTCAAAAACTAGTATGAATTTCAAAACCAAATTTCACATGTAACTTTGGTGCATATTGACTCAAAATTAGAGAGGGGGACAAAAAATAATAATCTAGGCCATTTCAGCAAACTCAACCATATTTTGTATACATAATCAGTGGGTCCCCAGAACACCAAAAATGCAAAAACAAACCGCCCAAAATGGGGGGGGGGGTCAAAAGATGTAAATCTAGGCCCTTGGACCAAATTCAACCAAATTTTATATACATAAATGCAAAAACTAACGGCCCAAAATGGGTGGGAGGTGGGTTTAGGGTCAAAAAATTAAAATCTAGACCCTTGTACCAAACTCAATCAGAAGGGTATGGTAAAGTCAAGTGAATGGCGACATCAGAACGTGTCATTTTATTTTTTATTTATTAATTAGTTTTTTAGTTTTCAAACCCGCTATTATCTCATTACAAATAATAATAATATTTATTAAAATTAAAAAATTTAATTAATTTGAGGTACCTACCTTTTATTGAAGGGGTGCTAGAACTAAATTTTGAAGGATAATGGCAACTACGAATTCCAAATAAAAGAATTTAATGAAACTCGAATTTCACTCTCTTAAAAACAACGGTGATTGAGAGGTTCTTCTCTCCTTCTTGAGGCTTTCGAAGGAACTGAGGTAAATGGAGAGTGTTGGAGATTTAGAATACACGAGCGCATGGGTTACGGGCTACGGTGGTGGGGAGCATTCAAGGACTATTGATACTGCAGAAAATATCATAGGCAAGGAGGCCTTTGGCTATCTGGCAACATTGGAATATAAATTTTATTTACGCCACTGCCTCGATGTATATTAATATTATTTTTAATTGCAATTACGTTCAAAACCTGGTGCACAGAGATGCCTTGATGATGGCAGGAGCGAAACATTAACAAAACAATAATCAAATTTTATTTAATTCTAGCTGCAAATGAAAATCGATCTTTTCTTGAATACAAAATCAAAAATATTATTAATATATCAGTTGTAACTAAAATAAAAAATTATTGGGTAACGCTCAGTCCGCCAGGGAGTGTAAATGTAATTTGTATAAAATATATTTTTAACATAATTTTAATTTCAATATTTTTATATTAATAAATATCTTCATTAATTTCATAAAATTATAATTTGTTTGCCGATTTAAAATGATTTAGAAATTTCAAAATTTAATTGATGAATTTCTTTTTAGTTTACCAAACGGAGTGTGGTGAAGTATTGTAATCGTGAATAAAAAATATTCTTTGTTTCTTATTTTCGATATGTTGTATATCAAAAAAAGTTAAAGCTACTTTGATAAAAAAAATTGAATGAATTCACGGAGTGTCTACAGTAAATCTTTATTTAATAAATTTTGAAAAATTAATATTTTAAGAGATTTTAATTATTTTGTCAAAATATCGGTTTGTATGTTATCAAATTTTGTGTTCGCTCAAGCTCAATAATTAATGAATCAAATAATTAGTTATTGTATATTGAGATTAAAAGTTGATTAGATTTTGGTTTAAAAGAGGGGGGGAGGGAGGATTTTTTAAAATTTAAACCGTTTCTTAGATTTGGACTAAATTTTGCAAAGTTAGCCAGCTTAAGGGGAAGTTTCAATGCAACAATCATCAGCTCCCTAAAATAACAGAGACTTAAAAATATTATATAGCCCAAAAATCTTTCCTTATCCGTCTTTCGATTTTCTTGAGTTTTTTGAATTGAAAACTATAATACTATTGCCACGGTAGGGCAAATTGGCCTGAACATCACAAAAAGTAAAATTCTTTCCCATCTCCGACAGCAGAAAAGAAGAAAAGGGGGGGAGAATCTCCGTGCAAGTGCATGCTTCATTCATTGACTCTTTTAAACCCCAAGGAAGATCCTCCGAAAGATCGGTTTCAAAATAATATTATAAGGGGAAAATATTTCCAATAAATATTATTTGTTGGAAGTAGTCTCTTATTTATTTCTGGACTGCTTTCATCCAATCATGAGGTATTATATCATTTCGTTTCCAAAGAAAAACTTCTAATAATATATAGACTAAACATGGAAATTATGGGCATAGTCATTCCAAAATTATACTAACCTTATTAATTTGTTGAAAAAATCATTTGCTTCAGTAATTGAACCCCAATATTATTTAATAGCTGTGAGATTGAAGGCTGTGTTTGCAGACGGTTAAAATGCAATGGAGACATCATTGGTCAACACATGGCAACGTCGCGAAACGTGTTGCTTTGCTCTTCCCTCAATTATCATAACTAAAGTTGTCTTAAGCGTGTCAAAGAATTCTTTTCAAATTGATTTCTTTATTTGAACTAGTAGTAAAATTAAATAATGTTCATTTCCAATTCATTTTATATAATGTAAGTAGTATTTAATCAAATGTACCTACTGATAAAATACATTTAATATTATAGTTGCACAAAATTGCAATTTTAATACTTTGCTATGTACCCGAAACCATTAATTAGGTTGGCTAGAGAGACAAAATTATACATTGAATCCCTACGGTTATAAAGTTAAAGATGACATTCATTAGTAGATGGGTCAATCAATCGTCTGGATAAACATACATGACATATTATGTTTGATTTTTTTGTTTTTTAATTTAATTAAATTTTAAAATAGATTTTTATAAATCAAATAAATAGTAAATATTTATTTTAATTAAAATTTTATTAAAATATGATAAACTGAAAACTTTTTCAAGACTCTAGTATGTATTCTTTTCGCAAATTTCGGTAGTTTTTTTGGCAGTAAACGGTTTGAGTTAAAAAGTTGAAAGTGGCACAAAGATGCAGTTTATTAATACAAACTTGAGTGCTAAATTTTAGTTCATCAGCTTCAACCAGTTGATATCTCTACAACTCTATATATATTATATCAAATAGATTTTTTCTGATTTTTTGCATTTTTCAAAGGGAAGCACTCATGTTAGAGCTTCAAAAATCTAATAATTTCTTGAAGTAAAAAAATTTGGCACCGAAACTAACTTTCTATGAACTTCCATTATTGAATTATCATGAGTATTGGAATCAAAACAAACTAACATATCTACACACCAGTGGCGTGCGGTCCACGGATGCTGTGCATGTGGCCCATCCCGCAAATTCCAAAATATCAAGGGTATTTTCATCCGTGTTATATTTGAAAAGTTGTAAGAATTTTAAAAACACTTCAATAAATACTATACAACTAATTCATTTAAAGTTATATAAAATTTAAAATTTATGGAGCTTTTTAACTTTAGCAAATTTAAAGAATAGGAAAAAAATATTCCAGATTTACTATTTTATCACTTCAGCTATCTTGTAGAAAATAATTTAATTATATCAGGTTAAAAAGTGAATTAATTTATAGTACTCGTCCCATGACTTTCATTTAAAATCTATAAATTGCAATAAAAAAATTAATCGTGAAAGATGAACTAAAAGTTGTTTGGGCAAAGTACTTGCTTTAATGAAGGCCAATTGAACATTCTCTCTCTATATAATGAGTTTAGGTCCGAATGCAAAAGGCTATTCCTAGAATAATAGAAATTAAGAAATTAATCTCTAATAATTTGAAACAGGTTTGAAATTGTATTTGTCAACGTTTAAAACAATTTTAATTACATTCAGCAGATACCATAATATATAAAATTCCGGCCAAAAAACGTAACACTTATATTTTCTTTAAAAATAGCTCATAAAATGTATTTTTAATGCAATGAAATTGAATAAACTTTTAATATGATATAGTTATAAAACCTTTCTCAATAAGTGTAACATAAATTTAAAACATTTTATTTAAAAATTACAATTTAAATGAAATAAAAGCGGATAATTTGATATTTATCGATTTTTGATGAAATCTAATGTCCTTATTATAATCTTTCAATCTCTGTTTTTCTTTTGATAATATGCTTGAAATACATGAGTGTTTTTTCGACTAAACACATCACAATTATGCCGCTTAGCATTACAGATTCTGCGAAGGCTATTGCGTTAATCGAGGATGGGCGCAGGTACAAATACGTAACGAATGTTCTTGGAACGACAGCAACAAGTGTTAAACAATCAAGACAGGTTAAAAATATATCATATTAAAAGTTTATGCAATTTCATTGCATTAAAGATACATTTCAATAGTTTTTTAATTTTTTTTTTAATCTGTTACATTTTTTTGGCCGGCAGTGTATATTATTTTCGTGAATAAAATACTAGGGCTGACTGACAAGATGGTGGCCTACCACCCAGGCGTAAAACACCCAACATCAACTACAACAAAACGAGCTGCAACCGTTTGAGCGACGAGCGTAGGGCACCTCCTCAAGCGACTGCGACGTTGCCAAACCTTTCCCTCCCCACTCCCCCAACTCACTCCATCCTTGGTCCAGTACCTTAAAATACAACCCCCCTCATACCTCTTATATTTTTCATTTTTGAATAAATTAATTAAATATGGCTTTGCGTTTTGACTTGGTTATTAATTTATAAACAATTTCTTATCTCTGCTTGATAACTTTTTTTATGAAATTAATTTTCTACACCCATTCTGAGGCAACATAAAGCGAGGTGAATAATAGCATCGGAATGTTATCAAAAATTAAAACAATTTTCTTTTCTTTTATTTAAATAGAAAAAATATTCCCATGAATCGATGACAATTGATAAAAATATCTCACGTAGACAAATATCTGCTTGTGGTCGAAAAGTGCCATGGGGTTCTATATAATTATTAAATAAAATAAAATAAGTACAAATTTTAAAAATATTTTTAAAAATGTATAAACGTAAATTCCTATATTAATCAACTATTACTACCTATTCTTGCGATTATTTAGTTTTTTTTGTGAGACAGAGAATAACAATAATTTTGAAAAATAAAAATTTTTATAATTTCAAAAATTGATTGATAATATTGATTTTTCGTTTTAACTAAAAGGAATAATAAAATGGCTCGGAAATGTTTTAAAATATTTCAACAAAATATTCGTTGTCATGTATATGAAAAATTAAAAGGAACAAAAATCACTTTTTCAAGTAAATTTTTTAAACCAAGAACTGATTAGATTTCTCGAAATAAGAGCCAAGATTGCGATTGCTCAGAAGGGAGGCAGGGGAAGTCTAATAGAAATTAAGAAATTAATCTCAAATAGTGTGAAACAAGTTGGAACTTATATTAGGCATCCTTTGCAAAACACCTTAGCTCTAAAGAATGAGAAATGATTCTATCTGCGCTCTTTTTAGCTATTTTTTTTTCAATCAGATTCTAATGAAAGAATCGCTCACCCGCACATTAAATAATAGAAAAGTGAAAACTTTTTCAAAACTCGTTACACTAGAGCTGCCCTAGTAATTATTAATATATATTTTATTTATTCCTATAGGTACTATAAAATCCTCTTGAAATCTGAATAGAATATTCAAAAAATATTTTCTGTCTTTTGAACCAGATATTTCAAAATCTAATCAGTATTGGTACTATGTATTGATACAAAAGAACTTTTTGACTTTCTTCTTGGGTTATCGTGGGTATCGGAATTCAGACACATAAAGAGAAAAAAAATCATAATTGAAAAATATTTTCGTCCGCATTTCAGACATTTCAAAGCACAATGAGAAGAAATTTATTTTTATTTGTGATTTATGGTAATACATTTAATTTGCATTATGCCTTCTACGAGCGCGTTGTCAGTTTTCAGCTATGAAGAGAATTGAAACATTACCATAAGAATAAGAAGCTGAAGTGAATATATATTATACGTTCTGTTTAAATATCAATTGATAAAATATCTAATGTTAAATTTGAAAACATTATATGATGCGGTTATCGATATATTTTGCAAAAAGGAGCGAAGAATAAAATAAAATTAAAAAAATGAAGGTCTATTTTTGGGACAGAATCCCCCGCCACTGCTACACACATACGAATAAACTGAAACGGACTTGATCCAAAGTCATTTGAAATAACATATTAATATTTAGTTGAAAAGTAATGAAAAAAAAATCATTAGATTTCCAATTAAGATGTATTTATTGGACTGTCATTCTTTTTTTGCCCATTCATTTAAAACCAACGTTTTGGAGGATTCTTCCTTCCTTCTTCAGGGTTTCAAAGGGTCAGTGAAGGAAACATATTAATACATTTATTCCTTTAATATTAATCAGATATCACTGGTTATTTGAAGTCCATGTTGATTTAAAATAAAAAAAATAAAAAAAACGATCGATTCTTATCTAATAGAGAGTCTAGGAATAAATAAAAACAAGTATTTCCAATAAAAGTATATTTATTGGAAGGTTTTTTCGTAAAAGATTTTGATCGGACGTTTTGAAGGAACTTCACTCCTTCTTCAGGCTTCAAAGGGTTAATGGAAGAAGCATGTAATATTTTTCCTTCTTGTCTCCTTTTTCAGTGCTGGTTGGTGTTGAGAAAATATTTTTAGTCTCTTATATCATCAAGAGAATAGAATGTTTTGTTATAAATCTATCTTTCAGTCTCCAAAGAAAAACTTTTAAAATTGAGGGAGACAATAAAAGAATGTGTCTTCTGGTGGAAAATTAATTTGTAATTGCTGTGAATCAATTGTAATAGACTGATTAAGAGAGCAAAGCCCTCTAAACTATAGTCCTCTTATAAATAAATTAAAAATTTATTTTTCCAGCAGAAGACACTCTTTTATTGTATCCTTCAATTTATAAAAATTATGCTACTCTCGGCAAGTGGCCCAGTGGCGTAGCCAGAGAATTTTCATGGGGAGGGGGTCAATCCACAAAGCAAAATATTTAGTGGGAATTTTTTCTTTTATTAAAACAAATAGTCGGGAGCCGGGTTGGCTCAGTTGGCTAACGCACTGGCCTCGTTTCGACATCGATCGATTATGACGATGTTGGAATGGGAGGCCGGGGTTCGATCCTAGCTGACGAATAAAAATTTCTACCGGCTGAAAACTCGGCTCCCCCACTAACCCTACTAACACTTTACTTATGTGCTGTCTAAATGGGCTTTGTTCCCGGTGACATTAAATAAATTAAAAAAAAAAAAAAAAAAACAAATAGTCCAGTTAAATTGTGTTTTTACATGGAAAGTTTTGGGGTAGTTGTAATTTCTTCGACCCTTTATGTTTTTTTGGTGTGCTGAATCCGAATCTGAGGCTTGTTAACAAAATTTCGTCAGGTAACATTGTCAAAAATGCAAAAAAAAAAATATCATTTTTGGCGGTTTTTTTGCTTATAACTCAAAAACTATCAACTTTTCGTAATTAACCTTCCTATTCAAAATGCAAGTTCATAAAATTTCCTACAAATTTCATCATTTAAGATTTTTCTCCGACCAACCGTTCGGGCTCAAGCGCTAGTTGAAAATTGTCGTATTTTTTCTGTTTCCACAAATCCCAAAAATTATATTTTTTAATCTGTATAATTTGAGCTGACAATGAAGTCAGTATTACAGTGAGCCAATTGGATGGAGCCTTGAAATCAAGCGTTAACGACTGATTTTCTTAAAATTCCTAAAATTTGTATCCGGATAACAGGAGCGTACAGGAGTGTACTTTTGCCAATTGAAGCCTTGAAATCAAGCTTTGACCATTGATTTTCTTAAAATTTTTAAAATTTGTATTGACAGGAGTATACTTTCCTTCCCTCCAATTTAATTTTCATCGACTTTTTGTGAACAAAAATTTTGTCAATCTCAAAAGAAGGTGAAATGAAAGAAATCAGTAAGTAACAGTAGAATCGAGTTTCATTTCACTAATCATCGTTTCTTTTCATTTAGTTTTTAAACAATTTTTCCTACTAGAGTTTTCGAATAGATCAATTAATATATTTTTTTAATCTGTATAATTTGAGCTGGCAATGAAGCCAGTATTATAGCGAGCCAATTTGAGCCTAGAATTCAAGTTTTAACGATTGATTTTCTTAAAATTTTAAAAATTTGTATCCGGATACGGAGCGAACAGGAATTTACTTCCCTTCCCGCCAATGAAGCCAGTATTACAGCGAGCCAACTGGAGCCTTAAAATCAAGCGTTAATAAACTTTTTGTAAATACCCTTTCTATTCAAAATAAAACTTCATAAATTTTCCTACAAATTTCACCATTTAGGTTTTTTCTCCGACCAACCGTTCAAGCGCTAGTTGAAAATTGGCGTATTTTTTCTCTTTCCGCAAATCCCAAAAACTCACACTTTTTTGGATTTTTTCCCATTTTACCATGAAAAACCACTCAATACAATTTTAAACTAGATTAAATTTCATACAATTTAAACAAAGTTTCATCTTAAATGGATAATGGTAACTCGTGCCGCAATGAGGTTGAATTTTTGGAAAAAACTGCAATTTTTTACAAAAAATCGCAGTTTTCCACTCATCCTAGAAACTTGATTTCTGTCTTATTCTCTAGGAAATTTTGTTGACTTAAACGTTTACTTGAACGACTTTTTTGAACTAAACTCTTAGATTTATAGATTCCATGACACTTTTGAGGATTCGGATCCTTTGTGGGAAATTTTATGAATTTTCATTTTGAAAAGGAAGGTTATTTAGGAAAACTTGATAGTTTTCGAGTTATAACCAAAAAACGCCCTTTAGAGAACAATTTAACTGGACTAAAAAGGAACTTCAAGAAATTAAAAAAACATAATTCTTGATTATACATATGAAATATATTTAATTACGGTTAGTTTGCCATAAGAAAAGGTTTACTCATCTCATGAACCCTTCCCTTGGGGGGGGGGGGGGGGGGAGGGTTCTGACCCCCAAAACACCCCCGTGGCTACGCCTCTGAGCAAGCCTGATATGAAAACAGATTTCTAATATCCATGTGATACTGATTCGATGAGAAATAATATTTCTAATTAAAAATACCGACTAAGAAGGCCAAATATAATTTCAAACAAATAAATAATAAATATGTATACATATTTATATTTGATATATAAATATACCATATATGTATGTTTATCAAGCAGAGGACAACCTCTTTGTTTCTCTTTATAATTAATTTTAATTTTTTTATTTTTAAAAAAATTATTTTCTCGCAAATATCAATTGTTTAACTAAACAGCTTCCGAGATCTTTATTTGCTCATCTTCAGGGGTTTTATTTTATTTATTTTATTATATTTATTTTACTTACGGCGTTTTTTTTAATGAAAAAGAGAAGAATTTTTTTAACAGCAAGAAAGATAAATAAAATCTTGTAAAAAGGTAAGAGATATGTAAGAAATTTTAATATGATAATTTTATATATAGGTATATATCAGTGTTGGCCAAACTTTTACATGCCATGTGCCATTTTGTTCACATACCTACGAGTTCATATGCGCCATACAACTCAAGCACCTTCTCTACCTTTCTATATATTCTAAATAGAACCAAAGAATCGGCAATATGGGCTGGGCACTTGTGAGTCCAGCCAAGTTCTGACCAAATTTTTAGCTTTGTTTTTCAGAGATTTGTGACCTTTGGCCTTTTCTGGCGTAATGGCGCGCAAACAAAATCACGCCTACAACCAATGTGTCTGACT
The DNA here is from genome assembly GCA_024734495.1 of Forficula auricularia. Classification (NCBI taxonomy): domain Eukaryota; kingdom Metazoa; phylum Arthropoda; class Insecta; order Dermaptera; family Forficulidae; genus Forficula; species Forficula auricularia. The sequence goes on from JALMQS010000064.1 coordinate 427,577, forward strand.
AAAGTTAACGGAAGTTCAATTTAACGGTATTTTTTTAGTTTAACTTAAAAGTCAAATCATCAAGCAATATGTTAACTTCGTTAATTAACGATTAGCGAATTAACGATGATCTGCCCAGCTTTGAATGTAACTTATTAAATTAAATATTTGATCCGAATTTTCTTTTACCTAGAACTTAAAACATTTAAGAGAGATAACAATTTAAAATTTTTCTGCTTTTCTGCATTTGTTTAAAAGGTTCTGAATCTAAAAAGTTCAAAATATAATTACTTCGTTTTCGATATATTGGTACTTTTTGGCATTAGAAGAAACTTTATTCGACCTTCAGTTTAGAGTTATCATGGCAATCAAAACCGAGACACACAGACTGGAAGACAGATATAAACAGACATAAAAAAATATATTCTTGAAAAATATGTTTTTAATTTTTCAATACGAATAGGTAGGTAACCCAAAAATTGAAAATCCTTCACTGAATTCAACATACTCAGAGAGCTTCTCTTGCCGAGATGAATATTTATTTTCAATGGTTGAAATAAATAGATATGGAAGATTCTATTAGTGAAACAATTCAAAATTGAGTGAGATTTTATGGATATTTGCGTTTCAACTTTCAAGGACGAAAATGTCTTCGCGTCTTTGTAGTCGTTTTAACGAATTATTTTATGAACACTTAAATTTATAGATTTTGAAGAAAGAATATGTTGAGGTAAATTAAATATAATTTTAATATTTAGATCTAATATATTTTAGTTTTTTCAAAATTTCTTAAAAACCATTTCATGATTTTGATTAACAAAATAAAATGTATGATGATAAGGTTTCATGAAGTACAATTATACAAAACAGCTTCATTTATTAAGTTGTGTAAACAACCTTTATATCCTGGCATTATACTCAAATTTTTCTCAAAATTGATAGAATAGTTATTATTATTGGAAAATTTTGAAAAAAATATCTAAAAAAGTACTTTTAAAGAAAGCTAGTCCATTCGCAACAGATATAAATCATTTAAAATATTAGGAAACTAATATAAATCGTTCAGAATGAATTTTTTTATCGAAATTTATTGTTTGGTCAATTCTTTTAACTTTAAAATCCAGGGTATGGTCAAGTATTGTAATCGTGTATGAAAAATGTGCGTTTTTTTCTCGAAATATCTCAAAAACGGCTCATACTATTTTGATTAAAAAAAATTGGGCGAAACCATGGCATCGGTCTACAAAAAAGCCCTAATAAGTGAACAAAGATTATATTTTTAGAGACAATTATTGTTTTGTCTTTTAGTACTTTAGTTAGTCTGTGCTTTACCAAATTTTTGTGGATGCACTAGCTCAAAAACTAGTGTAAATATCAAACAGATAGTTTTGGTGTATTGAGATAAAGAGCTGATTAGATTTTGGTGCATATCGACCCAAAATTAAGTGGGGGAGGTTAAAAATTAAAATTATAATATATTCAAACTAAAAAAACAAGAAAAATGAAATATACTATAAAATGAACTTACCTATAATAACGAAAAGATTATATTATTATTATTATATTTTTCTGTGGCCAAAATTGACGGGGTGAAATAATAAATATCTAGGCCCTTGGACCAAACTCAACCAAATGTTGTTTACATAATCAGTGAGCTCACAGAAGATTCAAAGTTTGGTCCAAGGGCCTAGATTTTAATTTTTTGGCCCTCCCCTCCCCCCTAACTGATTATAAATGATTTTATTAAATATTAAATAATTATAAGAGGGGCCAAGTGTATGGTAAAATGATGTGTATGGCCACATCAGATTATTTTTTTTCTATAAAAACACGATTTAGATTAGAAAATAAGATATATATATATATATATATTTACTTGGTGTACTTACCCATTTCGACATATATTCTATTCTTTTCAGGAAAGCCAGTCTTTCACAAATCTTATAGGTTATACATATTCATTCAAATACTTATCAATAAAACAAATTCGAAAAATAGCTTAACTAAACAAGCTACTTACTAGGATGAACCTCTCTACGGTTCTAACTTGATATGTATGTGTGTATGTTTATTTTCATCAAGCAGAGGACAACCTCTTTGTTTCTCTTTATGAATCAACAACTCTGCTACTCTCGGCAAAATAAAAACTTTTTATTATGTTCTTGTTTTAAATTATACCTTTGAAAAAAGTGAAAGTATTTTCCCTGCTGAGTGTAGGATAGGGTAGGTATTTTTAATAGTAAATCAAAGAGAGTGTGTTTTACTTGATGTAATTGTTCATTTAAGAGAGAAAAAAATATTTATAAAAATACTTAATATGAAATTCAAGCCTTCGATATTATAGTCTCTATAAAGTAAAATTATTTATATTTCAGTCACGTATTTACCACAAAATTATTTACATGATGAGGGGATGTTTTTGTTGAAAAAAAAAATAGAATATTCTAATAAAACTAGTTATGAATAATATTTTGAAATATATCTTTTATATTAGATTTTCGAATATTTACATGTACATTTATTTTCATTTCGACGATTTCAGAAAGGGAATATGTCCCTGATATATAATTTTAAATATATATTTAATTTGCACCAAGCAGTGGACACACCTTCTTTTATTTACTCTAAACCAATGTTTCTCAATCTGGGTTCCGCGGAACCCTAGGGTTCCACAAAAGCAGGTTTGGGGTTCCCCGCGCCTAGATCTCAATAAAAGAAAAAATTCTAGTTAGTAGTATCACCCCTCAAAATATTCTAATGTATATGTAAAGGGAAAAAATAATAAATTTGGGGTCTAAGTATTACCTTATAGTCAAATAAAACCATTGATAGTTAAGAATTTTTTTGAGAAATTAAAATATAATTTTGTTCTTACAGTTGTTTTTAATTCTCTATATTTTGAAGCTATAAAAGTAGCATTATGTTGATATTTTGACGAAAAATTAAATATCTCATATTTTAGTGCTAGTGGAGTTCCGCAGAAATGAATATAATTGCTCTAGGGTTCCTCGCTCTACAAAATGTTGAGAAACACTGCTCTAAACTAACTTTCTTTTTAATTATTGTATTTTTTGATTTTCCTTTGAACATCTTTATAAAGTGAAATAATAGAGCTGCAATATCTCAGTTAAAACTGATATAGAAAGTAAGTTTAAAAATATTAATCAAAGTCTTGTTTACCTGTCTCAGGTTATTTTTTAATTTGTTTTTATTTTAATTTTTGTTTCTAATTCTTCTATTTATTCTAAAATTAATAAACAATAAAGGAATAATACATAAATAAATAGATGAAATATTGGTTATTACTCAAATTTTATTTTTTATTTAAAATTAATAGAACAGGATAACAATAATAAATGAGTTTTGAAAACTTAAAAACCAAGATTACAATGTGATTGTCAAAACATACAATGTTTTAAATAGAAAATATTAATTTGCAAAGTTTTAATTCAGTGTAATTATTACATAATCAAGTTTATATTATTTTAAATTTACAATGAATTTTGGGTGTTGATTAATACAAACATTGTTTATGGTATTTCCAAAAAATGAATAACAGTTTTGAAATTTTGTATCTTTAAGCTAAGATTACAATATTATTATCAAAAAACAATGATTTTAAAAATTTACTGTTTAAATTAGTAGGATTTTGTGATTTAGTGACAAACGATTATATATATTTATTAGTAAAAACATTTATTTTTATTTTGAAAAAAACAACTTAGTTTTTATATCTCAAAATTAAATTTCTTTAAATTAAAAAATAATTATCAACAAAATTCGATGTTTTTATTGTTTACAATTTTATTTCCATGAGAATAATTATTCAATTATTTGTTACTTTTAACATGATTATAATTTGGAAAAAAATTCCATGTGAGTTATTAAATTTTAAATCTTAAAACTAAGGTTACAATACCTAATATTATTACAAAATACAATGCTTTATCCAAATAAAATAAAATAATATGTATGTAGCGGACAAAATTCAAGTGTGAATGTATTGTTTAAGCGGATATAATTTTATTTACTCATGTGGCAATAAATTTAATTTTGTCCATTTTACCTAAGAATATGCCTATAATGATTACTCGATATATCTTAACAAATTTTCGATTTATTTTTACTAATAATTATTGAAATTCAAATGCATATGAATTCATTTTATTCAATCAATTGATTTAATTTTAAGATTATTATTTTTTTTTTTTTATTAACTAGAACATCTAAATTTTAAATAAGCTTAATTATATACATATACAGCCATCAAAATTGTATCAATTTTAAATAAGCTTTGTAAAATTTTGAATTTTACAATATTAGCATTTTTATTAAAAATGTTTAGTACCTCCACTGATGATATGGTTGTTAAAACGATAGTTCAGCAATATAAATTTATTTTTAAAAATAAAAATATCCTATATAATTAGTAGGTTAAAATATCAAAATACTAAATTTGATAAATCATATTGTAAAAGTTTTATTAAAAACACGATTACAATACTTGACCGTATATCTACCCTGTATGGTAAAGTAAAACACATTTATTATATAGGTATATGAGCTTCAAAAAATATCTGAAAATTTATATTGTAGAAAATTGAAGAGGAGGAGAGAGGGTTTTTTTATTTTATAGTGTTTAAAATTTAATTTTTCAGTTGAATAAAATTTGAATCACAATTAAATTTAGTATTTTTACAAGGAGAACGAAAGATGTCTATTAAAAAAATAATTGTAAATTTTAATGGGATTCAAATTTTATTAAATTGAAAATTGAAACTTTTGAATTATATAATTATTACTCAGCCGATGTAAAATGTTTATATTAACCTGATGATGAAGTCAAAATTTTGGAAACTATAAACTCAAATATATAAAATAATTTATATTAATCAAAAGATGAATTTTACCCGAGAAAAGAGAATATGAAAACTTAATGGAAACTATTATAAAACTATTTTATAAAATAGGAGTAATTAATAAAGACTCACTTGCTTAAATTTATTTAATGATTCAGAGGACAAGCCATATTAAAACAGCCATTGAAAATGTGAGAACACCACTTGCAAATAACTACACGCTTAGGTCGATTGCAGATACATAAAATATTTGATCGAGATTGAAAATTATTCCAAAAACAATTTAAATTCCGTTTTGTAATCTTTTATTTAATTAAACTTGTTACTTCATAATGAGCCATTGTTGTTATCTAGTTTTAAATTCCAAGTCAAATGACGCGTCTCTAATTTACTCAGCGAGTACAATATATATGGCATATGGGAAAAGAATGAATAGGTTTTTTGAAAGTCCATCGGAATAGGAGTTAGAACTTGAATGATAAGAACTTGTATGATATTACATTTAATTAAAAGTAAATATTATTTTCGATCCGTTTTCTCTATTCTTTCTATTTTCATGAAATGAAAATAAAAATGTTATTAATCCTCATGACAATCATCATCAAAGAAGAAGTGATTTCGAAATGCTTCCCATAGAAATGTAGGCAAGTGAGTTTTATTTATGTAAAAAAAATCACATTTTTTTTTTGTTAATGGTAAAGAAATTTTTGAATTTTACTTTTAAAGATACTCCTGTAATTATCAATGTATAAAAATTTTATAAGCTGAAAATGAAATTAAATAATTTTCAATGAATTAGTTTAATATTCATAGCACCGCAAGGGGAGAGGGCAGGTATACCCGTGGGTTTCAGGCCCGGCCATGGAATTTTTTTTATTATTCCACTTCACAAATACAATCCTTGACCATACCATGAATGATAAAGTAAAAAATCATAATTATTCCATAATAAGGGACCAGCTTCAGATTTGGCCCTGGGACCGAAATTTCATGCGGGGGCTATGGACATATTATAAAAGTGTTGTTTGGAGATCGTGGCTGTGATGATAATAATATGTCAGTGGGTTGAAGGAGTTATAACAGCCAAAGTAGGGATGAAAGTTGTTGGGAATGTTGTTGGTAATCGTGTCTGTGATGAAATTGCAGTGGGTTGATGGAGATATCAGGTAAAGTAGGATGCACCTAGTACAATCAAATTCCCAGAGTAAAAAGTTTCAGCCTAAATTTTATTAGGCCATCTTCAGTTATTGGGAATTATACCGACACATATTACTCTACGCACATGTGATTGAACCTAGTTTTGTCAAAAATAAGAAATTTAACTTCATACAGTTTGTGTCGGGCTTGCGATGAATTCATCTCTGAACCTTGGGCGCAAGCACGACACAAACTACATAAAGTTAAATTTCTTATTGTTGACAAAACTAGGTTCAATCACATGTGCGCAGTGTAATAAGTGTTTAATTCCCAATAACTGAAGATAGTCCAATAATATTTAGGCCAAAATAATTGACTCTTGGAATTATATTGTACCCGGTGCATCCTTACTTTGGCTGAGATTACTCCTTCAACCTACTGACATATTATATATATATGTGGCGCCTCAAATACTCATTTAAAAGAGAATTACTTAAAGCTTTAGATTTTTTGAAATAATAAATTTTTAGAAAATAAACATTTTAATTATAATTTATTATAAAAATCAATATTATTCACAACGTTTCGATCACTATTTCTGTGATCAGATCAAAGGTTCATGATTAGCTCGCTAGCTGTTATAATCTTGTTAAGGTTCCAAGCTTTATTAGATGTTGTTACAACATGATCCAATGAAGCAGTCATGATTAATTTAAAAATATGAGAACTTTTATGCATTTATTGACATTTAGTGGCAGAAGAGCCATCGGGAGACCGGGAAGTTTCCCAGTCTTGATGGGTTATTGTTAGTTATTTAATTTAATTTTCAATTGAATAACAAAGAATAACAAATTTCAAAATTTATCTTGCAATGCATACTCACTAAGGTAACACGAGCGATCCCCATAAGAAAAAAAAACTTCATTATTGGCTGGTCCATTAGGATTTTATAGACCCGGTTAAATCTCCTCTAATTGGCTACTAGTAATATTTAATTTTTAGCTTTTATATAATTCTAAATTCTAAAATTAACTAAAATTGAATTTTGGTTCAGAAGTTTACAGGCATATTTTATATTTTTGGTTTTTAATTTTAACATTTATATGAATTTTGAAATTAACTACATTTGAATTTTGAATCCAAATTCTCTTTCATATCATAGATTAAAATAAAGTACAATTTGTCCATTTAGAAAAAACATTCGGTCTTTCATTTTTATTACTTTTTCATGATTGTAGAGAGAATTAAAAAAACATCGAAAATAATTTTTACATTTAATTAATTATCTAATCATTAGCACAGAAAAGTTCCAATTCCTATTCAGATGGTCTTACTTAAAACCTATTCATTTTTTGCCAATATGCCATATATATTGTAGGTACCCACTGAGTAAATTAGAGACGCGTCATTTGTTTTTAAATTTAAAACGAGATAACGATAATGGCTCATTATGAAGAAATAAGTTTAATTAAGAAAAGAATGACAAAACGGAATTTAAATTATTTTTTGAATAATTTTCAATCTCGATCAAATATTTTATGTATTTGCAATCGCCCTAAGCGGGTGATTATTTGCACGTGGTGCTCCCACATTTTTAATGGCTGTTTTAATTAGACTTGTCTTCTGGATAAACGAAGTATAATTTATAAATCATGAAATCTGCCTGAAATGTAAACAAATTAGCTTCGTTTTAAAAGAAACCGACCTGACTTCTTTAGATTAAAATTGTTACCCTTTGTTTTTCAAAAATATATTTTGTATCTTATTTATATAAAATTATAATATGAAACATATAATAATTTTACAACTCTATTAGGGCTCTGATTGCTAAGAAAAATTAAAAATAAAATTAAAAAAATATAATATTATATATTATATAAAGATTCTTCTGCCTCTGATGACCAAAAAAATAAATCCAATAAAAATAAGCAAATATAGACCTGTCCCATAACACACTAATAAGAAGCAAGAGAAGCTCTCAGAAAGATTGAGATCGCGAATATATGGACGAAGGAGAGTATTTATTGAGCTGAACTGGGCAGCCCCACGCTTTCCCCGGCTAATTCCCTGAGTAGTGTGACCCTGGAACCCAATAGAAAAATCTGCTATCTGTAATTAATTAAATCAAAATCCAGTAAAGATTTAGACAGGCTGGTTGATTTATTGCTGAGGATTGTATGGAATCCAGTCCAGAAATAAATAAAAAAGTTTATCTCCAATAAATGAATATTTATTGGAAGGTTTTCTTTTATAATTCTTTGGCGGTTCGGACATCTTCCCTTCTTTTGAGTCTTCAAAAGGGGCAATAAAGAGATATATGGTAAAGATAAAAGTAAATAAATATTTTATGAAATATTCATTTACTATGAGTTTCACCAAGAACCTACACCATTCTCCCATAACAAAACAGCATTATTATGGTAACTTATCTTCCATCTCCATATTTCAGCTCTCGTTAGTGTAAAGAGAATATATTGCAACTTTCCAACTTCAATAGTAGGATAGAGAAGTAGTAGTAGGATTGATTATGGAAATTTGAAATTATTTTCCCTACACTAACGAGCACTGAAAGATGGAGATGGAAAAGAAATTAACATATATCTAATTAATAGAGATTGTGGTGTTGGTGCAAGATGAAACATCTTTAATAAAGACAAAAGTAAATAAATATTTTATGCAATATTCTTTTTCTATGAGATAGGTTTTCTAGGTCACTTGTTTCACGTTAAAAATTAAAAAAATAAAAGAGGTAAATTTTTTCAAAATATATTATTTCGGGCTATCAACCCATCTTCAGGAAATACAGAAAATAACTTAGAGAGAGAAAAATTGATTTTCTGTACTTCCTGAAGATGGGTTGATAGCCCCAAATATATATATCGAGAAAATTTACCTCTTTTATTTTTTTTTCATTTTTAACGTGAAACAAGTGACCTAGAAAGCTTAACTCATAGAAAAAGAATATTTCATAAAATTTTTATTTACTTTTATCTTTATTAAAGATGTTTTACCTTGCACCAACACCACAATCTCTATTAATTAGATATATGTTAATTTCTTTTCCATCTCGATCTTTCAGTCTCGTTAGTGTAGAGAAAATGTATTTCAAATTTCCATCATCAATCCTACTACTACTTCTCTATCCTACTATTGAAGAGGGAAAGTTGAAATATTTTCTCTCTACACTAACAAGCGCTGAAAGATGGAGATGGAAGAGAAGTTACCATAATAATGTTTTTTGTTATGGGAAAATGGTGTAGGTTCTTGGTGGTTCTTCATTTGTTCAGACTAATAATTTCGAAAATAAATACAAAAAATCATTGAAGTAAAATTCTAATAAAATATGTAGGAAAATTCATGTTTTTTCCAAGTGCCTTTCAATTAATAATATTAAGTGAAACACACCTAGATCTTAATCCACTAGTTTATGAAATTGATTATTAAATTAAAATAGTGTATCCCATTACAAAATTTATTAAAATTTTTAAATTTTATTATTTATGAAATTGGAAAATAATAGAAATCCAATGATTCTGTTATATACTACATCTTAAAATAAACAAAGGAGGCAAACGTTTAGAAAAGTTTGAATCCTCCCGTAAAGCTGGTTTTTTTTTAGGAACTTATCGTACTCTTGATTGTATTAGGTTGGAGAGAAAGTTGTTGTGGTTTTTAAGTATTCAATTCAAATGCACATATATCAGGTCAAACAAAACTATATTAATCAAAAAAATAAAGATCATTGCAATCTATCCACTTTTGGCAACGAGAAACATGTTTTGTTATTCGGGTTGAATAAAATTCTGGAGTTCTGGAGGTGACAAATTCGTTGAATGCCGTTTCAGCATCTCTCTATAGGATTTGAAGCATTTCTTACGTAATAAGTTGTCGAGATGCTTAAGCGAGAGATCTGGCGAGTATGGTGTATGAAGTAGAGTTTCGTAGTCCAATTCGATCAACTTTTGAAGGGTCGGTCGGCCGACGTGTGGCCGGGCGTGGTGGAGAAGGATGATCGGACCATTTTTGTTGACTAGGGCTGGATTCAAATGTTGAAGTTTTTCTCTCGCCCACCGATTATCACTTTTTCAAGCAACAATTATAGCTGAAAAGTACAGTCACCAAATCGACGAAATACAAGAACGTTAGTGTCCAGCACTAGTCAACAAAAATGCTCCTGTCCTCCTCCTCCTCCAGGACAACGTCCGGCCACACGTCGCCCGACCGACCCTTCAAAAGTTGAACGAATTGGGCTACGATACTCTACCTCATCAACCATAATCTCCATATCTCTCGCCCAAGGATTACCACTTTTGAACCGACTTCAAAATATTATTGGAAAGGGGTTACCTTTCGATTGGTTCCATATTAATTTGGTCATGTTCTGATATGATCAATGACAAAATATGGATATATTAACAAAAAATAAAACCCTTATTGAAAACTCGCTTTTACATCGGGATAATATCTCTGTTTATCAAGTGAATTTTATTATAATTTCTGATTCATTAACCTGACACTTTCTCATACGAGAAAGACCTACCCACCTACCTATGATGGATGGTATTCTATCTTAAAGCACTATTGTTAACATCACTAAAAAGAGAAAAATAAAAATAATTTTTAGAAAAAAAAAAAAATGACTTCAAAAAAATAATAAGAACTGAAAAATCAAAATAATAAAATGCACTACACAGTATGAAATAAGCATCTAATTTAGTTACAACTAAACGACAAAGTTTTTACATGAAATCACTTTTTGAAGTCGGTGGCAAACGAACTATACAAGCGAAGTTACGCGATGTTGTCTTCATTACTATTAAAATGTACAAAAAGTACGATCCGTCGAGAGCGATTCATAAAATGTATATGTCTGGAACCGACTTCAAAAAGTGATTTCATGTAAAAACTTCGTCGTTTAGTTGTAACTAATTTAGATAATTATTTAATACTGTATAGTGCATTTTATTATTTAGATTTTTCAGTTCTTATTATTTTTTTGAAGTCAGTTTTTTTTTCTAAAAATTATTTTTTCAAGCACCTCGACAGCTTCTTACGTGAGAAATACTTCAAATTCAAGAGAGATGCTGAAACAGCCTTCAACGAGTTTGTGGGAGAGAACTCCAGAATGTTATTCCAACGGAATAACAAAACATGTTTCTAGTTGGCAAAAGCGCATTGATTGAAATGCACGTTATTAGTTTGATTAATAAAGTTTTTTGAGCTGAGATATGTGCATTTGAAGTTAATACTTACAAACCGCGGAAAGTTTCTCTCCAACCTAATAATTAGTATTTACATTGCCACACACACACATAAATTACTTTCACTCAAGCTTTCTTTCATTCTAATTAACTTAATAACTAATATGTAGTAAATGTATCCAGAAAATTGGGTGTTTTACTAGTTCTTTAGTTTTTATTACTCAACGGTTAAACCGTTTTTTAATAAACCTTATAGGAAAGAACCTAGAAGATTATAGTTAAAATACCCAAGGATATTCTGGGGCTTTTTTTTAAGTTAAAAGCCAACTTTACTAATAATAATAATTCCACAGATATTTATACAGATTCACCCACACATCCACTCACTAGGTTTGTATCTAAGTACTTCCAATTAATTTGAAAGAGTTATCAAGTCTATGAACCTACTGTATGAACCTACTGTAGAAATAGGTCCATTATTTCGTCTTCTCTCCCTTTCATTCAATTTGCTTTGATGTATTCTAACTAACCTAGTAGATTACACAGTTAAATAAAAAATTTGTACTTTATATCTGAGCACATTTCTGGAATATTTTTCATATTTTTTTTGAACTAAAATCTCAAGTGAGATTATTTTTTTTCCAAAAAAATAATGCGAAATGTTTCAGAAATATGTTTAGATACAAAGTTCAGAAAATTTTTATTTAAGGTTCTAACTTCTAAACGATTAAGAAGAATTCTTACACAAAAAGCAAAGGGATATTTAAAACTTAAGAATGAACACATAGCGGTAGTTAACTCAAATTTTGTTTAATAATTATACTATTAATATTGATATAAATTTATTCATAAATACAAGTTGAAGAAAATTTGGCCAATGGTAATCAAGTATTCTATACTAATCCTAATACTATCAATATTTAGAGTCACATATATATACAAATTCTAGATGGTTTTCAAATGCCCTATACTAATCCTAATACTAATAATATTTACAGAAGCTTACCTACATATTACACTTTCAATAATATTTAGGCAAGATGAACATAGCTTTCTGGCGTTGTATAATAATTTTATTACTAGGAGTATTTACAGACAAATACATATATTGTATTTATATACAAGTTTAATAATACTTGACAAAGACCACCATAGTATTCAACTGTCCTATACTAATTCTAATACTTACAATATTTACAGAAACATAATAATTTCTGAACGTTTATGTATGTATATTATAATTAGATAAAAGTTCAGAAATTTCTAAAGCATTACCAAGGCACCTTGATGTTTATAATAATATTTACAGATGATTATAATATATAGAGAGACTTTCCCTCCCCCCCCCCCACCTTTAATATTTTCAGAATTGATCTTGCATGGATACGTTTCGCAGGAGATTCGGAAGAATTGATTAATTTCTTAAAGCTAAGCTCAATAATAATACTTAATTACATGTATATAGACACAAATAATACACACAAACTTTCACTCAATTTTCTCTCGCCTCACAATTGTATTTCCCCTCAAATTATACAATCAACACTCGCATTCATTCGATTGAAAGTTCTAGGCAATACTTCTATATTTTAATGGCTGATAATAAATTTCCTCTCTCCTATATCACAGCCAATAAATGAGCATTTTTTTGAAAGGTGTAACGAAATCAAATAAATGAAAATTTTTAGAAATCTACTTTTACTTTGTCTGCGAATAATTCAAACACTATACATAATTTTGAAATGAATTTTGGAAATTTAATTTTGAAATGAACAGTAAGTAGACATAACGAGACAAGTAATAATTATGATAAAAATTTTGAAATTAAAAAAGTTTTCCAAAAATGAGAAATTACATTAATCTAGATCTTAATAATGAGTATTTTAAAAAGGAGAAAGGTACAGAGAATGATTCACCGGGATTGTTACAGTTATAACTGTATCCATTGTTAATAATTAGTATTAACAACTTCGAAAGTAGTAACATCCATAATTATTCATATTTATTTATTTGGTGTATAGGGAAAGATGATATTTCCCATTGAGCTTGGCAATAAAACATTTTACAATTTTTATTGTTTCATGCTGAATATCGATCGTTCTTTTTATTTAAGGCAGATAAGTCAATAAAAAATAATATCAAATCTTAGCGAATTTCACTTATGCTACTGTCCCTGTACTAAGACGAACCACGCATGGGTAGGTAGGTATTTTAATGTTTTTAGAAAATTAAAGTGCCCAGTTAAGAGCCAGTGCCATTGGTCAAATTCATTATATAATATTTGTCCACGGTTCCCCCATAAAGATTCATAAACCATTCCTTATACTTATACAAAAGAAACAAAACTTTTTTTTGATATGGTCATCACAAAATAGTTTTAGCCTTTGTTCTACGATATTATCAAAATGTTTATGCAACTTTATTGAGATTACGTGGATGAAATATTAAGACTATGTAAATTTTTTATTTATATAAAAAAAAATTTTGATTTTTTTTAAATAAAAAAAAAATACAAATCTTTTATAAAACAATCTTGAAAACGTTTATTTTTGAACAAGACGTTTCAGGAGAAATTCTTCCTTTATGATTAGAATGTTTTTAAAAATTGACAAAAAAAAGTTGTTTCGTTAATGTTTAGAAAACAACCCTAAAAAATTAAATATTTTAATATAGGCAATTGTTCAAATTGTATTGGTGACCAAATTACCTTTAATTCAAATAAAAAATGTAAAAATTTATGAAAAATTTCTCTTCGTCTTTTCTAATCCAAAAATTTTAGATAAAGATCATAATTTAGAAAAAAAGATTCATCTTAGAAATGATCGAAATTTTAAATAACAAAAATAAAAGGTCAGAAATGGATTGTTTTTCTAATGTTTATAAAGACAATTTGTACAATTGCCTAAATCAAAATATTTAATTTCTTAGGGTTATTTTCGAAACATTAGCGAAAACAACTTTTTTTAAAAATTCTATTGATAAAGGGAGAATTTCTTCTGAAACGTCTAGTTCAAAAATAAACGTTTTCAAGATTGTTTTACAAAAGTTTTGTATTTATATATATATATTTTTGACTTATGCACCTCGAAGATGAACAACGAACGGTGTTTGAATTTCATCAAATAAAAATAATAATAAGGTCTTTCTATTTGAGTAAAATAACTTAATCATAAACTGAATACTAAATTCAACTATATTCCGAATTTATTAAGTTAAAAGGAATAAATCCACAAATCTCCACTTTTTCATTAAAACACGAACCTAAAAATACTTGGGATAGATCAATGGATGGATGTCATTTGCAAAAAGAAACCAAAGTGCTTAATGAGAGCGAAAGGTTCAAATATCACCCAGCAAAATTTTCCAACTCGCAATATGTGGGTATTCTTAGTTTTTCATGAATTAATTGGACGGTATTCTCTTTGAGAAAAATGATCCTGTCTGTTTAATTTTTTTAGACAGAATAGCCTTATTTTATTATTTCATAATGAAATAATAACTAATAACTAGTAAGTAATAGCTGAATTTAAGTTCTTTTTACATATTTACACAAATTCACTCTTGTTTCACGTTCCCAGCAAACCATCCACTCCTCGACACATTTCTTTTCATTATTTTTCTCAATACATGTTTAAAAATATGGTAATTTTATTACACTATTGATATTGTACTGGGATAATTTTCCAACAAGCAATATGTGAAAAACTCCTTCAGTATTTCATGAATTAATTACACGCTATTCTAAAAGCACGAGTGGTTAGAGAAAAATATCCCTGCATATTTAATTTTTTTAGTAAAAATAGATTCATTTCATTATTTCATTATGAAATAATAACTAATAACTAGTAACTAGTAACTAATAACTGAATTTAAGTTCTTTTTACACACATTCATTCTTGTTTCACGCGCCCAGAAAACCATCCTCTCCTCGACACACTTCTTTCTATTCATTATTTTTCTCAATACATAATTAAAAATATGGTAATTTTATTAGACTATTGATATTGTACCGGAATAACTATCTTAAAATTAGGTGGCAAATCTAGATGTTAAAGCTATTAATTGAAATTATTTAAAAGCATATTTTACACTATTAAATGTGTTTATTAATCGCTAATGAACATAGTGAATAAAAACACTTTTCGATCACTACACTTGGGATATCAAATATGTGATGTTACTTAGATAGGATTTTTTGCAATAATCGAAACGTCGTGTTTTTTTCTATTCTAGTTGAAAATAAATATATTCATTAGTGAAAAAATATGTTTTTTATTAATAAACATATGCTTTTATGATCTTAAATATCAACAGTCTGAGTTAAAAATATGTGAGCCGTAGGTATATAAGTATATATTATACCATATATTAGTTGAATACACACCTGAAATAGCGGCCCACATTTTTTACGTACTCTATTTTGAAATTTCATAAACTTATAAACGTTAAAATTTTTAATTTTTTTTTTTTATTTTTTATTGTTTTTAGAAGAATTTGAAGTCAATTACGGATGTTATTTACTTGTTTATATTTGAATTTTTTGGTGAACATACAGTGTAATTTACATGTCGCTATTTTGAAACCTCTTTAAAATCATTAATTTTTTCGGTAAAAATGATGATGATTAATCATTTTCTATCAAAAAGATTGATCCTTTCCAAAATATTAAAAATGGTGACATGATCTCAGCTAAGCTTGTAGTTTAGAGATGATTCATTATCGAAATCTCACTTTAATATTTTTTCTAAAAAAATCAAAAAGTTGTCCGTCCTCTCTAAAATATACTAAGAATTTAACTAAGTGGTCTTAATTTCAGCCCGAAAGAATTTCCAATAGAAATTGTTTAAAAAAATTGAATAGAGAATTTTGATTAAGATTAAATATATATAAAAATAAAAAAAATAATGTGCTAATGAACGAGAAAAGATTTCATTTTTTTCTTCCTTTTTTATATGATTTTTATTTAGATTAAATTTACCCACACTGCATAGCTTATGAATCTGGTAAATGTGTATTTACAAGGCTTATAATCTCAGGGGCGTAATAGGAATGGATTTAGGAGCTAGTTATGGAATAAAGTCGAAAACAGCGTGGGGGTGACAACTCCTCAATAAATACTATCCTATACCAAATATTCTACACCTCTACCTTCTTAGAGTTTCTTACATCTTAATAGCGTGTTCTGGTTCAGATCTACAGTTTTACTCAAATCAATGAAAAATTAATTAAAAATAAATTTTGACATATTAAAAATTTGATTTTTTTTTACTTTTTTTTTTTAGGCATTGAATAATTTTTTGTTACTTATTTGAAAAAGTTTATAGAAATTATATTTTTATTATTTCGCTAATACATTTTTTGCTTGTGGATAATATTTATGATTCAACTTTCCTTCAGTCCACTGAGAATTTATTTAATTTTATATAGTTAGAATTTTGAGTGGTAAATTTCTTGTGTGGGGATAATCAATTATACTTGATAATACAATTTTTTTTTATATTCTTTATTGTCATTGAAAGGCTATTCGACAACGATGTGCCATCATCAACACAAAACAAAACAAATAATACAAAATCGAAATACAACAAAATATATTATTAATGAGAATCTATCAAACAATAAGAACAGCTGTCGTTAAATACATCTGAGAGGTGAGATTGTATTTAACGACAGCTGTTCTCATTGTTTGATAGATTCTCATTAATAATATATTTTGTTGTATTTCTAATTTGTATTATTTGTTTTGTTTTGTGTTTTACAGACTGATGATGGCACATCGTTGTTGAAAAGTCTCTCAATGACAATAAAGAATATAAAAAAAAATATATATCATAGAAAAACTCAAAGTTCTGACTATATACAATTTATGATTTTCAGTGCGAAGCTGACACCATCAAGAGAAGATGAAAGACTATAGTTTAGCCAAAAAATGCTTAATAAAAAATTTATTCTTTATATATAATATATATAGAGAAGTTAAGAATAAGTTAAACAATTTAATAAAAAAAACAAAACAATTCCCAGTCTGAAATTTAATATTTTTTTTTTTCTAAAGTAAATCAGTGACACGCTATTAAGTTGTCTATGAGGCTAATGAAAGAAGAATTCTGAGTACCGATCTAATGCCTTAAAGAAATTAGTCAGTATCGCTTTTCTCTATGACTTTTGAGGCGCTAGTTCTTTTTTTTATTTCCAACAGATCGGAAGAGCGTCGTTACGAGCACTAATAGGTTGGTAGTCTAGCATTACCTAGGTATTAATATTTTCTATATAATTATCCTATTATATTGAAATTATTTCTGTAAATTGATTTCATTTCCAGGTTTTTACACATTCAATTTAACATTTATTAATTGAAAAGATTTTGTTTTGCCGAGAGTAACAGAGTTGTGGATAAAGAAAATGAAAGAGGTTGTCCTCTGCTTGATGCAAATAAACATACACACATAGGTTGTCCTCAGCTTGATGCAAATAAATAAACATACACACACATAGGCCGTCTCCTCCTTGATGCAAATAAATAAACATACACACACATACACACACTCACATATATATTATTCATTTGTTTGAGATTGTAGTTTCGAAGGCTTGGCCTCCATCATCAGTCTTTTTAATTAGAAATATTTTATCTATTATTTCTCACGGGATCAATTACCGATTGAACATTAGAAACTTGTCATTATAAGCAATCACTCAAATAATTCATCGAATGTTTTGACTCTCAGGATGACAACAAGTTTCCAATGTCCAATCGGGTATTGACCGTGTGAGAGATGATAGATATTTCTAATTAAAAATACTGATGATGAAGGCAAGCTTTAGAAACTATAGTGTCAAACAAATAAATTATATATATGTATGTGTATGTTTATTTGCATCAACCAGAGGGCAACCTCTTTCATTCTCTTAATGAATAACATTTATTAATCAGAAAAATTTTAAAAAAATTTGTGATTTTCTCAAACAATAAAATACAACACCCTTTTTTTAAAAAAAGTCCTTTAAACAAATAAAAACGATTTTTAATTAAATCAAATAAACAAAAACCATTATTGGTCAATTTTTAAATTTTACCAAATACAAAAATCACAATAGCAGCGCTATTCCATTGTGCCCTCGATTTCACCGGGTTATTTAAAATATTTTAATGTAAGCAATAATTTAGATTTTTAATTTTTTTAAATATTATGTATTAATTTTTTTAAAACCATTCCTAGTACATAGGCATTTACTGATTTACTCTATGATATAATATAATGATACAATTTTTAAAATTTTTAGAATTTTTTCTTTGTCTTAAAAAAATTTAAAAATTGACCAGTAGCTGATTTTATTAAAAATTTTAATAATTGGCTGGAATTTAATTGGAAAATGGAAAGATAATTTCCGCCCCGAAAATAATACTATCATTAATCTTCCATGAAGCTATTATAATAAAAAAATGTGAATTTAAATTTGATTTTTATATTTAAATCTACTAAATATTTTAAATATTTTGATAGGTAAAATTTGTATCTGAACTAATTCCATCGTCTAAAAATTAATTCATATGAAAAGTATTATTGTAAATTCAAAACACCAATTGTATATTATATATTGTATTTTGTTTAAATGCTAAGTGGTTAATATTATAAGAATATATAAATAGCAATAAGCTACACAGTTGTTATAATTGTGTCGTTTAAATAGGTAATAGTGGTGTAATTTCATTTTTTTGCTTAATGGTATCACATTTAGTCATATCTTGTGTTATAAAAGAGAAGCAACGCCAAATATTGCATTAAAAGCCTATAAAAGGCACTACTAGTTTACTCAGGGAACCAAAAGTGCAGAACTAAATCTCCAGAAAAAAATGTTTAAGTTTATTTATTTAATTAGTATAGCTTTATTTTGTAAGATACAACAAATAAATTCTTTGATTTGTACGAAACAATAAAAAATAAAAAACACTGAATAAATATCTGTCTTTATTTCCCAATACATCAATTTGCAAAAAGCTCACCACTATTATAATAAACGACACAATACTATTATAGAATACATATTTATAATTAATTTCTTCATTGCCATGTTCCCGACTCTACCTCAATCAGAGGTGAAATAATTCAATTTTGAAAATTGTCAGTAATTATGAAAAAAATTGTTGGAACAACAAAATAACATCTGGACTGCTAGGCCATATTCTTCGTGTTTGTATTTGAATCCAAGTTTTGATAGATTAATAGCCTCATCTAATGAAGAAATCAAAAATTAATTTCAAAAAAAATTTCATAATATTTTGTTATTTTGCAAGAGGCATTAATTCAGTTTGTTGCAGCAAAATGATGAAATAGATATTTGAGCTGGTATGCCATTTTCGCTCTTCTAAAATGTGCGTAATACAATCCAATTCCCAAGAGAGCAAGGGCGCCAGGGGGGAGGCGGAGGGGGCAAAAAAAATTAGTAAAAAAAAACATTTATTTTTTAAATTTTAAAATTGAAAATAAAGTTCTGTGTGTGGGGGGGGGGCGTCTCTGCCCCCAGCCCCCCGCTTGGACAATTCGATCGCGACACACATAAAAAGTAGATCTTATATACATCGGGCACCTTATATACATTCTCCCCCCCTCCCCCATAAAAAATTCCTGGATCCGCCCTTGCAAGAGAGTAATAGCAACCCCTATTTCCTTCTAATTTTCAACGAAGAAGGCAAAATGTGAATTTCAGAAAAAATATTTAAAATTACAGATTTTGTTTTTTTGATGGGGAAAAATGAAAAAAAAATCGTGTCCAGTACCAGAATGAAGGATTGCCGATTGTGAAGTAAGTCGGGAAGTCTCGAGGTGAGAGCAATCTTCCCAATTAGCAGCGCAGGTGGGAAGTGCTGCCTCTTAAAATTCTACCCGAATATTGAGGGAACAGGCCACCAGCTGAAACAATGATTAAAAATTGCATTCTATTTATGTTCAAAATTTAAAAATAGTTAAAATTGAAAAATAATTAATATAATCAAATCTGTTTCTGTCTAATCCCAAAAAGTAAGAAATTAATTAGAGGACCATAAAAGCAAGGTAAAAAAAGAAAGGGAAAAAATAAGTTTGTTAGCCTACCTGATCACCGGTGGTTCCTTTCCTCCCCGTCGGTTGTTCTTGTTTATTGCACCGCACTATGCATTCAAATGAATCAGACTCCCGACTGCTCCAGCTTAAATATGTTCCTGATGTCACATCTCACATGACATATATGCTTTTCTAAAAAACTAAAAACCTACGAACTCTATGATTAATACTAAGAATTATTATTTTTTATGCATTTCTAGAATATTTTTAATAGGTATGGAGCATTTTAAAAAAAATAAAAGAAGCGGGAATTCAATTTGAAATAATTTACAATTGCATTTAATATATTAATAAAAATAGTTAAAAATTGTTTAAAAATTATAATAAAAAGTGAATTAGTATGATAAAGAATAAAAACTTAATAATAGTTAAAATATTCTTTAAATTTTTCTTAAAAATTCATTTAAAAAAGTGTCATGAAATAAATCAAATTGAATCGCATATTTTCTAATAAAAATATTTTTTTGAAGATAATTTAAATAGTTAAGTTTAAAAAAAAGTTTAAAAAAGTTTTATTAAATATAGGGCATACCTAGAAGGGAGGATCGGTCTAAAATTATTTGTGCAGCTATATACATATATAAATGTAAATCTAAATAATTCTAATTTACATAGTTTTAATTTTTTTTTTCATTTATTTAATCTAGGTGGCTTAAACCAGGTGAAGAAAGACACAAGTATTTTCAATAATAATGGTTTATTCGATGCTTTTCAATAATAATAATATAACAAAATGCTTTATAAATGTAGAAATAAAACTGGAGATGTTCGTGTATCTTGAGTAGAAAAATACTTCTTCAAACTTGCTGGTTAAATCTTCGGTAAACTTATACTTGATGAACTGTTCTTGTCGGATGGTTAATAGTAACTGACTGTCTTCAACTTGGGAGACGATCTTTATAGGCGTTGAGTTGACATCTAGGGCTTCTGACGATAGGTTCTTGGAACAGCCAATCGGCGCATCTGTTAATATGGCCAATCCGGGAGCAGCTGGTCGTCGCCGCTCTCGAGTGGTAACAGACTTTCACGGTGGCGCTGCGGGCGGTAGTGGCGCGCGCAGCTTGAGCGGTGGTGGGCGAGCAGCAATAGGGGAATGGACTCGTGCAGCTGAGGGGGGGTTGGAATGGGGAGTGAACTCTTCGCTTGAAGAGTGCGTGTAAAACTTACAAATCTTGACGGTGCGTTGCCTGGTAAAATCTGCCAGGCTGCTGCTCAGATTGACGGAGGCGCGAGGTGGCTGGAATCAGGGCGGTGTCATGGTGTGTAGGACCAGGGCAAGTTGGCTTGGCTGGATCCCACAATATTTTATTTTGATATACCTATACTTGTTTATTTTAAAAGAAACTTATTTTTTTCTTGAAAGAAATTTTGGGCTTCCCTTTTAAAAATATTCTGTGTTCGTATTTGTTACTATAATTTTAAAATTCAAGTAGCTAAAAAACGTGGAGGTTGTGTTGTATAACCAATTAAAATGGTGATTTCTTTTTCTAAATTTTTTTGTTTGTTGTAAAAACAATTGATGCTTGAAGTAGCAAAAGTTTAAGCAAATATAGTATGATAAAAACTTAAAAGGATCCAAAGAGGGGAAACGTTGCTGACTTCACATTTCTCTCTCCACCATTGTTTTTATATTCTCTTTCCACCAGGGAGGTAGGGAGGGAATACTAGCTCGAGAAAGTGTCTGCTCCTGACGCACATAGGGGTATTATGCCTATTTATTTATTTATTTATTTATTATAACATTGTATATGTAGGGCCATTTAGCCCCTTTATTGTACAATTTTAGACCAAAATATTTACAAAAAATTAATTAAAATAATACAAGAAAAAAACAAAAAATCAAAGGAAAGATACATACTAAATATATGAAACAAAAATAAAAAAATACAAAATATATAGAAGAGGGAGAAAAAAATTACAATATATAGGATAAAAACAAAACAAAAATTACAATATATAGGATATGAAAACAAAAACAAAAAAATTACAATACATAGGATATAAAGCAAAAAAAAAAAAAAATTACAATAAATAAGATATATAACAAAAAAATAAAAACAAAAAAAATATATTGAGCTAGGTGCCTGTGTAGTTCTGCTTCGAATACTTCTGGGCGCCCAATCTTCCTCAAGAGTTGGTGGCAGTGCGTTCCAAACCTTGGTCGCCGTGACCTCAAATGAGTCCGTCATCATTTTGCTTCTGTGGGGGCGGACAGACCAGAGCGCGCTCACGTGTTGACAGGCCACAGGCCAGGGTTCGACATAGGTAGTGCAGCGCACGTCCCAAGAGGACCCCGTACACAAACAGCATACCTATACTTCCGGAAGGCACCGAAGTTCATCCCCAGAATTCTAGTCGCATACTCAGTTACGCTTGCTCTGGGCTCCAGTTGGTAAATGTACCTAGCACAAGCATTTAAAGCAACCGAAAGACGTCGGCTGCTTCTGCTGTCTAGGTTAAAGTAAGCGAGTCGCAATAAAGGAAGTGGGGAAGAACAATGGCCACAATGATCTTGCGACGGACCTCCTCGGGCGTGAAGGGCACCAGCCGGCGCAGGGGAACAAGGCCACATATACTCTACGGCAGATCTGAGTCACGTGGTCGCCCCAAGTGAATCGCCCGTTCAGATGAACTCCCAAATCTCTCACAGAATCTGAATAGGGGATCATAGATCCACAGACCTAATCCGGGGGAGGTGCCACCACTCTTCTGTTGAAATCCATAATGCCCGGGTCTTCAGAGGATTGAGCTGGAGTCCATTCACACTCGACCAATTAGCGACCGCCTCAATGTCGCGATTGACCCGGTCGACCGACTGACCCATTCTCCGCACCCATATAAATTTGGAGATCGTCCGCAAACAGATGGTATTTGCGAGTTTAGCAAGACCTCGGGGAGGTCATTGAGCAAACAAGAGCAGGAGGCAGAACTCCACCCTGCGGAACGCCCCTTCCCAATGCTAAGTGAGGATGCCACCCCGTTACTTCCACCCACAGTGCCTACCGACAAGTATGAATAAATCCAATCTACATGCAGACCCCGAAAAACCCGCAGCCTGTGCAGTTTGGAAACCAGTAAGGTATGGTCAACTGAACCAAAAACATTCTTAAAAATCCAGGAGGACCAGAAACGCCGATCCACCATTCTCCACCAGAGCCCGACAATCATCACTCACCCTCAGCAGCGCAGTAACGCAGCTATGCCGAGGTCTGAATCAGACTGAAGGTCAACAAGAAGACCCGACCCAGCCAAATGGCACCTAACTTGCGAAAGCATAAGATTTTCAAATACCTTGGACATCACGGGCAGCACACTGATAGGTCTGAAATTCGAAGGATCACGAGGAGTACGCAGCAGGAATCGGCGTCCACTCTGGCACATTTCCAGCCAACCGGAAAGGAAGAGGAAGTGAGAAAAAAATTATACATATCGACAACCACAGGAAGAATGATGGGCAAAAGCATACCAATAAAATCACGAGGGATTTCATCGCACCCGACCGCCCCAGATTTAATCTTACTAAATGCATTCAAAACATCAGTGCCGGTTACAGTAGAGAAATAGAAGCCATCTTGGTCTACAGACTCAAGACAAGCGGGTGGTCTAATGTCCCTCGGACTATCTCCCGCAAAGTAGTGACCCAGATCCTCGGGATCAATTCCCACGCGGAGTGCGTTACCCTTCACAAAGCCATGCTTTTTGATGTTCTGCCACAATGTCCGAGATGGGAGGTTCGGTTTAAGATCTCTAAAAATGACGTGCCTTTTCTTATTTCTAATAAGTGCCTTGGTATTTACCGGGCCAAAATTATTTATAAATGTTCTAATATAACTAGGAACTTGAAATTTGGCAGGTAGCGAAAGTTTGATAATATAAAGATATACCATTGGTAAAAAAAATTAATGAGCTTCAAAAAAGGGTTAACGAAAAATTTATTTTTTATCCACTTCATTGAATGGGGTACCGTTGAATAGGTCTTTTAAAATACAACTATAAAATGTCATCTTGTAATTTTAATTTGACGCTCCAGTACGGCGCTAAAAGCTTACAAAGTTGCTTGTGCCTTGCTGTACCTTTTCAAACATTTGATTTAAAAATCTGTAAAAATTATTTTAGATCATAGATAGGAAAAAACTGACAAAATTGCGTTTAAAACTTAAAGTTTAATAATAATAATACATAATCTACAAAAAAATACAATTATTACAAAAAAAAATAATACATTTATTATTAAAACAAAAAATCAAAAAAAAAAAAATCATAACAAAACAGAAAAATCAAAAAAAAATACAAATTTAAAAACGTACATTTAACACAAAAAACAAAAAAAATCAAAGAATTTTTCAACCCTACATGTATTTATTTCGGTCTCTTTCATCAGCTTATCTACTATGACGTATCTAGAAATGATTGCAGAGCCGACTTCAGTATAATCTTGTAACTTGAACAAATAGTTGCGGCCTATTATATTTTATAAATTTAGTGTTATAAATTACTCTTTCAACAAACCACATTTTTTTTAGTTTTTACTTCATTATTTGTGTGCCTATATCAGACAAAATAAATTATTATCTTCATTTTATATTAAGAGATATAAGTAATTTCAAAGACCGGTCACGGTAGGAATAGTTATACATGCAATGCTGGTAGGTTTAGTGTTAAATATTATATGTGTTGCAAAATGGAGAGCTTTTATTTGTTTTATTAAATTATAAAGACAGATATTAATTATAGAAATGATTAATATTTTATATTGTGAATATTGTTGTTCATATAACTTTAAATTATTAAACGAGCAAAAATTGTTTGTATATATATACGGGGTGCAGTTGTGGGGGATCTTGGGGTGGGATTCGCGGTTGGGGTGGGGCGGAGTGAGGGTGCGGTGGCGGGGGCGAGGTGTGTGGTTTCGGGAGGGTAGGGAACCGAGGTCAGGGGTTACCGTGCATTGCTCGGTGGCTCCAGGTACTCTTATATTAAACGAGCAAAGTTTGTATATATATATATATATCCGTGGAGTGAAGGGGTTTAGTCCGGGGGCGATGGGGGTTAAGGGGGGGTTCGGTGATTAATATATAGCTTTTAACTGAAGCAAAAAGTTACCGAGCATCGCTCGGTGGCCAGATACTATATATATATATGATTAAGGCCAAACCTTCGTCTGAAATAAATGAATTATATACTATATATTTATTGATATTTGTATTATATATCTTTGCATCCAAGCAGAGGACATTGATTTCTCTTGATTGATATGTTTTTAACTAGTTATAATTAATTCTATTATTTTTTACTAATAAATCTCTTTTTTTAACCAACAACAGGAAAAAGGTTTGACCTTTCAAATGTCATTCTAGACCTAAGAGAGCGCCTGTATGTATATTTCTCGGATCACGCCACCTAAAAAAATGGTAAGTAGCAGACGGAGCTCTTGTTGGGATACCTATGGAATTGAAATTTGTTATTCGTTTAACAAGTTTATTCAATTTTTAGTCTGATCTAAAACTGAATGCAATGATCTTGTTATTCATCACTACAGTATCCTCTATTGTCTGTCTGTTGTACTTGTGTTCGTTGTGAAATTTTGAAGTTATAAGATTTGGAAAAGGCGAAGAAAAGTTCACTATACCAAAGGTCTGTAGGTACAAACATCAATAAAAAACTAGTACGATTGCGGCCACTGGTTACGAAAAGTTTGAAAAATTGCGAAGAAAAATCAGAAAATCATTGAATCGTTAGATGAAAAGGCAGCTCTTGACGTGCTGTAGATGATAATGAGCTGAAATGTTGTACCCGAATTTGGATTAATACGTTGTTCATTATATTTAGTTTCTGCTCTCAAAACGCTCGATGACAAAAAAAAAAAAAAAAATGGAAAGTTTCTTTTGCCGGAAGTAGTTAGCAGAATTTTTTATAAATAGACAATAAAAGAGTGCACGTCAAACCCTCACTCTCCGAATAGGTAATAGAAACAATGTAGCCCCCCTCAATCACTCTCGACCTAGATAAACTAAATAAATGGGACTCTCAAAATTTCGTTAACTTTAATGGAAACAAGATTTAATGTTGTCTAATTTCTAGGAGCGAAAATAAAATGTCTCTGATATTCACTTCGGTTCGAATACCATGAAAATGTTTGACAGCCTATCCATGTTGGGCGTCTCTGTCGCATATGACCAGTCTTGGAATGAACACATCTCCTCTGTGGCGAAATCTGCAGCAAGGAAGATTGGCCACTTATTCAGGTTCAAGTAATTTTTCACGCCCCTACATCTTCTAATCATCTAAAAGGCCCAAATCCGCCCTTCTCTCGAAGACGACTCTCATCTATGTAGAGAAGCCTCTAAATCGCGGTGCCCAACCTACGGCCCGCGAAAGAGGCTCAATCCGGCCCGCGACTAAATCTCAAATTGCAATGCAAAGACAAATTTATTTTTCATGTATATGCTGATTTATGTGCGCGTTTCAAATAAAATTAAAGCTTTTCATAAAAGCAAACAGAAAATGAACAGTTGACACACTTTTCCGACTTGTACTGACTGCTTTAAGTAAAGAAAAGGAAAAAATGATGTTTTTTCCAAAAGAAAAAATTACCAAGATGCTGCAATTACTCAGCAAAAATTTTGAAGATAGATTTACAGATTTTCACGGGATTAAAAATGAAATACGCTTGTTTGAAAATTCTTTTTCAGTGGACGTTTCTACGGCACCAGATGATTTACAACTAGAATTAATAGAATTACAATGATAAACGCCATTACAAGATCTTTTTCGCGAGAAATCTTTACCAGATTTTTATGCAGCGTTAGACTCTTATCGAATTTGAGAAATTTGGAATGAAAATGACGACGGCGTTTGCAAGTACATATATTTGTGAACAAACATCTTCTAGTTTAAAAAGAGCTAAACCAGGGTCATACGCTCGGCTTTCAGATGATCACCTTCATTCCATATTAAGGAGAAACGTTACACAACTTGAACCAAATATTCAAAAATTAGTTTCTGAAAAAGCAACATCAGACTTCACATTAATAAATCGACAATTTCAGATTTTGGTAATCTTAACCTGATTTCGTTTAATTCACGTATCAGCAATCTTTTAAATGTATTCAAATTACAAGTTGATTAAAAAACAACTAGATATCTTAATAATATCTAATAAAAAGGATTGTATATTTTAGCCGCACCATTAATTTAAAAACGTAATCTTTTCATTAAATTTACAAATATTTTGAAAAAAAAAATATGAATCAGCACAAAAATATTCATGAATTCATTGAAAAAGTTGCGTTTTTTTAATTAAAGGTGCCGCTAAGATATACAATTATAAAGAATCCGGCCCGCAAGATCCTATGTCATGTTGAATCCGGCTCGCGGATAAAAAAGGGTTGGGCACCACTGCTCTAAATATTCTCTTGCTACCCTGGATGCAATTCAGAAACAGCCGTCAGGCTAATTGACGATTCTACCCTCACCGACTCCCTCGACTCACTAGATCATCGAAGAAATGTCTCTGCCCTTTCCCTTTTTTAAAGATACTATCACGGCAGGTGCTCTGATGAGATAAAATCACTAATTCCTCCCAAAGCATGCTTTACGCGTAGCACGCGCTTTGCCGACTCCCAACACTCTTTCGCGTCCAAATTAGAAAAGTGCCGGAGCACTTCATTCGCCAATACCTATATCCCCATGACTTCAAGGAGCTGGAACTCTCTCCCAGCCTCCATCTTTTCCACAAGTTATAATCTTCAAACCTTCAAAACCCGAGTGCATGAGCACCTACGTCTCCACCCTCTCACTTAATCAACTGCCCCCTCCCTTCGGTAATACAAGGGTCTTTCGAGATCCATAGGTTCTTCATTTTACTGGTGCGCCCCATCTTGCATTCGATTGAATTAAAAAAAAATATGTCTTCTGCTAAAATTGTCAATTTGCCCAGTATTTTGAAATATATCTTTTATATTAGATTTTCGAATATTTACATGTACATTTATATTCATTTCGACGATGTCAGGGAGGGAATATGTTCCTGATATATAAATTTAAATATATATTTAATTTGCACCAAGTAGTGGCCACACCTTCTTTTATTTACTTTAAACCAGTGTTTCTCAATCTGGGTTCCGCGGAACCTTAGGGTTTCACAAAGGGAGGTTTGGGTTTCCCCGGGACTAGATCTCAATAAAAAAAAAATAGTAGTTAGTAGTATCACCCCTCAAAATATTGTAATGTATATGTAAAGGAAAAAAATACTAAATTTAGGGTCTAAATATTATCTTATAGTCAAATAAAACCATTGATAGTTAAGAATTTTTTTGGGAGATTAATATATAATTTTGTTCTTACAGTTGTTTTTAATTCTCTATATTTTGAAGCTATAAAAGTAGCATTATGTTGATATTTTGACGAAAAATTAAATATCTCATATTTTAGTGCTAATGGAGTTCCGCAGAAATGAATATAATTGCTCTAGGGTTCCTCGCTCTACAAAAGGTTGAGAAACACTGCTCTAAACTAACTTTCTTTTTAATTATTGTATTTTTATTTAATAGTTTTTATAGTTTAATTTTTTAGTTAAATAAAATTTGAATCACAATTAAATTTATTATTTTTACAAGAAGAACAAAAAATTTCTATTAAAAAAAATTGTAAATTCAAATGGGATTCAAATTTTATTAAATTGAAAATTGAAACTTTTGAATTATATAATTATTACTCAGCCGATGTTAAATATTTATAGTGACCTGATGATGAAGGAAAAATTTTGAAAACTATAAACTCAAATATATAAAAAAATGTATATTAATCAAAAGATGGATTTTACCCGAGAAAAAAGAGAATATGAAAACTTCATGAAAACTATTATAAAACTATTTTATAAAATAGGAGTAATTAATAAAGACTCACTTGCTTAAATTTATTTAATGATTCAGAAATTATACATTCGTTTATCCAGAAGACAAGCCTTATTAAAACAGCCATTGAAAATGTGAGAACACCACTTGCAAATAACTACACGCTTAGGTCGATTGCAGATACATAAAATATTTGATCGAGATTGAAATATTCCAAAAACAATTTAAATTCCGTTTTGTCATTCTTTTATTTAATTAAACTTGTTACTTCATAATGAGCCATTGTTGTTGTCTAGTTTTAAATTCCAAGTCAAATGACGCGTCTCTAATTTACTCAGCGAGTACAATATATATGGCATATGGGAAAAGAATGAATAGGTTTTTTGCAAGTCCATCGGAATAGGAGTCAGAACTTGAATGATAAGAACTTGTATGATATTACATCTAATTAAAAGTAAATATTATTTTCGAATTTCTATTGGTTCTGTGAGCGCCAGGTTTTCTTTAAGATATGCGGGTTACTAGCCCTACATAAAAGCCCCAACCTGGAGGACCAGTGGTTCTCTCTTCGTCTGCCTCCATCTCATCCTCGACCCATCCGGCTTGAGAGACCCTACGCTACCGCCGGCATGGCCCGAGGAATCACATGAACACACAAGCCTCCCCACCACTTCAAGGTGGAGAGCCCATGGGGAGGAGAAACCAAAATTAAAGATGAATTCTGGCAAAAATTTACAAACGAGATGGAAAGTGACCTCTATGGTGTCCAAAAAAAGGTGTGGAAAATTCTGAAGAAAAGCAGAAAGGAGACTAATGAGTTAATCACAAACAACAAAATAACAATTCAGGAATAGGAACAGTACCTCAAAATCCTATATTTTAACTCAAACAACAACATCCAAGATATCGCACTTTCAGTCGACGATACACACATTTCAACTGAAGATGTTAAATTCGAAATAGGAAATCTGAAAAACAGGAATGCATCAGGTCCGGACGACATATCAAATGATATGCTGAAGTACGGCGGTCCTGAGCTAATCAAACATCTTACAAATATGTTCCAGAAGATCTATGAGGAATATACAATACCTGTAGATTGGAAAAGCAGTATCAATATACCGGTTTTTAAAAAGGGCATGAAAACAGATCCGGAAAAATATCGAATAATAACCCTCTTGAATACTACCGCCAAACTATTCTCTAAAATAATCCTAAACATTATTTTAGGGTTTATCTCGCCAAGAGAAGAACAACAGGGGTTCAGGAAGAATAGATCCACCACAGATGCCATATGCATCATTAGACAACTAGTTGAAAAAGCAATATAGTTTAACAGGCCAGCATATCTTTGCTTTGTCGATCTCTCCAAAGCCTTTGATCTTGTAAGGTTACAGGATGTTACGGAGTGTCTTCTCAAGCGAGGCGTTCCTCCAAGAATTTTAAAAATTATCCAAGATCTAAACACCGGTAACACGACTTACATCAACTCCAATAGCGAGAGAACAAAACCTATTAGCATCTTCAGTGGAGTAAGACAGGGAGATTCATTGAGTCCTATGCTCTTCAAAGTGATAATGAACGAAATTATCAAAAATCTACCTGAACACCTTGGCTACAAATTGGGAGAGACCACCTTGCCAGTAGTGTGCTATGCTGACGACGCGGTCCTGATGGCGGAGTGCGAAGAGGACCTTCAAATTCTCTGAAAATTCGGATCGGCTTAACATGCAAGACTCTACCACCAAGACAAAATGCATGGCGATTCCAAAAGCTTCCCTTAGGTGTAACTTAGTTATCAACAACAGTCCAATAGAACAAGTCCCAAGCTTTAACTATCTGGGAGTTCAGATTTCTAGCAGAAGAAACCTTATGGAAGAAGTAACTTCGCAAGTCATCAAAGGAGCAAAAATTTCGGGCTGTCTATCCAATCTAGCTTGGAAAAATAAGTTTATATCTGCCGAAAGTAAAATAAGGATACCATATATAAGACCTGTGTTCACCCGATAATAACACATGGGTCTGAGTCCAGGGCAGACACATCCCTTACAAAGCAGCTTCTCCGGGACAACTGAGATGAGAGTTGTAAGAGCCATCCATTCGAAGAACCTGCTTGATAAAATCCGCAGCAAACACCTTAGACAACTAAGCGGTCTTCAGGACATAGACGATTGGGTTCATGTAAGATTAAGATGCTGGGCTGCCCAGGTAGACAGAATGCAAGACGACCGTCTCCCGAAAATATTGGCAAAAAAACCTCCCTAAGGGGTCAGAAGCCGTGGAAGACCAAAAAAACGATGGAAAGAGAGTTATGACCCTGATGACTGAATGTAATATGTTGAATAAACAGGTGCTCGCACCTATACAGAAGAAGAAGAAGATTATTTTCGATCCCTTCACTCTATTCTTTCAATTTTCATGAAATGAAAATAAAAATGCTATTAATCCTCATGACAATCATCATCTGGAGATATCTGATCTACTTGAGCCCATATATGCATATATTCTAATTATTAGCCACAACATCTGGCGCTTTGTTTGGACGGCTGATGAGGTGTTACATTATTATTTATAAAAAATCTGTTTTCTTTTTTATAAAGCGCTGCTCCCCTTTGGGTGGCGCATTAAATCAGTCATTGAAATCGGAAAACAGGAAGTGGACATTTTCGAAACTCAAGTTCGATATAGGCTAGAAGGAGTACATCAAGCTTTTGTTAGTATTATTAATTTTTTTTAGCATTTTGATGTTATTTTTTTTTTTTTTTTTTTTTGTTTTGTTTTTTGTTTGTAGTGTTGTAATTTGATTATTATTTTTTTTCTCTTCTTGATCGCATTGCACCTCGGTTCTGGAGTCCCACATGTACTTTTCACTAATGGCCATAACATCTGGCGTAATTTTTGGACGGCTGATGAGGGTTTTAACCTAATTTATCAACAAATCTGTATTCTTTCTGTAAAGGGCTGCCCCCCTCTGCGTGGCGAAATAAATCAGTCATTGAAATTGGAAAACCGGGAGTGGACATTTACATGAAAGATTTTTCGTTTTTTTTGATTTTCTCAAAAACGATTCTAACGATTTTTTTAAAAATTAGTGTATTTATCAAGTGTCATGAGTTATTAGTTGTGTCAAATTTTTAATCCGATTGAAATAAAGGAAGGGGGTGTAAAGTAGGAGTGTCGCTGCGCGAGGGGAGGGTACATTCTTACGTACGGAAACATCACCTTCAGGTTTTTCTATTTTAGCTAAAATCTTGTGATACTTCTTGTAGCCTCTAGACAGCTTAAATTTCAAATTTCAAGGCTCTCCGACTTTCCGAAAACGAGATATGAACGATTAAAATATTTGTTTTACAACACTCCTAATTTACAACCCTTTCCTTTATTACAATCGGATTAAAAATTTGACACAACTAATAACTCATGACACTTGATAAATAGACTAATTTTAAAAAAAAATCTTTAAAGTCGTTTTTGAGAAAATCAAAAAAAAAAACGAAATAAAGAAGGGGGTGTAAATTAGTATTATCGCGATGACTTCAAATAAATGAAAATGTGAAAGTTGTGTGGTGATCACACCAGTTCATTATAATAAAAGAATCACTCAACCGCATATTAAATAATAATAAGGTGAAAGCTTATAGAAGACTCGGTACACTAGAGATGCTCTAGTAATTATTAATAAACATAAATATAAATTGTTCATTTATAGCTATACTATATATAAGGGCTGGCTACAACGTAGCTCTTCAGACAATCTCGTGGGGCTCTTGAACCTTCTTGAATAATACTGATTTTAAAAAGTACAGGGCTGGGAATAAAGATCTACCATCTTTTGAAGAGGTATGAAAAATGAAAAAATTTAACTGGAAAAAACTGAATATATTTTTGAAAAGAATATAAAATATATTTTTTTTAATGTATTTTAAACATTATCAGACAAAAAAGGGGGTGTAAAAATGAAAATTCTAGCCCTTTCGAATAAACTCAACCAAATTTTGTATACATATTCTGTGGGACTCAAAAAGGCTAGAAATGCAAAAACTAACCACTCAAAATGGGGGGAGGGTCAAAAATTCTAGCCCTTTCGACCAAAATCAACCAAATTTTGTATAGATATTCTGTGGACCCTCAGAGGGCTAGAAATACAAAAACTAACCACCCAAAATGAGGGAGGGCAAAAATGAAAATTCTAACCCTTTCGACCAAACTAAGTATACAAAATTTGGTTAGTTTTTGCATTTCTAATCTTCTGTAGATACAGAATATGTATACGAAATTTGGTTGAGTTTGGTCAAAAGGGCTAGAATTTTTTTTTGACTCCCCCCCCCCTCCTTTTTTGTCTGATAATGCTTAAAATACATTTAAAAAAAAATCATTTATTTTCTTTTCAAAAATATATTTAGTTTTTTTCTAGTTAAATTTTTTCATTTTTTATATCTCTTCAAAATGTGGTAGATCATTATGCCCCAGCCTGTATAATAATTAAATTAAAAAAATAATAATACAAAAATTAAATTAATTTGTAATATGTAATGTTATAAGTAAGTAGAGCAAAAAATTTATGTTATTTCATTTATATTTTATAAAATAAAAAAATGTGTCTTTTTTTTAATAAAACATTAATTTATCTCCAAACAATGTGGCTCGCTTTGAAACAGTTTTATAAATTTGCGTCTCCCAAAGTTAAGATTAGTGGCCATCCCTGCTATATATGGTATAACATCCTCTTAAAATCTCAATAGAATAATTCTGCCTTTTGTACCAGATATTTCAAAATCTAATTACTACTATATTTTGTTACAAACTAACTTTTTGACTTTCCATTCTTCGGCTATCGTGAGTATCGGAATTCAGACAAACAAAGAGAAAAAAAATCATATTTGAAAAATATTTTTCTCCTCGTTTCAGACATTTTAAAGCACAATGAGCAGAAATTTATTTTTATTTGTGATTTATGGTAATACATTTCATTTGCATTATGCCTTCTACGAGAACGGATGGATAAAATTATAAATTAAGAAGTTCTTGGAAGAATCGGAGAAAGAAGAACCTTTTGGAAGAGTCTGAACAAGAGAAGAGGTCAGATGATGGGGCACACACTGAGACATGGGGGACTGCTTAGGATCTTGGAGGGGGAGGTGGGAAAGAAAGGGGGAAGGGGAAGGTGCAGATTATAATATTTCAACCAAATGACTTAAAGGAACTGGAACTCTCTCCCAGCCTCCATCTTTCCCAGCACTTATAATCTTCAAACCTTCAAAACCCGAGTGCATAAACACCTACGTCTCCACCCCCTCACTTAATCAACTTTTCCTTCTCTTCGGTTATGCAAGGGTCTTTCGAGATCCATAGGGGCTGCTTTTTTACTGGTGCGACCCTTCTTGCATTCGATTGCATTAAAAAAAATAAATAAATAATAATAAAAATTGGGGATATGGGATGCGAAACATTTAGAGAGGTCAAAGAGCTGGCGGGGGACAGAGCCGAGTGGAGACGGGTGGTTGCTTCAAACCAGTCTTAGGACTGTATACTCAATGATGATGACGAGAACGTCAGTCAGTTTTCAACTATGAAAATAAGTGAAACATCACCAGAAGAAGCTGAAGTGAATATGGATTATCCGCTCTGTTTAAATATCAATTGATAAAAAATCTAATGTTAAATTTGAAAAAAAAAAATAACTAAAAATTCTATCGATAAATTTTGCAAAAAGAAGAGAAGTCTAAAGTTTAAAAAAATGGAGATCTATTTTTTGGACACTATCCCCTGGATGAAAAGTCACCGCCCGCCACTGATATATATGTTGCAGTAAAAACCGATTTTTAGTAAGAACAGGTTCTTACTAGTTAAAACGCGTTTCACTGAATACATTTGTGGCAACTAGAATTTAATGATGTCAAAAATGAATTTCATTGAAAACTGGTTATAACTAGATTAAACGCGTCTTGGCAAAACGACTCAGTAAAAACCCTCGTCAATGTTCATTTAGATTATATGTGACGAATTCGAATCATATAATCCCTAAACAGTTTACTCTACGTCAAATTCCAGTAGAAGAAAAGTTGTAGAGGATGTAATTTTTGCCATTTTCGTTTAAAAAAATTCTGAAAATAAACACCCAAAATGAGGCGGAAGGTCAAAAATGAAGATTCTATCCATTTGAACCAAACTCAACCAAATTTTTTATAGATATTCTGTGAAGCCCCAGAAGGCTAGAAATACAAAAACTAACCACCCGAAATGTGTGTGTGGAGGGAGGGGAGGGGGGGGGGGGTGGTCAAAAATGAAAATTCAATCTTTGGCCACAAAAACGAAAAATTCTTCGTTTATAGATGCAATTTACAAAAAGGAACGAAAGATAAAATAACATTTTAAAAATTGAAGAGTTCTTTTTTGGACAGCATCCCCTGGTTGAAATCACCGGCCGCCACTCATCTATATGTAGGTATATCTATACTTGTAATAATAATCGGCTTGTGCGATAATGATTTTTTACTTTATTTAATTTTAAAACCCACTAATAAGTTCATGATAAATAAAATTTATTAAAGTTAGTAAATTTAAATAATTATTTTAAAACCCACCAAGGAACTCAAGGGGATTAGAAAGTTTTTGTGTTCGCAAATCGATCTCTCAGATTCTCATCTTCTGGTAACTTTAATTGGATTGTTTTTTTCTTAATTGAATTATTCACAGGAGGGTGTGCCAAGAAATACCTATGTATAATTAAATATTTAATTATCTTAATTAATTGTTTGTTTGTTTTTAATTTTGAAACCCACTAATAGTTCATTATAAATATTATTATATATTAAAATTAGAAAATTTGATTAATATTATTAGAGGTATTTTCTTTTGAAAACGTAGTGGTAGAAATCAATCAGGAATTGATGCAAAGGTAGCACAGAAAACTACAAATTTCGAATAAAAGAA
Source organism: Forficula auricularia (assembly GCA_024734495.1). Taxonomy (NCBI): domain Eukaryota; kingdom Metazoa; phylum Arthropoda; class Insecta; order Dermaptera; family Forficulidae; genus Forficula; species Forficula auricularia. Next base: position 463,642 of record JALMQS010000064.1, read on the forward strand.
TTTATCGTATTATAACGTCCCTTGGAGATAAAAATTACATCATATGTTCAGACTCTAAGTCCACTCTAAAAGCAATAGAATGTTTTAATAAAGGTAATTATACACCTTCATTAATCCCGGAGATCATTTCCAACCTCGAAATCCTATCTCGCTCAAAAATTTTAGTGAATTTCCTTTGGATACCGGGACACTGTGGAATCGTCTCGCCAAGGACGCAGTCTCTAATGGGATATTTCATCACCTTAATGATAATCAGTCTGATATGAGAAATCGTATCAAGAAAAGAGCTTACGTGGATTGGCAGAGCTATTGGGAGTCGTCTGCACAATCGAAAGGCAGACATCTTTTTAGTATAATGCCGAAAATACCACGTAGATCCTGGTATGATTCCTGCCCTTTGTTTCGAGGTCTGATTGTGGAAATAATTCGTTTAAGGTTTGGTCACACGATCATCCCCCAGTATTTACACAGGATGGGTTTGAGAGAGAACCCACTATGTGTATGCGATTCGGGTGAGGTCGGTGATCTTAATCATTTCTTTCTTGGTTGCGCAAGAATAAAAAATAAAGTCGAAATTTTTTTTCAATAAACTGGTAAATTATTGGTGCATCCAACCAATATGCTACTTATTCTATAATATTTCTTTGAAAGCCCGAATAATTTAAAGTTGTTTTATAGATTCATTATCTCAATAAGAAGAGAATGTAAAAACTTGTGATTTTTTTCATATTTTTTTTTTTTTTTTTTATAATGATACTGATACAAGAAGAAGTTGCACCAAGAAGGTACAACCTCTGTAGTCCGTGGTGGACCCTTGTAACGTGAAGATAAGGGGAGATTTAGGGATTGGGTAGCAGTCGAAGGTATCTGTGGATGCCGGTCTTGAAAGATTGAAGGTTATAAGTTGCTGGAAAGACGGTCGGGGGAAGAGAGTTCCAGTCTCTAGATGTCATAGGGATAAATGAATTGGCGAATGCGTTTGTTCGATTAGTATCCAGTTTAAGCGCGTAGGGGTGTTGAATTTTAGAAAATCGTGTATTTCGCGCAAATGAAGCCCTTGGTGGGATTATCGATTTTATTTCGTCAGAACAAAAGTCATGGTAATATCTATAAAAAAGGGAAAGGGCGGAGACAGATCTACGATGGGCTAGGGAGTCGAGAGTGACAGTTAATGTAGGATCGCCTATCAGTCTGATAGCTCGCCTCTGAATTGCGTCTAAGGTATTAAGAGAATACTTGGAGGCCCCTCTCCACAAATGCGAGCAATATTGAAGACAGGGGCGAATTTATAAGGATATGGGTGGGGGTGAAAAATCGTTTGGTTCGGAAAAGAAAGCCAAGCTTACATGCTGCAGCTTTTGCTACTGAGATAATATGGAAATTCCAAGAGAGGTCAGAACCTAAGGTGACACCTAACATTGATATTTTATTACGGAATTTCAATGAGCTCGAATCAAAGGAAATGCCCGGAAGGTTCCTATCTGCGCGCCTAGAAATTAGGCAGCATTGTGTTTTGCCAGCATTAAAGTTTACCAAGTTGTGAGATCCCCATTTTTTAAGCATGCTCAAATCTGAATTTATTGAGGAGGCTATGTTTATTTCTTATTGGTTAATCTAAGAGTTCAGACTCTGCTTTTGTATATTATTTATTTGTAATTATTATAAATACATGTATTAAAATTTGTTAAAAAAGCTATCTCATAAAATTTTTATATTATGTATGACTAATGTTCTGACCATCTAGTTTGTTACATATCCTTTGATTTATTGAACTTTAAAAAAACATTGTAATACTTTCTTCTTAATGTAATGTATATATAGTTATGTAATTTTAATGTACTTTGTTTGGCCCAATGACCTAATGTTCTCTGTAACAATGTTATATTTTAATAAAAAAAAAAACGTCATTTTCATCAACTTAAAAAACCTGAAAATTCGTAGGATCGGGGCCCCTCCTTCGTTAGAGTATAAAAGAATTAACGAAGAAATGTGTATTTTAATGTTATTTTTAATTGCAATTAATTTCAATACTTTATGAACAGCGATCCCTTGATGATAGCCCTCAGAGCAGTAAAATTTTATTTAATTCTGGCTGCAAATAAAAATCTACCTTTTTTTATAATTATATCGCTTTTAACTAAAGCAAAAAAAATATCGAGCAACACTCGGTTAACTAGATACTTAATGATGAAATGACAAAAAAAAAAAAAAATTGACTGATACTATAAATATAAATCTATAATTTCGGAATTAATAAATTTTTATAGAGATTCAACGAATTTCCGTAGCTGGCAGCCGACCTCCTTAAGGAATGTAGGTATTCAGAATTTTTTGCAACAATTTTTTAAGTTGGTATATAATTATATAAACACTAACTCAAGAAAATACAAATATTTTATTAAAATCAAATTATAACAATTATTAACATGTGATAAAATTCAAATTTTAACATACATTGATTTGCAGATTAGTCGTCGTCTGAGGTTTCGGAATCAAAATCGGGATCAAAATCGGAATCGGAATCGGTATCGGTATCGGAATAGGAATCGGAATCAGACGAGACCCAAATGTTTCTAAGTTGGTATTTCTGGTAATAATTAAGCTGTTCATATAGTACGATTTCGATTTTTTCGTATTGGCCATTTTTGTTTCGAAGCACAACAACAAGATCCCATGCATCTTCTCGTGGGTAAATTTCATAAACAAGAGGCAGCTTGTTGTTTTCAATTAAGGCCGAGCCGTAAAAAAATCGCATGTCTCCTGGATTACACCTAAAAGTTACTGATAATTTGTATTTCATATCTGTAATTGGGACGGAATCAGGCTGAATTACAAGTTTGGTCAAAAATCCTCTACGTATTGCATAGGTGATGGTGGTCATGATGAAGATCTGAAACAAAACAGAATATTTTGATTATAATAGAGTATTTTAAATTTAAAAACAATGCTCGGCAAAAATTGAGCAGAACTTTTCTGGAGAAAATGTAAGAATTGATTCTTGATCCTAGTTTATTTACACTGATTCTCATGGCATTTTTCAATTTTTAGGGTCTTGTTTAAAATATAAAACGGAACGCTATTAGTATCTCTCTGTTTTTGTGTAAATAAATGTTAGTTCAGTCCATCCCTCTATCAAATCAGTTTAGCTAGTAAACTGAATAATACACTAACTTGTCATTTACAATTTATTAAAATTTTAATCAAATTATTATTTTGGTGAGGGTTTAGAATAGAAAATATTTTTTTAGTATCCATTAAAAAATCTTTTTAAATAAATAAAATCGGGTTGGTTTTTTTTTAAATGTAATTCATTTTAAATACTGTAATTAAATAATGTAATTCATTTTTGTCAAAATGTCTGTTAGTCTGGTTGGGTGTCCGTTAGTCTGTGCGTTACCAAATTTTTGTGGACGAACTAGCTCAAAAACTAGTATGAATATCGAAACCAAATTTCACACGTAGTTTTGGTCCATTGAGATTAGGAGTTGATTAGATTTTGGTGCATTTCGATCCAAAATTAAGGGGAGTGGAGGTGGGATTAAAAATTAAAAATCTAGGCCATTTGAGCAAACTCAACCAAATTTTGAATACATAATCAGTGGGAACCCAGAAGTCTAAAAATGCAAAAACTAACCGCCCAAAATGGAGGGGGGTGAAGGGTCAAAAAATGAAAATCTTGGCCATTTACCAAACTCAATCAAATTTTGTATACATAATCAGTGGGACCCCAGAAGTCTAAAAATGCAAAAAGCAACCGCCCAAAATGGGGGGGGGGGGTGTATGGTCAAATTACAATACTTGACCATACCCTGTATGGTAAAGTAAAAATGAAAATCTAGGCTTGTTGCAGCAAAATGATGAAATTATGAAAAAGATATTTGAGCTGGCATGCCATTTTCGCTATTCTAAAATGTGCGTATTACAATCAAAATACCATGAGAGTAATATCAACCCCTATGTCCTTCTAATTTTCAACGAATAAGTCAAAATGTGAATTTCAGGAAAAATATTTAAAATTCCAGATTTTGTTTTTTTGATGGGGAAAAATGAAAAAAAAAATCGAGTCCAGTACCAGAATGAAGGATTGACGATTGTGAAGTAAGTCAGGGAATCCCTCGGGTGAGATCAATCTTCTCAATTAGCAGAGCAGGTGGGAAGTGCTGCCTCTTAAAATTCCACCCAAATATTGAGGAACAGCCCACCACCTGCAACAATTATTAAAAATTTTATTCTATTTGTGTTCAAAGTTTAAAAATAGTAAAAAATCGAATACTAAATTAATATAATCAAATCTGTTTCTTTCTAATCCCGATAAGTAAGAAATTAATTAGAGGATCATAAAAGCAACATAAAAAAAGAAAGTACACAAAAGAAGTTGATTAGCTTACCTTTTCGACTGTGATTCTTCTGTTGTTTATGAACCCGGCGTCGACATCTCCCTTCGAATGACACGACTATTCGAACTTAAATATATTCGCCTGATGTCACATGAGCAAAAGGCTTTGCTAAGAAACTATAAAGGTGCGAACTCTGTGATTAATATTAAGAATTATTGATTTTCATTTTCATAGATTTCTCAAATATTTTTAACAGGTAAGGAGCAAAAAAAAATAAAAGAAGCGGGAATTCAATTTAAAATAATTTTCAATTGCTTTTAATATATTAATAAAAATATTTAAAAATTGTTTAAACATTATAATGAAAAGTGAATTAGTATTAAAAATAATAATAACTTAATAATAGTTAAAAAAGTTTAAAAAAGTTTTATTAAATATAGGACATACCTAGAAGGGAGGATCAGGCTAAAATTATTTGTGCAGCTATATACATATATAAATCCAAATAATTCTAATTTACATATTTTTCATTTTTTTTTTTTTCATTTATATATTTTATTTTGATATATACTCATTTATTTTAAAAGAAATTTAATTTTTCTCTTGAAAGAAATTTTGGGCTTCCCTTTTAACCCATTACCTCCCACTGCCTTATTTTTTAAGACACTACATTTACATTTTTTAACAGGTAAATATTTTTTGTTGTTCTTTTTGTTAAATTTATATTTTTACACTATTTTTCTATTAAAAACAAATATTTTGGTAGTGAAATATAATTATGCCTTTTAAATATATATTTCTAATATAAAGTTGATGTCTTTTGTTGAGATTAGAAGACCATTATTTTTCACTTTAAAAATCAAATAACAAATAAAACTACCAGCTTCAAAGTATTTTAAAATGATTCTAAGACCATGCTGAATTTTTTTCTGATCTTTTATTATTCATCTAAAAACAAAGATATTATTTTGTATTATTTTTAAAATCCTTCCTTCAAAAAAACAAAAAAATCGAAAATAACTAAAATTTGCAGCCAGTATACCGAGTTTCAAAAAAGTTTTTATTTTTTTCCTGGATTTTTTTAAATAAAGTAATCTGACAATCTCTGATATCCAATAGTCCAGTATACCTACATCCGATTACAGAATCTATTGTATAAATTAAATTTTATTCTTACTAGAATTTTACATTACAATCATTTTAAATAATTAGGAATTATTTATATATTTATACTATACATTTTTTTAGTTGTTTTGAATCATATATTTTTAAAAAGGGTAGAAAAATAAATTTCTTCTCATTAAAATCAAAAATCAAAACATTGACTAATTTAAAAAAAAAGATAATAATATACATACTTGAGTGTTTTATTATAAACCCTCATTTAATAAAATAAATTACAGAAGAATTAAAACCAGAAATATCGCTTCTGAATTAAATAATAGTGCCTGGAGCACCGAGCGATCCTCGTCAATTTTTTGCCTCTAAATAGTTTAGGTTTCAAATTTCAAGGCTCTGCGACTTACCGAAGACGATATATGAATGATTAAAATATTTATTTTACGACACTCCTAATTTACACCCCTTCCTTTATTTCAATCGGATTAAAATCTATACACGACTAATAACTCATGACACTTGATAAGTGCATCGATTTAAAAAAAAAATCTTTATTGCCGTTTTTGAGAAAATAAAAAAAAAAAAACGAAAAATCTTTCATGTGAATGTCCATTTGCGTTGTTCCGATTTCAACCAAAGGCTTGCTGTACCTCTTTCTAATCTATATCGAGCTTAAGTTTCGAATTTCGTAGCTCTGAGATTTATGGTTGCAAAATGCAGGAGGGTAAATTCTTACGTGCGTAAACATCAACTTCCGGTACTTCTATTTTAGCATAATTATGGTACTTCTTGTAGCCTCTAGATAGCTTAAGTTTCAAATCTCAAGGCTCTGCGACTTTCCGAAGACGAGATATGAACGATTAAAATATTTAATTTGCGACTAATTTACAGCCCCTTCCTTTATTTCAATCGGATTAAATTTTATACACGACTAATAACTCATAAGACGTGATAAGTACACCAATTTTTAGCGAAATCGTTATAGCCTTTTTCGATAAACCGATTCTATATATATATATATTTACAACAATTGCTCATTTAAAAATATAAGATTGTTATTGTTTTCAAATGGATAAAACAATCTTTGCCCCTCTCCATTTTCTTAATGAATATTTCGTCAATACTGAACTTATAATTAATTTATAAGATTAACTCTGCCCACTAAGTCTCGTACACCCTTAAGGACTAAAATATTTAATATATTTAATTTAATATAAATTGACCACATCAACTAAGCCTACGTAATAATTATTAAAAATAATCCATATTTCATCTTGGATCTAATAGATGACAAAATCTTGGGATTTTCTTAGTACCGAGTAATGTTCATTTGATTTTTTTATATATAAAGGCCATAGGGATATAGGGATACTGAATCGGCCCCCGAGAATAATTTAATGATACTTAGGGCATAAGTATGTACTAATAAAATAATAAGATCATGAAACTTCCAGATTCTAACTCAATTGGTTTTTGAGAAAAAGCAAAATATGTAAAAAACAAAGTTGTTCAGTTTTTTTTTTGTACATTGAGGAAATGTAACGAAAAATATAGGTTTCCATTTAAAAAACAGAACTTGACCTTAAAATACCCCTGAAAGCTTGTTCTAGATCGACAAACAATAGCGTAGTTTAGTTTCCCCCTTGATATACATAAACTTTTATTTGAAACTTTTTTTCATATAATGCACTGTTTTTGAGTTATAAGACTGTCTCAAGATAAAAAACTCATCCGGTATATGTAAATATTTCAAAATCACTTTGAAAAAAAAATACAATGAATTTGGCCGACACGACACGTGAGCATTTAATTCCACTCTTTAGTACAGTACATCCCTGTTCGAACTAGATTATAAAGAATCTTTAGGAAATTGAGTCACAGCTACATTCATCACATTAATATTATAAAAATTTTCAAAACATATTTTTTTTTAGTCTTGATTGAGTTTTATAATAAATTATATTGGCTAGGTTATTTTTTTTTCCCCGGTTATAAAAATACTTTGCTCATGACTGCTCAACAGGATCCTTCTTCATCTTATATTTAGTATTATTATTAATGTTGTGATGAAAGAAAATAAAGAAATGAATTGATGATTTTTTAATTTCACTTTATTAATTAATAAGATTTTTTTATCGATTTTTTTTTTATTTTAAACACATCAATATTGCTCTGAGAGTCGTTGCGATTAATATTTTAAACACTCTTCTGTCATCTGGCGTCACTAGCTGAGAATCTAGAACCGTAGAACGTACCGAGTCTTGAAAATTTTTTCAATTTTTCCTCATCATGTTCATTTATTATAATTTAAAATATATAAATATCGCAATGTGTTAGTTTTTACGATGGAAATTATTTTGTTTGCCATGAAATATTTAGTTTGAGTGAAAAAATACGGAACTCTTGGATGAGATTCCTCTTCGTTTTTGACCATAAGTTTTGATTTTTATAATGTTTATTACAAGAAGTAAATCATATTAAAAAATATTTTGAATACATATTTTGGTTTAATTTAACAAACTTGAATCAATAAATATGAGAGCGCCTATAGAGTAGCCCTCGCCTTGCTCTTAAAGCTAATTTGGTTGCATATAATCTAGGCTAAACAAACCAATCCATTAAATACACTACTAGGTATATTTTTACCTTCATTTATCTATCTACATAATAGATATATTTTTAATTTTATCTTGATTTCTAACCCACATTTTAATTTTACGGACCTCTCGCTTCAATATAAAAAAAAGTTCAACTTATATATTTATAAATTTTAATATCACATTTCTAATTATTTTCCTACATCAAGCAGAGAACACATTATTTGATTTATGTTTATAAAATGAATAACTCTGCTACACTCATAAAAACTTTTGAATTTTATATACATTAAAAGTATATTCGAATCATACCTGAATTTCCATTCCACTAACACTTGATTTTCTCTTTGTTACAGGGCTTAGTAGTTCCTCCTAAAGCTAGGACCCAGATAAAAGGCCCAAGTACATAATGGTCCAGGGCCATTTCGACAATTTTGATATTGAGAACTCGATTCCTGACCACCTAGACCAGTGTTTCTCCACTTCTTTTGGTTGACGTCACACTAAAAATATCTGGAATTATTTGCGGCACAGAAACTATATTCAAAAATATATATTTTTAAGTAACCGTTGAGGTATTTTTTTTTTTTTTTGCTTTAGAGAACTATGCCCATACAGCCACGCAATTGATGATTCTATAATTCAAAGTGAAAAAATGATGGTACAATCGAAGAAAGAAAAAACTGTTAAATATGTGTCTAATTTATAACTCAATTTTGCAGCTGATTAAAAAAAAGGCTACTTTATGTAAAATTTCTTCCACTTCTAAAGCCAGCAGATTCGTAATATTAAAAGGCGCAGTCAAGCCAGAGGCAAATAAATAATTTAATAACTTGTTCGATTCTCTTTTAAATTTAGGACAATTAAAAATTAGAAGATTGGAAGATCCTTCATCTAGGTTGCAGTAAATGCACATCGGGCTGTCAAAAATGCCTATTTTGAATAGATGTGAAGGAAAGCGTCCATGTTTAAACATTAGTCTAACTAATGTAGTGTAGGTATTTCGACCAAGTTGCACATCATCAAGCCAATGCTTCTTTGGAATGTTAGGGTGTAGACGAGCATAGTGAGTCGGAACCGTTGAGGTAATTACAAATACTATTTCAAAGTTACAAATCCCATGCAATTTTAATTATTTGACAAAAATTCTCACGGTACATTTGTGTGTCTCGGGGCACACAGGTTGAGAAACACTGACCTACACATTCACTTTTACTACACCCCGAAACTTCGTCCAAACGACATTTCGGTTCTCTTAATGGCCCTCGAAACTGGAGGAATATCATTCCGCCGGTCCAACCGGAAGTGGTGTCTCGAGGATACTGCATAGATGTGACCATTTTACACTTGCATGCCCATTTAATTTAGTCCGAAATTCAATTACGACAAGTGCGCAATGGCACCGAATTACCGCCACTTGCTGAAGATGGAAACTACAATCCCACTTTTCAAGAGTTTCGACTCCTCTCTGAAAAGCGTTTCCTTCTTCCGGTGAGTACAAATTCAAGGGTGGAAAAAGTTTATTCTTGCGAACAATCTTTTGAAAAGTGATCTTTGGAGCCCTTTTCACTCAGCCTTTGTTAACCCTTTCGTCTCCCTCTCACCCTTCACCACTTGACTTTTCAATAATCATTTTGGGAATCCTTACCAGGAGGAGGCTTTTTTCACTAAGTGCCTTCTATAATTTTCTTTCAATGACATTTTAACTTAATTGATTTCCAAGGGAAAATAATTGGTGTTTCTGCGATAAACTTTTCTACTTGTTAATGCCCCATTAGAATTAAAAAGTCAAATTCGAAATTACTTTGAAAAGAAAAACAATTGAATTTTTTTTATGAGTGAGTAAACTAACTTATAATCTATAAACAAATTAAATAAATTGAGATATTGGTGATGATAAATAAATCAAAAAATTCATGGCTAATTGCCATATACCTTAGAAACGATACTTCTTAGCAGGAAACAGAAGTGAATTGTAATATAAATGAAGAAATTGACCAACAGAGTTAATATCGACAACGATTTATTAAAATTCCATTCAAATCCAGAAAATAATTATCAATATAAATTACACTGATGAACAAATTTAAAAAATTTTTTGCCCCTTTGAACAAAAATAGGTGATTATTTATAATTCGACCCCGTTGAATCCAAATCTGAAATTAGAAATGCTGTATCAACCTATAGTTTTCCCAAGATTTTCATTTTTAGTTTTCAATAAAAATTTAATTCTCTTTGTAATAATACTTCGAAATTTTAAATTATTTTTGTTTGTTTGCTCATGAAATAGTATTTAAATATTTAAGTGAATAACTATGAAATATAAAAAAATTAAAAAATATGTATAGGCCCGATTTTGACTGTTCAATAAAGAAATTTCATGCAAAAAGGCAAAAAAACACATTTTTACTAGCATTTTCAAAATTTCTTTCTTGAACTCTGCATTTTGTAATTTCCAGCAGAAACCTCTCCTTTGAGGTTCCAACAATAGTCTGCCAACATGTTCTGTACCGATTTTCCTGCATATCGTTTCTCCAGGATAGAAATATCCTGGTGAAATCTCTCGCCGCATTCTTCACTAACCGCGCCCAAGTTAGGGGGGGGGGGGAGTCCAAATTCCAATGTAAAAAAGTGAATTTTTAAGGTCATATTGCACCCCATGCTCTGATAACACTTCAACAAGTTATTTATAGTTGTCATCAGCTATCATATTTCCAAAAAAATTACAGCATACTTGTGTGAAAGCTATTATATATTTATTAGTTGAATAAACACAGAATTGTTTTTATTTTGGGTTAAAAATAAAATAAAATGAGAGAGTCTTCTGTTTTTTAATAAAATAATTTTTAATTATTTCTAGAGACTATAGTTTCGAAGGCATTGCCTTCATCATCAGTCTATCACAAATATTTCAAATTAGTTACAAATTAAGATTTATACATAGAAAATTTTGAAAAATATATTATATTAGAATATTCTAATCTCCCAAGAGGAAACATGAAGAAAAAGACATGATATATTTTTCAAAATTTTCTATGTATAAATCTTAATTTGTAACTAATTTGAAATATTTGTGATAGACTGATGATGAAGGCAATGCCTTCGAAACTATAGTCTCTAGAAATAATTAAAAATTATTTTATTAAAAAACAGAAGACTCTCTCATTTTATTATATTTTTAACCTAAAATATATATATTTATTACTTTAGTTATTTATTAGATAAAACTACTTTCTTTTTTCACGATTCTCAATTTGAAATTCCAAAGGAAACAATTCTCCCGAAACATTAGGCTTTTAATAAACCTTTAAGGATGTGTTTTTTAAAAGATTATTTGTATTTATTTAAATTATAAAGAAAACAATAAAATATGTTTTCGATAAATATTAAAGAGCCACAATGATGCACCCACTAAGATCTTATTAATTATTTCAAAACTAATTAAAATTTCACTAAATACTTGTTTTTTGTTTATTATATTTCTAGAGAGATATTAAATATTAAATAATTACCATTTAAATTTATTTTATTACTTTGTTGTAAAAGTAATTTCACTCAACAGCAAAAAAAACAGACACTTGATATTTTTTTTTCTTTATATTATATTATAAAATGAATTAAAATAAATTAAATAACCGAACCAAAATATATTGAATAATAATAGACATAATTTAAAATGTTAAAATCGATCATTTATTCTTTGTCTTCGAAAAAAAGCTCTTAAAACAGCACGTGGGAGAAATACGAGATATTAAGAGACATTTCTTTAATTAATCATATTTTTTTTATTTTAAAATCATATTTATTAAAATAGAAAAAATTAAAATGCTAATTTAGCTTTGGAAATATTTTTTTTAATTACCTATCTAGTCAAAATATGGAAATATTTTTTTTAATAATGTATTTATTCAATTTATTTAGATAGAAATTAGCAAGTGTTCAGTTTTTTTTTTTTTGCTGTTGTGTGTATATAATATAGTTATGTTTAAGAATTGAAATAAATATTATCTATTTACTGTAATATGCAAAAAAAACATGATTGTAAAATTCGAAGAGGGCTAATAGGGATAATAAGCCATGGCCCACTAATAAAATTATTATTATTATTAACGAAACTGAATTTAGATCGAATCAAAGATTTTAATAGATCTGTTTATATTCTTAGTATTATTATATTATACAAATTATTATTATTATTATTTAAATAACTGTATAGGATTTTAGGTCCCGGTTCACCCCTCGTATTTACATATATCTTAAATTGATTGTTTTTCTAAAAGAATGTTGTATTCGTTTCCTTGAATGAATTATTTATCAATTTTTTTTCTTTTAGATTAATTTGTCATTAGCAAACATGCTTAGTCTTGTAGGAATGATATGGAACCATTACCGAGTCCTGAGGCGGAAAAAGGAAGGTGGGAACCAACCAGACTGGGTTCCAAGAGGATTCACACTCGACCACACCAACCAGCCACCTCAGAAGAACAGACCAGGAGTTCCTTCCCAGATGCTTCAAATGAAGCAAAAATATAAATTGTTTTAAAGTTAAAGCAGAAAACTCAGATAATTCTATTCTGTTTATATTCACATGTATATACCTTTAAATTAAATTAAATTAAATTAAATTGAGTAAAACATTTATTTTTTATTAATGTACATAATATTTATATAAACTATCAAATCATCATAATTATATAGATCCTATGACTAGTTTCACACCTCCATTTGACTCTCTCCCATCCCTAAAAGTCCATCATCCTTCTTTATCTGTTTTATAAAGAGAAATCATGAGTATGTCCTCTACTTGATGCAAATAAACGTATACATATATAACAAATATAAATATTTAAGTAAATACAATGTACACGTATAACTTCTTTGTTTATGGACCGATTTCGATGATTCTTTTTTTATTGGAAAGGGGGTACCTTAGGGGTGGTACCATGTTAATTTGGTCAAGTTCTGATGATGTTTGTTCGTCAATTTTTCTTTACCATGTTGACCGATTTCGATGATTTTTTTTGTATTGGGTTCAGTATATGTGCCGATTGTTCCCGTATAAATTTAATTGGTTTTGGACCATTTTTGACCGACTTTGAAAAAAGGAGGTTATTGTTATGTATGTTCACGCATAACTTCTTTGTTTATGGTCCGATTTCAATAATTATTTTTTTATTGGAAAGGGGCTACCTTAGGGGTGGTACCCTATTCAAGTTCTGATAATATGATCAATGACAAAATAACGGAAATCTCCAATTCTTATGAGCAAATAATCGAAATTATAATAAATAAAAACTTTTATATATAAAAAAAACAATCTTCAAATGTTCATGTAAAACTCGATAACGTTTCGAGATAATTTCTCTATTTATGAATTGAATTTTATTATCAATTTCTGATTCCTTCGCCTGAATCTTTCTATTACGAGATGCATGCAAAGTATTATCATATGTCGTTATTCTTAACATCACTAAAAAGAGAAAAATAAAAATAATTTTTAGAAAAAACGAAAAATGCCTTTTTGACCTAATTTTCGACTCCCATTAGATAAACAGTAATATTTGGAATCAAAATATTTTGTTAACATAATAGCAAACAGCCTCTTCTTTGATTTTCAAATTACCTACCACCAGCTTTTATCTCATTTAGAACTCGTATTATAACTAAAAAACTAAAACTACGTGATTACAAAGGATTATAAACATATGTCTTCTATAGATAAAAACATATGCTTTTAGTTATATCTCGAGTTCTAATTGAGCTAAAAACAAATAGTAATTTGAAAATCAAAGAGGAAACTATTTTCTATTACGCGAACAAAATATTTTGATACAAATTTTTGTTTAATTTTTTTGAGCAGTGAATTTGCTGGCCATATATGTTGTGGTTATATTGAGATTCAGATGCTCAGCTAGAGAATTTTATTTGTTTTTTGGTTTTTAAAATGGTGAAAAACTCGAATTTTTAAAATTACAAATTTGTTTTAAATTATCGAAAGTAGCTGAGATGAAAAATATATCAAATAGTAAAGAAAAATAAACCATTAAAAAAAGGAAATAAATAAAATCAACTAGTGTGGGCACCATACGACTTTCACATTATGTTTCTCACACGTTTTTCCCTTATATGAAATCATCATATCAATTTTCTTCTTTCAAATTACCTGAATTTAGGTTTTCATCAAACCGTTTTGAGAAAACAGGAAAAAGTCAAAAGAGGCTTAGACTAAATAGATACTCCTGGTTTTAAAATGTCAACCAAAAGCATGGGGTACTTTTTCTAGCCTCTAGTTAGCTTAAGTTTCAAATCCAGCATCTCTTAGACTTAGTATATACGAGAAATGTGCGCTTAAATGATTTTTTTGCGAAATTCACTCCCCTAGCTGCTAGCTCAAGCTCCCTTTGGGTTACACTCACTTTCTTACGGATAGTCACTTTCGTAATTAGATATATGGTAAAGTCATGTAGATGGCCATTTTTACAGGTTTTTATTCGGATGCCGCGCCAGGCTCATAGCGAAGATATTGTGGGCTGAGTCCCTGAACGATATCGGGGTCCACGGGCCCTATAGTGTAGAAGTATTGCATTCGCATCCCAGGGTCTTAATACTTTGAGAGCTCCTATCTCAGAGGTGAAAAATGTTAATTCCACTTTGTCACTTCTAGGTGGAAGGAATCGATACCATTAATAGTTTGAAACCGGATTTAGAACAAATCAGATATTGTAGACCATAGAGTTCACAAAGTGACCAAGAATATATTAGTCATTGCGTACGTACCTATGTATGTATGTAAGTATGTGTGTGCGCACCCTACCAGAATTTCGCAAGCTTAAGTCTCAAAAAGAAGCCCGAAAAATTATTAAAATAATGATTTCTAATCAGAGAGAAAGAAGATGGTTAAATGCCCTGTGTCCAACACATCAGTTTATTACTTTACCATACAGAGTATGGTCAAGTATTGTAATCGTGCATGAAATAAGTGTTTTTGCTTCTTTTTTTCTAAATATTTCAAAAACGGCTGAAACTATTTCGATTAAAAAAATTGAGCGAGTGGCATTTCGCTCTACAAAAAAGCCCTAATAGGTGAACATCAAAAAAATTATATTTTTCGAGATAATAATTTTTTTGTCAAAATGTCTGTTAGTCTGTTAGTTAGTTAGTTAATTAGTTAGTTAATTAGTTAGTTAATTAGTTAGTTAATTAGTTAGTTAATTAGTTAGTTAATTAGTTAGTTAATTAGTTAGTTAATTAGTTAGTTAATTAGTTAGTTAATTAGTTAGTTAGTTAGTCTATGCGTTACCAAATTTTGTGGACGAGCTAACTCAAAAACTAGTGTGAATATCGAAACCAAATTCCACACGTAGATTTGGTCCATTGAGATTAAGAGCTGATTAGATTTTGGTGCATATCGACCCAAAATTAAAGGGGGTGGAGGGGGGGTTAAAAATTAAAAATCTAGGTAATTTGACCAAACTCAACCAAATTTTGTATACATAATCAGTGGGACCCCAGAAGTCTAAAAATCCAAAAACTAACCGCCCAAAATGGGGGGGGGGGGGCTAGGTCAAAAATTAATATCTAGGTCATTTGACCAAACTCAATAATACTACTAATATTACTCAATTTCCTAACAAATAAACTTATTAACTTTTGATGTACTTATCTTTTACTTCACTATTCGTAGCTTAGCTTAAACATAATCGTTCACACTTCTCATTTTCTTTTTTAACATCCCATCATAAAAGTACAGGGCTTCGATAGTATAATCATGGTCAAAATTCATTTAGAACGACAGAATTACAAAAAATTTCCGAAGTTCGAAAAAAATGACAAACTTTGAAAAGGCTTAATCTCTGAAACTATTGGGTCAACAGAGACAGTTCTAGTATCATATTGTAGAAAATTTAGTTTACTTTAAAACCGTCCTAAGAAATTTTTTTCAAAAACTAGTCCTTTAGGGTTACAATCGCCAAAATTTGAAAAAAAAAAAACGATTTTTTCGCGGTTTTTTCGATTTTTGACAAAGTTGCGTTCGGCGCTCGAGGTCACAAACTTGGATTATTCATTAGGCCAACATCATAAACAAGTCTGCAAAAAAACAGAACTACCGGGTTTGACGCATGCTGTGATGTATAAAGTTACTGGACTACTAGGGCAGTGGGAAATCTAAGTTTCCTACCTCGAAAATGTGGGGAACTTCTTTTGGTGGCCGAAAAACTTCGGAAATTTTCGGACTTTTTCCAGTTTCCCGCTTATAACTCGAAAACAGTTCATATTTTGCAAATAACCGTCCTATACTAAATTAAAGAGGCCAAAATTTCGCGTCGATTAAAAAAATATCCAAAATTGGTCCAGTAGTTCGATTTTTAATGGGGATCCAAAAAACAGAACTGGGATCACTTTTGAATATCCCAAAAACTATCACTTTTTTCAATTTTTCCAATTGTGACCATGAAGTAGTACATTTTCGATAAATACCACTCTATACAAGTTTAAACAAGATTAAATTTTCTGCAATTGAAACAAAGTTTTATCTTAATTGGATAATGGTAGCATGTACCGCAATGAGGTTGAAGTTTTTAAAAATGCAATTTTTTGCAAAAAATTGTAGTTTTTCCTTCATAAAATGAAAACCACTCATTCTAGATACTTGATTCCTATCTCATTGTCTAGGAAATTTTGTTACTTGAACGTTTTCTTGGACCACTTTTTTGTTAAAAGTCTTAGATTTATAGATATCCTACATTTTCCGGACAGGATATGATCCGAATCCTGAAAAGCGTAATGGGAAATGCTGGATATCTATAAATCTAAGAAAAATCTAAAAAGTGCTCCAAGTAAACGTTCAAAGTCATCAAAATTTTCTAGAGAATGAGATAGAAATTAAATTTCTAGGATTAGTAGTTTTCATTTTATGAAGAAAAACTGCGATTTTTTTGCAAAAAATTGGAGTTTTTCAAAACATCAACCTCATTGCGGCATGGGTTACCATTATTCAATTAAGATGAAACTTTGTTTCATTTTTAGAAAAGTTAATCTAATTTAAAAGTATATAGCAGGAGTGGCCACTAACCTTAACTTTGGGAACCGCAAATTTATAAAACTGTTTCAAAGCGAGCCACATTGTTTGGAGATTAATTAATGTTTTATTAAAAAAAAACACCTTTTTTTTATTTTATAAAATATAAATGAAGTAACAATATTTTTTGCTCTACTTATAATATTACAAATTACAAATTAATTTAATTTTGTATTATTATTTTTTTAATTTAATTATTATACAGGCTGGGGCATAATGATCTACCACATTTTGAAGAGATATAAAAAATGAAACAATTTAACTAGAAAAAAAACTAAATATATTTTTGAAGAGAACATAAATGAAATTTTTTAATGTATTTTAAACATTATCAGACAAAAAAAGGGGGGGGGGGGTCAAAAAAATTCTAGCCCTTTTGACCAAACTCAACCAAATTTTGTATATATATTCTGTGGACCCCAAAAAGGCTAGAAATGCAAAACTAACCAAATTTTGTATACATTGTTTGGTCGAAAAGGCTAGAATTTTCATTTTTGATCCACCATCCATTTTGAGTGGTTAGTTTTTGCATTTCTAGCCTTCTGAGGGGCTACAGAATATGTATACAAAATTTGGTTGAGTTTGGTCGAAAGGGCTAGAATTTTTATTTTTGACCCCCCCCCCCCCCCTTTTTTTTGTCTGATAATGTTTAAAATACATTAAAAAAAATGTATTTTATGTTCTTTTCAAAAATATATTCAGTTTCTTTTTAGTTAAATTTTTTCATTTTTTATACCACTTTAAAATGTGGTAGATCTTTATGCCTCTCCTGTGCTTTTTAAAATCAGTATTATTCAAGAGAGTTCAAGAGCCGCACACGAGATTGACTGAAGAGCCGCATGCGGCTCGTGAGCCACGTTGTGGCCACCTCTGGTATATAGAGTGGTCTTTGTCGAAAACGTGCTCCTTCATGGTCAAAATGGGAAAAATCGAAAAAAGTTCGAGTTTTTGGGATAGGTATTCAAAAGTGATCCGTAGGGCAGGTTTTTGAACCCATATAAAAAATCGAACTACTCGACCAATTTCGTATATTTTTACTCGTAGCCAAATTGTATCCTATTTAATTTACTATAGAATGATTATTTACAAAATATTGACCGTTTTCGAGTTATAAGGCAAAAACTGGAAAAAGTCCGAAAATTTCGTGGTTTTTCGGCCACCAAAAAGTTGTCCCCCTTTCGAGGTCGCAAACTGAGATTTCGCATACCCACACCATACCAAACGATCCTAGAAAAATATTTTCCACAATTAATGTAAGCTGAACCACTTTTGGATCCTCTTTTTACTGGGCTAATTGTCAACTTTCTTAATTTTTTCAGATTCAATTTAAAAATGGCTTTCTCTTGTTTTTTAAATGTCCGTCAATGAATTTAGTTAATTATTTCACTTCTTTTTGTTCTTAAAAAAAGTCTGTAAGAAAAGTAAATTACATTTTAATTTTTTTCTATTTTGTTTAAGAGTGACTGGATCAAGTGCTTTGGTTGTTTATATGGGGTAATAAAATTGATTAAAAATAATAAAACTGCTTGATTATTTACACTTTACTTCAAATAAAATTAGGCATATTCTGAAAATGAAAAGGGGCGATAGGTGTTAGTCAACCTCCAGAAAGGGGCGATGGGCCACAAAAGGTTGGGAACCACTGCTCTAGGGTCTAGAAAAAATTAAAGCCGGCGAGACGGACACGCATTCGAAGATTCTTTAACTTATATCTTCAAAAATTTGAGATAGGCATTAAGTGGTTCTTATGTGTCGTAGATAAAAGAAAATACACAAATTTGCCAAAATTTGCAATTTTAGATCAAGCAGTTTCAGATTTCCGACAAGAACGAAAATGAGGTCATTTTAAAAAACATTCAAATTAGAAAAATAGATGTCGATTTATGATCATAAAATCTAAAATAATAGACCTTTTAATTACTCTTTAAAAAAATATATTTTCTAAAAGATTATTTTTCCAAATAAATCATACCTTAAAATTAGAAATTAATAAATTAAAAACCTAATACCTATGTTAAAATTAATAGTATATTAAAAAAAATTATTATTTTATATTTTTTATGAAACTCAAATGACAGATCAAAGTTTAGACAGCGCTTATAAAAATATATAATAAAAAATTTCTAGATTTTAGAAAATAGCTAAGAAAAAAAATTAAAATATTTTATTTTATTTTTTTTTTTTTTTAAATTGGACAAAAATTGATTTTATAAATAATTTTTTGTTTTTCCTTGCATTGGCAGCATTGGATGAATTGATAAAAGCGCTTCGTTCCGGATGAAACTTATTTTATATTTTTAATTTTTTTAATTTTCAATACATCTTTATAAATCTAAAGTTTTAAAAATGGAAACAATCACGGAGGAGAATATAGGACATATAATGTTTGTATCTTTTAATTTATTGTAATTGTTTTGTTTTTTTCATCTATCTATCTATCTATACATATATTATATAAATTCTTATTTTTATTTATTCAAAATGAAACGTTTTTAATAAAAACTTTTCGATGCTCAATAAAGTTGATGGATTAATGTATATTAGAATTAAAATGTGTCAAATTTGGGGTTCCAAGATTTTCGTTCACTAATTTTTCTTTTTTTTTTAATGATAAATATGCAAGAATATGCATAACCAAAAATTCAGTTTTGACGATCAAATTATTGAAAAATTAGGGGCATTAAAGATACCTAATCCCTTGTTTTGGCTCAGGGAAAAAAAAATATTTTCGTTATTATAAGTTCATTTTATAGTATATTTCATTCTTCTTGTTTTTAGTTTGAAAATATTATAATTTTTTAAATTTGCTTATCCCCCCTCATAATTTTGGGTCGATATACACCAACACTATGTGTGAAATTTGGTTTTGATATTCATACTAGTTATTGTGCTAGCTCGTCCACAAAATTTGGTAAAGCACATACTAACAGACTAACAGACATTTTGACAAAACAGTTATTATCTTCTAAAATATAATTTTCGAGGTTCACTTATTACGGCTTTTTTGTAGACCGAAATACCATGGTTTGGCCAATTTTTTAATCAAAATAGTTATACAACCGTTTTGAGATATTTCGAAAAAAAGAAGCAAAAACACTTTTTTCATGCACGATTACAATACTTGACCACACCTGTATGGAAAAGTAAAAAATGAATATTCAATAAACTTCCAAACATTTTTCCATGTCGAATTGGCTTATCTTAAACTTAGAGTATGAAAAAATTTCTAGAAATCATTCTCTCCTTATCAGCTACAAATAAGAATGAATTTGATATATCAAGTATTTTGGAAGCTATCAGATACGTATCCTTCAGTACGGAATCTGCCTTATAGTTACAGGGCTTATCAATTAAATATTTTGAATCAATATTAATTATTACATAGATAGTATAATTAATTATTTTTCTAAAAAAGTGCAATTGTTTCTATCTTTGATATATATTATATATATATATATATATATATATATATATATATATATATATATATATATATATATATATATTTATTCTTTTTTTGCGGTATGGGATTTACCACGCCTCAAGGCTTGAGTGAGTACATGTGGACCACTTGTGGGGTCGTACCCGCAAGCAGGAAGCCGGCGACGGACCTGTGGATTCGTCCAGAAATAATATCTGATATTAATAAGCCACCCCAGAAAAAGTGGCGATCTGCTAGACTTCCAAGCTCAATTCTAAGAATGTCCTATATTCCAAATTGACTTCATTCTGTTTAAACAATTTTCAATACTATTCAAAATTAATATGACATTTTTCGGATTAGCTTCATTTTTTCTTTTTTTTTTTTTTAATATAATAAAATTTTTAAAATCACTCGAATCTTTTCTTTATAACCTAATAGTCACATCATCATAGAATATTATGTATTTAGTTCTAAGTATGGTTAGACTCAAGTACCCGTATACTTCTTTAATTTTATCAACAACTGTATTATTTCCAATTCTAACTACCTATTTAATCTTCGACACAATTTCAAAGGCTTATTCTAGTCTCCTTCTTATATTGTCAAGGTTTCTCATCCATCAAAGATTTCAAAGATAAACCAGACACCTTGACCAAAAAGAAATTTTCGATCCCATTTCGTTTACAATTTAGTGAAGTAGGTACAGCAAAAATGTAGTGGCAAGCCCAGATTTAAGCGACAGCTTATTCATCCTAGCCTATTATTTATTGTTAATGAATCAAAATCAAGTACAAAGATAATTAGAATCGAAAAAAACACTATTTATATTATTTTTATTGGAATGAAGGAAGTTATTAAATGTTTAGCTTATTTTCACTAACGTTATTCTAGCTCAATATCAATAACATATTTAACACAGTGAAATACGTATGCAAAAATTTTAAAATTATCTACTCTTTTATTAAATCATTATATTCTCTAATTCAATAACACGAATCGACCTTATGGTTGATAGTATGTTTCAGGTTTTGCTGTATATATATATATATATAGTATGATTAGCTTCCTTGTAGTTGTGTTCTTTACATAATCTAGGACTTGAAAATTTTCAAAATTAAAATGCTGACATTCTACCTATAATATTGTGCCAATTTTCGGTACTAGGTTAATCTTGAACTTTATAAACAACAATCTTAGCTTATGTATAAAATTGTAATTTCCCTGATCATATCATGTATAATTTTTCATGTATAAATATGATAATGAACTTAGGATAATGGTGTGGACTGTATTTCTTTAATTAAGATAAAGGAAGGTGTATTTTCTCCTTCTTCAATAAATAAAAGCAAAGATTTTTTGATATGATATTAACAATGGTTTTAATGATAAAAATAATGGTTTTTTGTACATACGAATGAAATATAATACAATGACGTTGGCGTGGCGAATTGCAGACTTCTTGTGGCAATTCGATTCACTTTGGTTTTTTATCCGACGATGAGATATGGGATGATTCAAGTTTGGTTTTTTTCTTCTAAACTCAATTCAAATATAATCAAAAAAAATCTGCTGATGCAGTTATACAAAACATTCAACTTTCATCTAAGAGATCAAAAGCGAGAATCTCAACTCAATTCAATCTGCTAACGCAGTCAACCATCAAACTTTCAACTTATCAACAGCTCATTTCTACATCAATCATCAATGAATCAATTAAGACTCGTTTCAACTACTCATTTCAACTCACATCATCAATGAATCAACTAAGACTGACTGGCTGGTCAGCTGGCTCGCGAGCAGAGCTCCCGGCCAGTCCACCAAACAACCCTAGAGGGCATCACTAGTCAATCTATCAATTCTAATTTATACATAATTCCCCCCCAAAGACTCGCAAAGGGGTTTGCCTGCGAGTCTTTCGCTAAATTGACTCTAAATTAGGTTTAAATTCCCACCAATCTATGGCCAACCCAAAAAGGGGGGACCTTTTTAAGAAACCCTTATGGGCCCAATAAATAATTAATCCCTTCATGCATACAGTAAAAGGTGTGAAGGAGGGCGTAAATCTCCCTCAAACCTCGTTCCGATGAGCAAAGAGATTTCAAACAAACTCAAAGTGAATTAACATAGTGAAAATTCACACTCTTAATAAAAAATATTATTATTATTTATTAATAAATAAAATTTAATAATGGTTAAGATAAAACCTTAATTAATTTGAATTATTATCCCAGGTTGGAAATTACAGGCTACTCAATTGGTAAAGGAGCTATTTGTGTAATGGCTCTTCGAAAAAGACCTTTGCTAGTTCGTACATCAGCAACTCTAGGGTAGCCATCTGCCCCAACTATTAACTTTTCTATTCGACCTAAAGGCCAATCCAATGGAAGGGTAGGCATGAATATTAATACTAATTGTCCTTCATTTAAAGGGGGGTGGGTCCCACGCCACCGCGTCCTTTTCAATAAAGAAATTCGGTAATCGTTTACCCAATCTCTCCAAAAACCTTGTACCTTCTGTTGAACTAACTGCCAACGAGATAACCTTCCCTCTTTTATTCCCCTTAAATCAGGTTCAGGAGGTGTCAACAACTCGGATCCGGTCAAAAAATGACCAGGAGTAAGTGTATCGTAACCCTCGTTAATAGATCTGGAACAAAGGGGGCGAGAATTCAAAATAGCCTCGATTTGACAAAGCAAGGTGCTCAATTCTTCATAGGAATATTTTTCAACCTTCCCAATTTTATATAAATGTGTCTTAAACGACTTAACTGCAGCTTCAACTAACCCACTGAAATGGGGGGCGTAAGGGGGATGAAAATTCCACTTTACCTCAAATTGAGCCAAATGGTCAGCAGACGAAGGTTCTAATTGGATTAAAAGTTTCAAGTCCTTCTTAAGCTGGGCATTGGCACCTAGAAAAGTTCTGCCACAGTCTGAAAAAATCGCGTAAGGCATGCCTCGCCTTGCTATAAATCTCTTAAAAGCAGCAATAAAATTTTCACTAGTTAAATTAGTGACTAGTTCTAAATGAATTGCCTTTGTGGCATGACAGACCAACACAAGGACATACGCTTTAAACACCAGTCCCTTTCTTCCCAGCTTGTTGCGGACAAGAAATGGACCAGCGTAATCAACAGAACAATTAGTAAAAGGTCGCGCGGGGGTAATCCTAGTTAAGGGCAACGGGGCCATTTGTTGCTCCATACATTTAGGCTTAGCCTTAAAACAAACTATGCATTTGTAAATTACCTTTTTTACTAGTTTAGTTAATCTAGGGATATAATATCGCGTTCGCACAAAATTAATTAAAAATTTGGCTCCCGCATGAAAATATAAAACATGATAATAATGTATTATTTTAAAAGTAAAAGGATTTTGATAATCTAACATTATAAGGCAGCTTTCAGATTTTTCTTTTCTCAACAATTCCAATCTATCTTTTATTCGGATAATTTTTTCCGAATCAAAAAAAGGGTTTAAACCCATTAACCCATGTGGCCATTTAACCTCCTTATTTTCCTCTAAATTTTTAATTTGATGGGGAAAAGACTCCAGTTGAGATAGCTGTATACATCTCAAGTGAGCCCTTTTTAATTCCACCTCGTTCAGTGGCTGGCCAAAATTTTTTGAAAGGTTTCTTTTTTTATTTTCGCCAGCCATCTCAACATAATTGCTAAAACTCTTACTGTTTTCAAATAAGATGAAAACAATTGAAGAAAAGAGAAATTTTGCTTATTTAAATATACCTCCAACGTTTTCTTCTCCTCTTTCAAACAGACCTGTCTATCATTATCTGAAAGTGAAGGGGGGGACTCAGCGGTAAACTTCCCTTCGGCCCTCTCCACCATTCCTCCCTCTCAATTAATTCCTTTAAATATATACCCCTGGATCCCATGTCTGCTAAATTATCCTCTGATTTGACATATTGCCAAGAGGCATCAGGTAAATATTCTTGAATTTTTGCTACTCTATTAGCTACAAAAGTTTGCCATCGATAAGGCTCTGACTGAATCCAACTTAAAGTTATCATCGAATCAGTTAAACAAATTATTCCCTTGAAAGGAATCAAAATAGATGGTTTTATAAAATGTAAAAATTCGCTGAGAACTAATGCTCCAGCTAATTCTAATCGAGGAAGACTGACTGTTTTTAAGGGGGCGACTCTAGTTCGCGAACCCACCAACCAACCTTGACTAACTTGCAAGGTTTTCTGAAAAATTCCCCTTACTAGATAAATGACTGCTGAATAAGCCAGTTCGCTAGCATCACAATAGCCTAAAAGAAAAAATCCTCTTCAGGCTTTACAGCTCCAATAAATCGGGGAATATAAAAACCTTTCAATAATTTTAAGTCTTCCTGATATTCCGACCAAATCAAATTAACCCTGTCGCTAACAGGCTGGTCCCATTCTAACTTTTGTTTACATAATTGCTGAAAAATGATTTTAAATTTAATTAAAACAGGACTCATAAAACCTAACGGATCAAATGTTTGAGCTAACTCACTTAAAAGTTTTCTCTTTGTTAAAACAACATTTTTATTATTAGTGTAAGAAATTTGAAAACTATCAAATTTGGTATTCCAAATTAAACCTAATGTATTTGTGACCGGGTTTTCAGCAATAATTTTCGAATAATTTCCCTCCTCTCTGACCAACTGGGTGATATATGAATTATTTGACGCCCATTTGTCAGTAAAAAAACCTCCTTCTCTCAATAATGACTTAACTTCAAAAATAATAGCTTCAGCCTCTTCTTTAGAATCAACTGATACAAAGCCGTCGTCCATGTAAAAACAATTATCCAAGACCGCCTTGGCCTTTGGAAATTTATATCCTTCTAGATTAGCGAGTTCTATTAAAACTCGTAACGCTAAGAAAGGTGAGGATTTCAAGCCGAATGGCAAAGTTTTTAAACGGAAAGTCTGCACCGGCTCTGATGGTTCAGACCTCCATAGAAATCTTAAAAAATCTCTATCCTGTTCATTAATCAAGATCATATTATACATTTTCTGTATATCAAAGGTGAAACCTATCGATCCATGTCGAAACTTGGTTAATATGGACCTAATATCGCTTTGCAACGGTCGCCCTGTCATTAAAATTTGATTAAGGCTAATACTATTCTCTGTTTTTGCTGAACCGTCAAAAACTATCCGCATTTTTGTGGATAAGCTTTGTTCACGAATAACCGCATGATGAGGTAAATAAAAACATTTATCATTAATAGAGGGATTAGACACTATTTCTGCAAAATCTAATTTAAAAAGATCACTAATACAATTAGAATATTGAATTTTAAATTCCAACTTAGCTTCAAATTTTTTCTCAAGAGAGAAAAAACGTTTTAAAGCACCTTGTTTAGATTCTCCCAAATTTAAATGAGGATTTTTAAATGGTAGGGCTACAGAAAACTTTCCAGAAGGCAATCGAAAATAATTTTCCAAAAATGTTTCTCACATTGATCAAACTTAACTGGATCAATCTCAGTGGGGTTATCTAAACTCCACAATTTTTTTGATAAATACTCCAACGTAAGATAGGATTTTACCTGACCGGTAGCCTGCTCTTTCAACTCTGAAGGACAATTTCCTAACAAAATCCATCCCAATACACTTTCAATTGCAACGGGTGCATCTTCACTCCCTCTCTTAACACCTCCCCTTAATATTTGAGCTACAGTTTTTGAGCCCAATAGCATATCTACCGGACCCCCACAGTGAAATTCAGGGTCGGCTAACTGCAAATTTTTTAGATGAGAAAATTCGTTTATATTGAATTGAAATCTTTCCAAATTGTCACAAATCTTCTCAACAGTGAAAGAGGGACAATCTATTGCTAAAAAGTTATTATTAATAGGTGAAATTTTTACATTCACAGAACCCGTAACACATGAAACCAATCTTGAACCCAATCCATAAATCGGAGTATTATTTTCTTTTGTTACCTTTACTTTCAATTTAGAAGCCAATTCATTAGTAATAAAGTTACTTTGACTCGCCGTGTCAACTAAACATCGCGCTGTGAACTTGCCTTCGGAAGTCTGCAGTCTGACCATCGCTGTGCCCAATAAAATATTTTGTTGTATTTGAGGTAAATTTGTACAACAAGTCTTTTTTGGAGTCTCTGAAACATTTACAACTTCATTAATATTTTGAACATTGGAATTGTTTACATTTTCAATTGATTTAAAATTTTTATTTTTAACATTCTTAAAATAATCATCTAATTCTATTTTAGATGCATGTAATATGGGATTATGATAATTCCCACAATGACATTGAATAGATTTGCACAATGAAAAATCATGATTTGCTTTAAAACACAACTTGCATATTTTCATTTTTAAAATAAAGTTCATTTTTTCACTAAAACTTAATCTTTTAAACTTAAAACAATTATCTAATTTGTGATTTTCCTGGTTACAAAAGAAACATTTATTAATTTTATTTGTTACCACTGTCGATAAAGTTTTTAAATATTTATTTTTCATTTTCGGAGAAGTCGACTGAAACTTGCTGGTCGAGGCTTCTCGGTAATTTACTGTTTCTATTGCGTTCCACGATCTAATTTCCTTATCTAAAAATTCAAAAAAATTGGAAACTGTAGGTACAGTTTCTGAATTTAATGTTCTATAAAATAGATGTATAAAATCTTGCGGTATACACCTAATTAATATCCTTATAAAAAAATCATCATTCCCTGGTGTGACCTTTTTAAAATTCTGCAACACAGAATAGGCATTTCGGAAATGATCATATATATAATTTAATTTTTCCCTAGTTAATATTTTAATTTTCGGGAACTCCAATAACTTGTCAATAGTTTGAAATATTATTTGTCTTTCCGACTCATAATAATCTTTTAAAACTTTTAAAGCAATTTCATAATTGCTCTCGATTATACTCAAGCCTTTAATTTTATTTAAGGCGGCTCCCTTCAACGAATTCTTCAAATGCATTAATTTTTCCGTCTTCGACAAATTTTTTCTTGAATCAATTTGGGCTTTGAATAAATCAAAAAATTCTACCCATTCCACAAAACCATCTTCAAATATGGGCAATTTAATAACAGGAACACTTGCATTTGATTCCTCTATTGGACTTGTCATTTTAACATCAATTTGAGATATTCTGGCATTGGTCAATTTTTCTTCTTTCTCTTCTAAAATCCACTCAATATCCCTTATGATATCCAAACTTGAATTTGTTATTTTTACCAAATCAAATTCATCATAATTTAGTGGTTGTTCTTCAGCTTGTAAATTTTCAAACGCGTCATATACGGCATTTTCAATATCCGCCCTTTCTTCGAGTAATCTGTTCAAATCTCTCTTTAATGTTTTTAATAAATTCAAGCTTTCCAGGTTTCCTTCTTTCGTGGCCTTAATTACGGAATTTTGCAGGCGTTCCGTATTCCATCTAAATAATCTAACTTTCCTGGAAGCCATTTTTAATTTAATAGAAAGGACTATAATAGATAAAATTTCCAATTGCAGTTCAAATTTCAAATGCTGTGTTGCCAAATCAGCTTAAAACCAATCTTTGCTTTGCTTTTTCAATACAAAAAAAATTGCAATTTAATTATTTGCAATATTTTTCTCTGCAATATCTTGCAGCATTGCTTAATTTTTTACACCAACCTTTTCTTGAAGGAATCTCTGGTTCTTTTATGCTCTTAAACTTTAAGAGTGGAGAATTTCTTTTTTGAGAAAATTCTACCTTTGGCTATGAAGGATTAATGTATAATCCTGCGACGATGGACCATGTATAAAATTGTAATTTCCCTGATCATATCATGTATAATTTTTCATGTATAAATATGATAATGAACTTAGGATAATGGTGTGGACTGTATTTCTTTAATTAAGATAAAGGAAGGTGTATTTTCTCCTTCTTCAATAAATAAAAGCAAAGATTTTTTGATATGATATTAACAATGGTTTTAATGATAAAAATAATGGTTTTTTGTACATACGAATGAAATATAATACAATGACGTTGGCGTGGCGAATTGCAGACTTCTTGTGGCAATTCGATTCACTTTGGTTTTTTATCCGACGATGAGATATGGGATGATTCAAGTTTGGTTTTTTTCTTCTAAACTCAATTCAAATATAATCAAAAAAAATCTGCTGATGCAGTTATACAAAACATTCAACTTTCATCTAAGAGATCAAAAGCGAGAATCTCAACTCAATTCAATCTGCTAACGCAGTCAACCATCAAACTTTCAACTTATCAACAGCTCATTTCTACATCAATCATCAATGAATCAATTAAGACTCGTTTCAACTACTCATTTCAACTCACATCATCAATGAATCAACTAAGACTGACTGGCTGGTCAGCTGGCTCGCGAGCAGAGCTCCCGGCCAGTCCACCAAACAACCCTAGAGGGCATCACTAGTCAATCTATCAATTCTAATTTATACAGCTTATGATAAAAAAGGTCTATAATGTAGATATATGTAATACCTTTAGCTTCTTTGAGGGTTGTCTATATCTTTTCTGCCAACTATAGATATTGGTGTTCTTATTTTATTTAGTGTTTCATCAACTATCTTCTATATTAATGGTGAGAGGTAATTATTTAATTTGTCAATTCTTTTAAACTTAATGATATTATTCAACTAAAATATTTCATTGCTTAATTTCAAGATTCTCCATAATGGTACCTATAGTTGGCAAAAAACGATATAGATAGTGGGAGATAATTTAACCTAAATATCGCACGGAGTTTTTGCTCAAGTTTTTTTTTAACACATTCACTATTCCAATATTCGCGACCTCTAAAGCAATGAACTCGAGTTTCTTGAAAATGAAAAACCTATTCGCGCCCTTAGGGAAACTAATAAATCAAATGCTCCTGACCTCCAATCTTAAAAATACATTCTCTACACAAATTCAGCCGCCATAAATGAATTCAGTTGCTATGTTTGCTATAACATCCCTTGTGAATGTTTACATCTCTAAAAAGAAATGCTTTCGATTCATTATTGCTTAAATTTAATACAAAGGCCACAAGTAAATTTTTCTGCACAATTTAGGTATATATCTTCTAAAGATAATAAGTGTTATAATGAATTTTTCGATTATCTCGCCAATAGTGTCAATCAAATTCAAAGACGTTTTCTAAATTTTGAAGTTTCTTTCTTAGGGAACTCAATGCAAGATAAGGGCTGGTTAAAATACTCCAGATCCAACACTCCTGAAGGTAACGCTGCACAATGGGAGATAATTTAACCTAAATAGCAGGAGAATTTACCACTGCTCAAATTTTTTAACACTCTCCCACTCATTCTGTATGATATCTACCTTAAACATTCTCTATTTCCAATATTCGCGGCCTCTATAGCAATGAAACCCCCATATTACAGTACCTTGAAAATGAAAAATCTAATCGCGCCCTTAGGGAAACTTAAATTAATAAAAAAAAAATCTCCTCAGCTCCAATCTCAAAAATATATTCTCCACACCATTAGATAAAAAGAAAACAACAAATACATAAATAAAAATATAATGAATGAAGGTATAGATTATAGAACTATATAGATTGATGTATCTATTGTAGTTTTGTTTAATAATTTTGTTTGTAGTGAACTTAAAACTCATCCTGCTCTTTGCCAAATTTATTTTTATTTTAAAACTGTTTTCTATAGTCTATAGAGAGTAAAATAAACATAGAAAGAAGAAGAACCATTCGTTTTGGCCCCAATGTTATTTAAATCTACCTATGGATGACTGTACTTAATTACGTGGACGACCTAGCGATAGCAACCCAGAGCAAACATATACATTGTATACATATTTGACCTTAGAAGGCATAACCCGGTACTGTTGGGCCCAGCCAAACCATTTCCTTTCAATAACTTTCAGAAAAGGGGTACCATAAATTCCAAATTTTTAATTTTCCTTCATCAAAAAATAATAATATTATTTTTAACAGATTTAAAAAAAAAATGTATACCTACTTTTTTCTTGGAACTATTTTACAAACACAAACCCATATAGGAGATGCCATGCTTGAACGAAGGGGCCAATCTTGGGCCCGTGCTGGTCAACCGAGGCTCTGCTTTATCAGTATTGGCCTACATTCGGGTCAGTGTGGGGCAGCCGAGCCTGGGTTGTTCGGTGTTGAGCCAATCTTGGGCCCGTGCTGGGCAAACGATTTATTATATTCAGATATATTCCTAAATAAATATTTTTAAGATAATTATAGTATAAATTAGATTGAAAAGCTAATTTTTCGATTTTAAAAATAAATAACAATTATATTATTAAAAATAAAAAAAATAATTATATGAATTGAGATATATATATTTTTTTTAGTGAATATTTTTAATGAATTTTTATAATTTAATAGAAAATATTATAAATTATCATTATTTTTAGTTATTATAAAATATTTATAAATTATAATTTGGCATAAAAAATATTGTTATATTCTATAAAAAACGTAAAGTAGTTATAAATTAATAAATAAAAATAAATAAATAAATAAATAAATATATATATATATACCATATATAACAAGTTTGTAAATTTCTTTGAATTTTCAAAAGAAATTTGAAATTTTCAAAAAAGAATTCAAAAAAGTTTTAAAAAACAAAGTGAACATTTCTGGAATTTCCGAAAATAATTTTTCCTGATTAGGAATTTTTTTAACACTTTTTTGAAAATTCAAAGACATTTTTCTTACAATAAAAAAAATAATAATATTTTAACGATTCTATTATTATTTTAACTTGAAATTTCCGAGTAAAAGTCGTAATATCAAGATGTATAATATATATATTTTAATCCTATATATAATTTAACTTGTAATTCGTCATAATCTTTCCTTTTATTATTATTTGTTTTTGTGCATTAAAATACTTTAATATTCAAAAATTATCTATAAACTATATTGAAATGTTAATAATTTTAAATTATATTAGGTTTGAGTTGGTGGTGTTTCACATGAGCTAACAACTCGAAATATAGTGAGTAATTTTTTAAAATCCTTTTTATTTCCCTCTTTGTGAAATTTACCAAGATCCCCTAGATAGATAAATACTTGGTATCGAACCGACCTTTAACTAGAAATGGTCCCTAAGGGTCAAAAATCTAATGTAGAATTATTATTCCTCAAGTAATAGATGAGAATCAATCGCTATTTTTGATTTTAAGTCGATTCCTCCATGTCTTCAGCAATGGTTACCAATAAAAACCGAAACATCAAAAATCCAATATAGAATGGTTATTCCTCAAGTACTAGATGAGAATCAATCGCTATTTTTGATTTTAACTCGATTCCTCTATGTTTTCAGCAATGGTTACCAATAAAAACCGAAACGTCAAAAGTCCAATATAGAATGGTTATTCCTCAAGTACTAGATGAGAATCAATAGCTATTTTTGATTTTAAGTCGATTCCTCCATGTCGTCAGCAATGGTAACGGATAAGAAAACAACGCGGTTGCTATGGTTACTTATAAAATTTCCTCCCAAATTTTTACCATTTCACAGCGAGAAGCCTAACCATTCTTACTTAAGTTAGGTTAAATGAGCTATATTAAAACGATCAAATGAATAAATTTTAAAGAATTTAAAATTAAAAAAAGTACTATTAAAATAGTAGAGTAAAGTACTTTAAAATATGATTTTACTAAAAACTTTATTTAACCTTTTTTGTGGTCCCCCAGGTACTTAATTAGGATATTAAATTTCATCAAAATTGGTTAAGTCATTTTCAAGATATTTAGAAAAAACTAAAAAAGTACTGAAATAAAGTACTAATGTTTGTGGACCGATATGTACCAAAAACTAATCAGCGCTTCATTTTGTTAAACTAATGGTAGGTCTTCAATTTCATTTCAATCAGCGCAAAGGTGTGGAAAAAATCGTGGACGAAAAAAACGATAACACACATACATCCATCCATCCATCCATCCCCACGCACTTCCAAAAAAAATGGCACTTTTTGGCCTCTCAACGAGATTCCAGGTAATTTTTGGCAAAACCGTCACGTGCTAAAATTCAATCTCATTGAATACTTCAATTTGTGACCTTAATTGAGTCTATGGGTTCCGTAGTCTTTACCTGAGGACCCTTTGAAGTCGCGCTTGCCGCGAGAGCGATTCCAATACTTTCTCCCATGCTTCGCATTGGATAAAGTAAAAATAGAGAAATTCTAAAAACCTAAAATTTTGACAAACATGGTTTCATTAAGTTTTTCGCGGTTAAAATGGAGCTTAAAACCTGAAAGTTGGTAAAAATGTTAGTTTTAGTCTTAAAATTAAACGTAAAAGTTTGCTAAGTTTATTAATTTTATTTTGTATTTTTTATTATTTTTGAAAATTTCAATTTTTATCGATCGAACAATGAAATGAAATGAAAAATTGATCAAATCATTTTTTTAAATATTTGATTTCATCACGATTTCTCACGAACCTCTAGAAGTTGAAATTTTGCACAAATGTTAATTTTAAGCCGTCAAATTTTCTCGTTATTACCTAGAGTTTTATCAAAGAGAAAATGGTGATGTCTTACTGTAAAATAACATTTCCAGTTTACAATGTTTTCTTCTCAAGATGCAATTTAGTATTTATTATTATTATTATTATTAAATTGAAAGTTTTTGCCGAGAGTAGCAGAATTTTTATATATTGAAGGAGACAATAAAAAGAGTGTGTCTTCTGCTGGAATTATAAATTTTATTTATTTATAACGAGACTATAGTTTCGATTAGAAAGTTTCGATTAGAAATAATTAAACAAATAGCCGCTAAAAACGGTTACGAGAAAACCCTTATTGACAAACTATTAAAAAAGAAAATTGAAAAGTCAATTCTGAATCTGATTTATTCTCAAATGTCCGAGCCAGAATCAAAACCAAAATTAATAATCCCATACTATGGAAAAATTTCGGAAACTTTAAAATTTAAATTCAAAACTTTAGGATATCAAACTATTTTC
This sequence comes from Forficula auricularia, assembly GCA_024734495.1. Classification (NCBI taxonomy): domain Eukaryota; kingdom Metazoa; phylum Arthropoda; class Insecta; order Dermaptera; family Forficulidae; genus Forficula; species Forficula auricularia. Next base: position 497,152 of record JALMQS010000064.1, read on the forward strand.
AAATCCTCTAGAACATTGGGATCTGATATTAGCAATAATAAGAAAGACACAATTCAAAAAATGGACAAAAAGGGTGTCTATTCCATAACATTTGGAGAATGTGATTCGACCTATATAGGAAAAACAGCGAAATTTAAACACACGCATTTCGGAACACAAGAGAGTGTTTAAAGGGGGTTCGTGGCATAGTGTATTTGCAGACCATTTAATCTCCGAGAAACATTGTTTTCCAGATGAATCAAATATTAAATTAATTAGATCATAATTAGATCCCTTAAAAATTAGTATTTTCGAATCGTTAGAAATTTTAAAATCATACAATAATTCATCAAAAAAATTCTTAAATCGGAAATTAGAAATTCCCGAAAGCTTTATTTTAAAAATAGCCGCTAAAATATAAACTTCACGAACGCCACCTACAGCCTAAATAATAAAACAAGTATAAATTTCAATTCTTGACTTGCGCACCCTGTATAATTTCTTAACCTAACCACATATGAAAGATGTTAACCCTTAGACCATATAAGATATAGACACGCCCTCTGCCACTCTCCACACAGAGTGAAGTGAGGCCAACATCAACTAGAGAACGTGACGTCATCAGCAGGCAGGAACAACGAGAATAGCATGGGCGCTATAGGAATTATTATACATTGAGATAAATTTATCGTAGTTTAGATTATTTATTTTGAATTCCAATAATCGCAAATTAATATTAAATTAATATACCAAAATATTTATTTATTTTTTTTAACAAAATGTTTTATTTAAATTACATATTTTACAATAATTCGGGCATCGAGCAACACTCCCTTCCCATGTCCATATATATACAACAATATATTTTATTATTTTAATCAATTGTAGGTTACCAAAATATTTATTAATTTCGAATGCTAAATCAAGTAAATAATTATTCATTTTAAATACAGTTTTTTTTTAATCAATTGACGGAACATTCAACCAAGTTCATCATTTGATTTTACCAAATATTTTGTCAGTATAAAAATCGTAATTAAAGTAAGTCGAAAAAAATTCGCAATATCATGTTTATTAATGAAAAATATTTGAAAAATTGAGTTTTGAGAATTCGATATATTTAGGGGGTGAGCCCATCATCAGGAGTCAAAGAAAACTGAGTTTGGGCTCACCCCCGAAATATATCGAATTCAAAACTCAATTTTGTTTTATTTCTTTTTTTGTGAAACCTACCTCGCATCTTGCTCAAGTTTTATTATTATAATAAAATCATTGATTACTAAACAAAATCATTTTAGTAAATTTACTCCTTATCCTGTTCGAATCTGTGTTTAAACATTCTCCTTGGTGTTATAATCTTATGTTACAATAATAAAAACTAATCATTTTAATCAAATTAATGATATGATTTGATTCAATATCATTATCGTACATATGTTCTTTGTATGCTTCAAATACCGAGTCCCGAACATTACCCATAATAGATATTATTAATTTGGTCATTAAATTTTTAAATAATAAATTAAATATATCGAATTCTCAAAACTCAATTTTTCAAATATTTTTCATTAATAAATATGATATTGCGAATTTTTTTCGACTTACTTTAATTACGATTTTTATACTGACAAAATATTTGGTAAAATCAAATGATGAACTTGGTTGAATGTTCCGTCAATTGATTAAAAAAAAAAACTGTATTTAAAATGAATAATTATTTACTTGATTTAGGATTCGAAATTAATAAATATTTTGGTAACCTATAATTGATTAAAATAATAAAATATATTGTTGTATATATATGGACATGGGAAGGGAGTGTTGCTCGATGCCCGAATTATTGTAAAATTTGTAATTTAAATAAAACATTTTGTTAAAAAAAGCCAAGCTTGAGTTGTTTACCAAAAAAGAATTTAGTCTTTTTGATTTTAAGTCGATTCTTCCACGTTTTCAGTAGAGATTGCCATTAATAGTCAAAACATCAAAAATGGAATCCAATAAGGTTAGTCCTCAAGTATTAGATAAGAATATATCGCTATTTTTGATTTTAAGTCGATTCCTCCACGTCTTCACCAATGGTTACCAATAATAACCGAAATGTCAAAAATCGATTGTAGAATGGTTATTCCTCGATTGTTAAATGAGAATCGATCATTATTTTTTAATTAAAGTCAACATGAAGTGCAAATCGCAAGTGATTTCTGATTAATTATAAAGGAATAAACATATTAATATTTCAAATGAATTTGGATAAAGTTTAGCAACGATCCGTTGCAGTTTATTTTTGCATTGGGTTCAGTCTAGTTCCCGATTGGTTCCCTTAAATTTCATTGGTATTGGATCTTTTTTGTTATGTGTGTTCACGCATAACTTCTTTGTTTATGGACCGATTTCAATGGTTCTTCTTTTATTGGAAAGGGGGTACCTTAGGTGTGGTCCCATAATAATTTGGTTAGGTTCTAATGATGTTTGTTTGTAGATTTCTCTTTACCATGTGGACCGATTTCGATGATTTTTTTGCATTGGGTTCAGTATAGTTGCCGATTGGTCCCGTATAAATTTCATTAGAACTGGGCCTTTTTTGTTATGTATGTTTACGCATAACTACTTTGTTTATGGATCAATTTTGATGATTCTTTTTTATTAGAAATGGAGTACCTTATGGATAGTACCATATTAATTTGGTCAAGCTCTGATGATATGATCAATGACAGAATAACGGAAATCTTCAATTTTTATCTGCAAATAATCGAAATTATAATAAATAAAATCTTTTATAAAAAATAAACAATCTAAAACGTTCATCTAAAACCCAATAACGTTTCGAGATAATTTCTCTATTTATCAATTGAATTTTATTATCAATGTCTGATTCCTTCGCCCGAATCTTTCTCTTACGAGATGCATGCAAGGTATTATCATAAGTCGCTATTCTTAACATCACTAAAAAGAGAAAAATAAAATAATTTTTAGAAAAAAAACCGAATTCAAAAAAATTAAATGTAACAACTAAAATAATAAGAACTCAAAAATAAAATAAAATGCATTAAAAGGTATAAAATAATTATCTAATTTAGATACAACTAAACGATGAAATTGTTACATGAAATCACTTTTTGAAGTCGGTGCCAAACAAACTATATAAGTGAGGTTACACGATGTTGTCTTCATTACCCGCCTAACGTACTAAGTACTATAAGATCCATAAAATGTATATGTTTGGCATCGACTTCAAAAAGTGATTTCATGTAACAATTTCATCGTTTAGTTGTAACTAAATTAGATAACTATTTTATACTTTTTAGTGCATTTTATTTTATTTTTGAATTCTTATTATTTTAGTTGTTGCATTTAATTTTTTTGAATTAGTTTTTTTTTGCCAGCTCTGGTCTGTTTAAAAGGAAATTGAAGAAGTATATGGAGGTTTAGGCCTTGAGTTTGATTTGGTTTTGAAGCTTTCAGTGTGTGTTTATGTGTTTGTGCATACTTTTTTATGTGTATATGAATTAAAATGAAGAAACGCTATGATGTCAGACCACCCCTCCACACTTAATAAGGGTTATTGCATTAATTATTAAATTTGAATTTGTTTTTCTTTTTAATTATACAATAAGTCTTATTTTTTTATACAATGTACACCTTTTTATGAATTCAAAAATCAAATATTCTAATTATGTATATATTCTATATTTTAATTCTAATAAGAGATAAATACTGCTTCGATAGTTCCAGTTCCAGACTCATGGTTTATGCTGCAAGATTATCATTCATTTTTAAATTAGATTTTGAATTTAAAAATTCAAATAGTAATGCGCTTCAGTCAAGGCCAGATCTGAGATTCAAGGACTAGAAGCGTAAATGAAATTTTGGGCCCATAGTAAAAACAACTACTGCATTTACATTATATTTCTTTTTTTAAGATTCCGTTTAAACCGTAAATTTGGAGAGAGAGAAAGGCGTAGAATGAAACCCTATTTTAGTGTTAATACAATGATTTTCCATCTGTCTTTCTGTCTCTCCGAATTTACGTTTTATAAATATTATATTTTCTTTTTTGCTCTAGGAGGAGAGTATCCTCAATGCTTATAAATAATAATCTAATCAAATATCTCTGTCAAAGTATTGTATCTGGTAAATTATAATAAAAAGATACTAACTTAAAATTCTTAAGTTATATGGAAATCATTTTCCACAAATCAAAAATTGTATTAAAATTTTAACCGCATTATTATTTTCAAGAGGGAGAATTTTCGTTAGACTGGAAAAATTATCATAAGGGTGAAATATGTCTTTAAATATCTATTTTAGAAGAAATGTACTAAATTTTTAATTTTAATTCGTTTTAAAATGACGATATGAGAGAGCTGTGATTAGATGATTCTTGTATCTGTTGGCTTTTAGAAATGACTTAACTTAAAATTATGAAAAAGTTCACTTATAATTTAATGTCTAAATTTAACTAACATTCTATTCAGGCCCGGATCGAATAGGTGCGGGGCCCGATTGGATTTTTTTTTTGCGGGGCCCTCTCTATATATTAAATATTTAAATAAAATTCAAATTCAGTATATATATATATATAATATATCAAATGTCATGGATCATCAGATAGATAAACTTCTACATAAATTAAAGAATAAAAATGTTCAAAATACAAAAACATTTATTGAATATAAATTTACATCACCGAATATGAATACATGAATTTACATATTTCTAAGTTTTTGTTCTCTAAATTCTTCTAAAATTGTTTGAAAATCTAATTTCCTTGCGTCTTCACTTTCAATCGACATAATTGCTAAACTATTTAATCTATCCTGATTCATTGTCGATCTCAGATAGTTTTTTATTAGTTTTAGCCTGGAAAATGATCTCTCTCCAGAAGCAACGCTTACTGGAATTGTTAAGAATATTCGGAGAGCAATAAACAAGTTTGGAAATGCCGTTGCTCTATCATTATCCGATAAAAATTTGAACATTTTAAACGGATTTTCAAAACATTCTGGAGGAAAAATAGATTTCAAAGGTTCCATTTCTTCAACTAACATTTTTCCGTCTATATTAGCTTCTTTCACCTTTGGTACATCATTTTCTGTTAACTTAGAATCTGTTCGAGAAATTTCTAATTCAACTGCATGTTTCTCTCTAATATAGGACTATCCCGATTAAATTCAATACATTTGACATGAACTTTTACGGGTATCAGTTTTCTATATTATAAAGTATATATTATATAATAATAAACACATTAATAAATTTCATCCAGCAATGCGAACTTAAAATAAATATATTTTTAATTATTTGAATAATTCACAATTTATCCATTATCGTCAAAAGCAATTTGTTTTAAATTTCGAAATTTTTTTTTGTTCATTTTGATGGTAACGCGGGGCTCTTTCAAATGCGGGGCCCAATCGCTCCAATCGCCCTTTATCCGGCCCTGATTCTATTTTATTGGATTTGCTCAAAAAAGGTCCACTGAAGAAGGAATATTGTGAAAATTTCTTAAATATTAGGATTAATTAAAAACCACCATTTAAATTAATTATATCTTATTATGCCAATTGTATTATATTTTATTTATCATGATAACATTCAATAAAAGATAACCAAAATACTTATATATAATTTGAAATAAAATAAATTTTATTCTTACTTCACCTTTTCATTTATTATCTGATATTAATGATTTAGAAAACAAAAATTTTAATATAATTGAATATAATGGAAGGCAGCCCAGGGGTAGTGAGGAAAGAAAAAAATTAACACATATCATCATATAAGGTGTAATTTATTGGATTCCTTCCTCCTTTCCTTTCAAAACCGACGTTTCGGAGGATTCTCCTTTTTCAGGGTTTCAAGGGGTTAATGAATGAAACAAATAAAATGTTTCCTTCTTCTCTCCACAGCAGTGTTCAAAACTTTCTTCTTCTTTAGCAAAGGCATAGAAAAACAATTTTTTCCCTCCTTTTCTTAATTAAAAAAAAATTGTTTTTCTCTCCTTTGATAAAGAAGAAGAAAGTTTTGAACACTGCTGTTGAGAGGAGAAGGAATGATTTTATTTGTTTCATTCAGTGACCCTTTGAAACCCTGAAGAAGGAGGGAAAATCATCCGAAACGTCGGTTTGAAAGGAAAGGAGGAAGAATTCCAATAAATTACACCTTATTTAATATGTTAATTTTTTTTTACATTCAATTTTTACTTTTCCCTCACATGAAATTATTCTCTTAAAGTAAATTTCAAACCGATTTTAAATAATGATAATCTAATCAGCTCAAATTTGAATTTTACAAGGCAAGAAGAATCCCTGCTTGAAACTCATAAGGATTTCAATTTCTTAGTTAGATAAAAGACTGATAACTAACATAAGCTTCCACAAGGTGGGAAAAACTCTCCCGGATTAAGTAAAAATATATTAGAAATTTATATAATTAAGTAATGTGTATGTTGTTTTCTATTCATGCAATAGTATATTCTATAATCTACTTGTTAGTAAAAATTGAATGTAAAAAAAAATTGATTGAATTTGAAAAAATTTTATTTCTTTTTGATTAAATATAGTTTTTGAAGATGAAATAGTTATTTAATAATAATGAATATAATTTAATAAAAATCTTAAAATAGAGCAAAATATTTTATTTATACTAGGTAATGAAGATGTGGAGGCAAATTATTTAAACATGTAGATATAGTTAATTTTAATAAATGAAAAATGTTATAAATGAATAATTTACTTTTTTTTAATTAAAATCATTAAAAAAAATATGACACAAGTAGAGATTGTTTAACTGATCATTTAGTCTAATGAGATAGATGAATATTATTTATACATAATAGCAATTAATATTTCTTTACCTTTGATCAGGCGTAGATATTTCTTGGAGTGTCTCTGGAAGGCAACTAAAAAAAGAAAGAAA
>JALMQS010000064.1:512716-586235 GCA_024734495.1 Forficula auricularia
ACGACTTAACTGCAGCTTCAACTAACCCACTGAAATGGGGGGCGTAAGGGGGATGAAAATTCCACTTTACCTCAAATTGAGCCAAATGGTCAGCAGACGAAGGTTCTAATTGGATTAAAAGTTTCAAGTCCTTCTTAAGCTGTTGGCACCTAGAAAAGTTCTGCCACAGTCTGAAAAAATCGCGTAAGGCATGCCTCGCCTTGCTATAAATCTCTTAAAAGCAACAATAAGAATTTTCACTAGTTAAATTAGTGACTAGTTCTAAATGAATTGCCTTTGGCCCAGCATGAAACAGACCAACATACCTGAGACATGCGCTTTAAACACCAGTCCCTTTCTTCCCAGCTTGTTGCGGACAGAAATGGACCAGCGTAATCAACAGAACAATTAGTAAAGGTCGCGCGGGGGTAATCTAGTTAAGGGCAACGGGGCCATTTGTTGCTCATACATTTAGGCTTAGCCTTAAAACAAACTATGCATTTGTAAATTACCTTTTTACTAGTTTAGTTAATCTAGGGATATAATATCGCGTTCGCACAAAATTAATTAAAAATTTGGCTCCCGCATGAAAATATAAAACATGATAATAATGTATTATTTTAAAAGTAAAAGGATTTTGATAATCTAACATTATAAGGCAGCTTTCAGATTTTTCTTTTCTCAACAATTCCAATCTATCTTTTATTCGGATAATTTTTTCCGAATCAAAAAAAAGAGGTTTAAACCCATTAACCCATGTGGCCATTTAACCTCCTTATTTTCCTCTAAATTTTTTAATTTGATGGGAAAAGACTCAGTTGAGATAGCTGTATACATCTCAAGTGAGCCTTTTCAAATTCCACCTCGTTCAGTGGCTGGCAAAATTTTTTGAAAAGGTTTCTTTTTTATTTTCGCCAGCCATCTCAACATAATTGCTAAAACTCTTACTGTTTTCAAATAAGATGAAAACAATTGAAGAAAAGAAGAAATTTTGCTTATTTAAATATACCTCCAACGTTTCTTCTCCTCTTTCAAACAGACCTGTCTATCATTATCTGAAAGTGAAGGGGGGGACTCAGCGATAAACTTCCCTTCGGCCCTCTCCACCATTCCTCCCTCTCAATTAATTCCTTTAAATATATACCCCTGGATCCCATGTCTGCTAAATTATCCTCTGATTTGACATATTGCCAAGAGGCATCAGGTAAATATTCTTGGGTAATTTTGCTACTCTATTAGCTACAAAAGTTTGCCATCAATGAAGGCTCTGACTGAATCCAACTTAAAGGTCATCATCGAATCAGTTAAACAAATTATTCCTTGAAAGGAATCAAAATAGATGGTTTTATAAAATGTAAAAATTCGCTGAGAACTAATGCTCCAGCTAATTCTAATCGAGGAAGACTGACTGTTTTTAAGGGGGCGACTCTAGTTCGCGAACCCACCAACCAACCTTGACTAACTTGCAAGGTTTTCTGAAAAATTCCCCTTACTAGATAAATGACTGCTGAATAAGCCAGTTCCTTAGCATCACAATAGCCTAAAGAAAAAAATCCTCTTCAGGCTTTACAGCTCAATAAATCGGGGAATATAAAAACCTTTCAATAATTTTAAGTCTTCCTGATATTCCGACCAAATCAAATTAACCCTGTCGCTAACAGGCTGGTCCCATTCTAACTTTTGTTTACATAATTGCTGAAAAATGATTTAAATTTAATTAAAACAGGACTCATAAACCTAACGGATCAAATGTTTGAGCTAACTCACTTAAAGTTTTCTCTTTGTTAAAACAACATTTTTATTATTGAGTGTAGAAATTTGAAAACTATCAAATTTGAGTATTCAAATTAAACCTAATGTATTTGTGACCGGGTTTTCAGCAATAATTTTCGAATAATTTCCCTCCTCTCTGACCAACTGGGTGATATATGAATTATTTGACGCCCATTTGTCAGTAAAAAAACCTCCTTCTCTCAATAATGACTTAACTTCAAAAATAATAGCTTCAGCCTCTTCTTTAGAATCAACTGATACAAAGCCGTCGTCCATGTAAAAACAATTATCCAAGACCGCAGCAGCGCTGGAAATTTATATCCTTCTAGATTAGCGAGTTCTATTAAAACTCGTAACGCTAAGAAAGGTGAGGATTTCAAGCCGAATGGCAAAGTTTTTAAACGGAAAGTCTGCACCGGCTCTGATGGTTCAGACCTCCGCCGAAATCTTAAAAAATCTCTATCTGTTCATTAATCAAGATCATATTATACATTTTCTGTATATCAAAGGAAGTGCAAAACCTATCGATCCATGTCGAAACTTGGTTAATATGGACCTAATATCGCTTTTGCAACGGTCGCCCTGTCATTAAAATTTGATTAAGGCTAATACTATTCTCTGTTTTTGCTGAACCGTCAAAAACTATCCGCATTTTTGTGGATAAGCTTTGTTCACGAATAACCGCATGATGAGGTAAATAAAAACGTTATCATTAATTAGAGGGGATTAGACACTATTTCTGCAAAATCTAATTTAAAAAGATCACTAATACAATTAGAATATTGAATTTTAAATTCTAGCTTAGCTTCAAATTTTTTCTCAAGAAGAAAAAACGTTTTAAAGCACCTTGTTTAGATTCTCCCAAATTTAAATGAGGATTTTTAAATGGTAGGGCTGAAAACTTTCCAGAAGGCAATCGAAAATAATTTTCCAAAAAATGTTTCTCACATTGATCCAAACTTAACTGGATCAATCTCAGTGAGAGTTATCTAAACTCCACAATTTTTTTGATAAATACTCCAACGTAAGATAGGATTTTACCTGACCAGTATACTCTTTCAACTCTGAAGGACAATTTCCTAACAAAATCCATCCCAATACACTTTCAATTGCAACAGGTGCATCTTCTCCCTCTCTTAACACACTCCCTTAATATTTGAGCTACAGTTTTTTTGAGCCCAATAGCATATCTACCGGACCCCACAGTGAAATTCGGGGTCGGCTAACTGCAAATTTTTTAGATGAAAAAATTCGTTTATATTGAATTGAAATCTTTCGAAATTGTCACAAATCTTCTCAACAGTGAAAGAGGGACAATCTATTGCTAAAAAGTTATTATTAATAGGTGAAATTTTTTACATTCACAGAACCCATAACACATGAAGCCAATCTTGAACCAATCCATAAATCGGAGTATTATTTTTCTTTTGTTACTGCTTTCAATTTAGAAGCCAATTCTTCAATGCATAAAGTTACTTTGACTCGCCGTGTCAACTAAACATCGCGCTGTGAACTTGCCTTCGGAAGTCTGCAAGTCTGACCATCGCTGTACCCAATAAAATATTTTGTTGTGTTGGGGTAAATTTGTACAACAAGTCTTTTTTTGGAGTCTACAAAACATTTACAACTTCATTAATATTTTGAACATTGGAATTGTTTACATTTCAATTGATTAAAATTTTATTTTTAACATTCTTAAAATAATCATCTAATTCATTTGATCACATGTAATATGGGATTATGATAATTCCCACAATGACATTGAATAGATTTGCACAATGAAAAATCATGATTTGCTTTAAAACACAATTTGCATATTTTTTTCATTTTTAAAATAAATTCATTTTTTCACTAAACTTAATCTTTTAAACTTAAAAACAATTATCTAATTTGTGATTTTCCTGGTTACAAAAAAGAAACATTTATTAATTTTGTTGTTACCACTGTCGATAAAGTTTTTAAATATTTATTTTTCATTTTCGGAGAAGTCATTTGAAACTTGCTGGTCGAGGCTTCTCGGTAATTTACTGTTTCTATTGCGTTCCACGATCTAATTTCTTTATCTAAAAAATCAAAAAAATTGGAAACTGTAGGTACAGTTTCTGAATTTAATGTTCTATAAAATAGATGTATAAAATCTTGCGGTATACACCTAATTAATATCCTTATAAAAAAATCATCATTCCCTGGTGTGACCTTTTTAAAATTCTGCAACACAGAATAGGCATTTCGGAAATGATCATATATATAATTTAATTTTCCCTAGTTAATATTTTAATTTTCGGGAACTCCAATAACTTGTCAATAGTTTGAAATATTATTTGTCTTTCAGACTCATAATAAATCTTTTAAAACTTTTAAAGCAATTTCATAATTACTCTCGATTATATAAACCTTTAATTTTATTTAAGGCAGCTCCCTTCAACGAATTCTTCAAATGCATTAATTTTTCCGTCTTCGACAAATTTTTTCTTGAATCAATTTGGGCTTTGAATAAATCAAAAATTCTACCCATTCCACAAAACCATCTTCAAATATGGGCAATTTAATAACAGGAACACTTGCATTTGATTCCTCTATTGGACTTGTCATTTTAACATCAATTTGAGATATTCTGGCATTGGTCAATTTTTTCTTCTTTCTCTTCTAAAATCCACTCAATATCCCTTATGATATCCAAACTTGAATTTGTTATTTTTTACCAAATCAAATTCATCATAATTTAGTGGTTGTTCTTCCAGCTTGTAAATTTTCAAACGCGTCATATACGGCATTTTCAATATCCGCCCTTTCTTCGAGTAATCTGTTCAAATCTCTCTTTAATGTTTTTAATAAATTCAAGCTTTCCAGGTTTCCTTCTTTCGTGGCCTTAATTACGGAATTTTGCAGGCGTTCCGTATTCCATCTAAATAATCTAACTTTCCTGGAAGCCATTTTTAATTTAATAGAAAGGACTATAATAGATAAAATTTCCAATTGCAGTTCAAATTTCAAATGCTGTGTTGCCAAATCGGCAAAACCAATCTTTGCTTTTGCTTTTTCAATACAAAAAAAATTGCAATTTAATTATTTGCAATATTTTTCTCTGCAATATCTTGCAGCATTGCTTAATTTTTTACACACCAACCTTTTCTTGAAGGAATCTCTGGTTCTTTTATGCTCTTAAAAACTTTAAGAAGTGGAGAATTTCTTTTTGAAAAATTCTACCTTTGGCTATGAAGGATTCATCTTATAATCACAAAACGATGGTGTCATATAAAAATTCTTATTTCTAAATATATATGTATATTTTTATGTATAATGATAATGAACTTGAATAATGGTATGAATTTATTTCTTTAATTAGAATGCGAGAAGGTGTATTTTCTCCTTCTTCAATAAATAAAAGCAAAGATTTTTTGATATGATATTAACAATGGTTTTAATGATAAAAATAATGGTTTTTTGTACATACGAATGAAATATAATACAATGACGTTGGCGTGGCGAATTGCAGACTTCTTGTGGCAATTCGATTCACTTCAGTTTTTATCCGACGATGAGATATGGGATGATTCAAGTTTGGTTTTGCTTCTAAACTCAATTCAAATATAATCAAAAAAATGTGCTGATGCAGTTATACAAAACATTCGCTTTCATCTAAGAGATCAAAAGCGAGAATCTCAACTCAATTCAATCTGCTAACGCAGTCAGCCATCAAACTTTCAACTTATCAACAGCTCATTTCTACATCAATCATCAATGAATCAATTAAGACTCGTTTCAACTACTCATTTCAGCTCACATCATCAATGAATCAACTAAGACTGACTGGCTGGTCAGCTGGCTCGCGAGCAGAGCTCGGCCAGTCCACCAAACAACCCTGAAGACATCACTAGTCAATCTATCAATTCTAATTTATACAGCTTATGATAAAAAAGGTCTATAATGTGTAGATATATGTAATACCTTTAGCTTCTTTGAGGGTTGTCTATATCTTTTCTGCCAACTATAGATATTGGTGTTCTTATTTTTATTTAGTGTTTCATCAACTATCTTCTATATTAATGGTGAGAGGTAATTATTTAATTTGTCAATTCTTTTAAACTTAATGATATTATTCAACTAAAATATTTCATTGCTTAATTTCAAGATTCTCCATAATGGTACCTATAGTTGGCAAAAAACGATATAGATAGTGGGAGATAATTTAACCTAAATATCACTTTTGAGTTTTGCTCAAGTTTTTTTTTAACACATTCACTATTTCCAATATTCGCGACCTCTAAAGCAATGAACTCGAGTTTCTTGAAAATGAAAAAACCTATTCGCGCCCTTAGGAAACTAATAAATCAAATGCTCCTGACCTCCAATCTTAAAAATACAATTCTCTACACAAATTCAGCCGCCATAAATGAATTCAGTTGCTATGTTTGCTATAACATCCTTGTGAATGTTTACATCTCTAAAAAAGAAATGCTTTCGATTCATTATTGCTTAAATTTAATACAAAGGCCACAAGTAAGATTTTTCTGCACAATTTAGGTATATATCTTCTAAAGATAATAAGTGTTATAATGAATTTTTCGATTATCTCGCCAATAGTGTCAATCAAATTCAAAGACGTTTTCTAAATTTTGAAGTTTCTTTCTTAGGTACAAGATAAGGGCTGGTTAAAATACTCCAGATCCAACACTCCTGAAGGTAACGCTGCACAATGGGAGATAATTTAACCTAAATATGAGGAGAATTTACCACTGCTCAAATTTTTTAACACTCCCACTCATTCTGTATGATATCTACACTTAAACATTCTCTATTTCCAATATTCGCGGCCTCTATAGCAATGAAACCCCCATATTACAGTACCTTGAAAATGAAAAATCTAATCGCGCCCTTGAGAAACTTAAATTAATAAAAAAAAAAATCTCCTCAGCTCAATCTCAAAAATATATTCTCCACACCATTAGATAAAAAGAAAACAACAAATACATAAATAAAAATATAATGAATGAAGGTATAGATTATAGAACTATATAGATTGATGTATCTATTGTAGTTTTGTTTAATAATTTTGTTTGTAGTGAACTTAAAACTCATCCTGCTTTTCCATTTATTTTTTATTTTAAAACTGTTTTCTATAGTCTATAGAGAGTAAATAAACATAGAAAGAAGAACCATTCGTTTGGCTAATGTTATTTAAATCTACCTATGGATGACTGTACTTAATTACGTGGACGACCTAGCGATAGCAACCCAGAGCAAACATATACATTGTATACATATTTGACCTTAGAAGGCATAACCCGGTACTGTTGGGCCCAGCCAAACCATTTCCTTTCAATAACTTTCAGAAAAGTTACCATAAATTCCAAATTTTTAATTTTCCTTCATCAAAAAATAATAATATTATTTTTAACAGATTTAAAAAAAATGTATACCTACTTTTTTCTTGGAACTATTTTACAACACAAACCCATATAGGAGATGCCATGCTTGAATTGAAGGGGGCCAATCTTGGGCCCGTGCTGGTCAACCGAGGCTCTGCTTTATCAGTGATGGCTACATTCGGGTCAGTGTGGGGCAGCCGAGCCTGGGTTGTTCGATTGAGCCAATCTTGGGCCCGTGCTGGGCAAACGATTTATTATATTCAGATATATTCCTAAATAAATATTTTCGATAATTATAGTATAAATTAGATTGAAAAAGCTAATTTTTCGATTTAAGTAATAACAATTATATTATTAAAAATAAAAAAAATAATTATATGAATTGAGATATATATTTTTTTTTAGTGAATATTTTTAATGAATTTTTATAATTTAATAGAAAATATTATAAATTATCATTATTTTTAGTTATAAAATATTTATAAATTATAATTTGGCATAAAAAATATTGTTATATTCTATAAAAAAACGTAAAGTAGTTATAAATTAATAAATAAAAATAAATAAATAAATAAATAAATATATATATATATATATATATAACAAGTTTGTAAATTTCTTTAGAATTGCATAAAGAAATTTGAAATTTTCAAAAAAAAAGAATTCAAAAAAGTTTTTAAAAAAACAAAGTGAACATTTCTGGAATTTCCGAAAATAATTTTTTTCCTGATTAGGAATTTTTTTAACACTTTTGAAAATTCAAAGACATTTTTCTTACAATAAAAAAAAATAATAATATTTTAACGATTCTATTATTATTTTAACTTGAAATTTTCCGAGTAAAAGTCGTAATATCAAGATGTATAATATATATATTTAATCCTATATATAATTTAACTTGTAATTCGTCATAATCTTTCCTTTTATTATTATTTGTTTTTGTGCATTAAAATACTTTAATATTCAAAAATTATCTATAAACTATATTGAAATGTTAATAATTTTAAATTATATTAGGTTTGAGTTGGTGGTGTTTCACATGAGCTAACAAATCGAAATATAGTGAGTAATTTTTTTAAAAATCCTTTTTATTTCCCTCTTTGTAAAATTTACCAAGATCCCCTAGATAGATAAATACTTGGTATCGAGCAAACCTTTAACTGAAATGGTCCCTAAGGGTCAAAAATCTAATGTAGAATTATTATTCCTCAAGTAATAGATGAGAATCAATCGCTATTTTTGATTTTAAGTCGATTCCTCCATGTCTTCAGCAATGGTTACCAATAAAAACCGAAACATCAAAAATCCAATATAGAATGGTTATTCCTCAAGTACTAGATGAGAATCAATCGCTATTTTTGATTTTAACTCGATTCCTCTATGTTTTCAGCAATGGTTACCAATAAAAACCGAAACGTCAAAAGTCAATATAGAATGGTTATTCCTCAAGTACTAGATGAGAATCAATAGCTATTTTTGATTTTAAGTCGATTCCTCCATGTCGTCAGCAATGGTAACGGATAAGAAGAAAACAACGCGGCTGCTATGGTTACTTATAAAATTTCCTCCCAAATTTTTACCCTTTCACAGCGAGAAGCTATTACGTTCTTACTTAAGTTAGGTTAAATGAGCTATATTAAACGATCAAATGAATAAATTTTAAAAAATTTAAAATTAAAAAAAAGTACTATTAAAATAGTAGAGTAAAGTACTTTTAAAATATGATTTTACTAAAAACTTTATTTAACCTTTTTTGTGGTCCTTCAGGTACTTAATTAGGATATTAAATTTCATCAAAATTGGTTAAGTCATTTTCAGATATTTAGAAAAAGTAAAAAAGTGAAATAAAGTACTAATGTTTGTGGACCGATATGTACCAAAAACTAATCAGCGCTTCATTTTGTTAAACTAATGGTAGGTCTTCAATTTCATTTTCAATCAGCGCAAAGGTGTGGAAAAAATCGTGGACGAAAAAAACGATAACACATACATCCATCCATCCATCCATCCCCACGCACTTCCAAAAAAAATGGCACTTTTTGGCCTCTCAACTTGAGATTCAGGTAATTTTTGGCAAAACCGTCACGTGCTAAAATTCAATCTCATTGAATACTTCAATTTGTGACATAATTGAGTCTATGGGTTCCGTAGTCTTTACTGAGGACCCTTTGAAGTCGCGCTTGCCGCGAGAGCGATTCCAATACTTTCTCCCATGCTTCGCATTGGATAAAGTAAAAATAGAGAAATTCTAAAAACCTAAAATTTTGACAAACATGGTTTCATTAAGTTTCGCGGTTAAAATGGAGCTTAAAACCTGAAAGTTGGTAAAATGTTAGTTTAGTCTTAAAATTAAACGTAAAAGTTTGCTAAGTTTATTAATTTTTATTTTATTTTTTATTATTTTTGAAAATTTCAATTTTTATCGATCGAACAATGAAATGAAATGAAAAATTGATCAAATCATTTTTTTAAATATTTGATTTCATCACGATTTCTCACGAACCTCTAGAAGTTGAAATTTTGCACAAATGTTAATTTTAAGCCATCAAATTTTCTCGTTATTACCTAGAGTTTTATCAAAGAGAAAATGGTGATGTCTTATAAAAATAACATTTCCAGTTTACAATGTTTTCTTCTCAAGATGCAATTTAGTATTTATTATTATTATTATTATTAAATTGAAAGTTTTTTGCCGAGTAGCAGAATTTTTATATATTGAAGGAGACAATAAAAAGAGTGTGTCTTCTGCTGGAATTATAAATTTTATTTATTTATAACGAGACTATAGTTTCGATTAGAAAGTTTCGATTAGAAATAATTAAACAAATAGCCGCTAAAAACGGTTACGAAAACCCTTATTGACAAACTATTAAAAAAAGAAAATTGAAAAGTCAATTCTGAATCTGATTTATTCTCAAATGTCCGAGCCAGAATCAAAACCAAAAATTAATAATCCCATACTATGGAAAAATTTCGGAAACTTTAAAATTTAAATTCAAAACTTTAGGATATCAAACTATTTTCAAATCCTCTAGAACATTGGGATCTGATATTAGCAATAATAAGAAAGACACAATTCAAAAAATGGACAAAAAGGGTGTCCTATTCCATAACATTTTGGAGAATACTGATTCGACCTATAGGAAAAACAGCGAAATTTAAACACACGCAATTTCGGAACACAAGAGAGAGTGTTTAAAGGGGGTTCGTGGCATAGTGTATTTGCAGACCATTTAATCTCGAGAAACATTGTTTTCAGATGAATCAAATATTAAATTAATTAGATCATAATTAGATCCCTTAAAATTAGTATTTTCGAATCGTTAGAAATTTTAAAAATCATACAATAATTCATCAAAAAAATTCTTAAATCGGAAATTAGAAATTCCCGAAAGCTTTATTTTAAAAATAGCCGCTAAAATATAAACTTCACGAACGCCACCTACAGCCTAAATAATAAAACAAGTATAAATTTCAATTCTTGACTTGCGCACCCTGTATAATTTCTTAACCTAACCATATGAAAGATGTTAACCCTTGAACCATATAAGATATAGACACGCCCTCTGCCACTCTCCACTGATGAAGTAAGGCTAACATCAACAGAGAACGTGACGTCATCAGGCGGGAACAACGAGAATAGCATGGGCGCTATAGGAATTATTATACATTGAGATAAATTTATCGTAGTTTAGATTATTTTGTTTTGAATTCAATAATGAAATTAATATTAAATTAATATACCAAAATATTTATTTATTTTTTTTTAACAAAATGTTTTATTTAAATTACATATTTTACGGCAACAAGGCATCCAGTATACACTCCCTTCCATGTCCATATATATACAACAATACATTTTATTATTTTTAACCAATTGTAGGTTACCAAAATATTTATTAATTTCGAATGCTAAATCAAGTAAATAATTATTCATTTTAAATACAGTTTTTTTAATCAATTGACGGAACATTCAACCAAGGTCATCATTTGATTTTACCAAATATTTTGTCAGTATAAAAATCGTAATTAAAGTAAGTCGAAAAAATTCGCAATATCATATTATTAATGAAAAATATTTGAAAAATTAGGTTTTTTAGAATTCGATATATTTAGGGAGTGAGCCCATCATCAGGAGTCAAAGAAAACTGGTTTGGGCTCACCCCCAGCATATATCGGAGCAAAACTCAGATTTTGTTTTATTTCTTTTTTTGTGAAACCTACCTCGCATCTTGCTCAAGTTTTATTATTATAATAAAATCATTGATTACTAAACAAAATCATTTTAGTAAATTTCTCCTTATCCTGTTCGAATCTATGTTTTAAACATTCTCCTTGTTGTTATAATCTTATGTTACAATAATAAAAACTAATCATTTTAATCAAATTAATGATATGAAAGTTTGATTCAATATCATTTTATCATACATATGTTCTTTGTATGCTTCAAATACCGAGTCCCGAACATTACCCATAATAGATATTATTAATTTGGTCATTAAATTTTTAAATAATAAATTAAATATATCGAATTCTCAAAAACTCAATTTTTCAAATATTTTTCATTAATAAATATGATATTGCGAATTTTTTTCGACTTACTTTAATTACGATTTTTATACTGACAAAATATTTGGTAAAATCAAATGATGAACTTGGTTAAATGTTCCGTCGAATTGATTAAAAAAAAAACTGTATTTAAAATGAATAATTATTTACTTGATTTAGGATTCGAAATTAATATTTTTGGTAACCTATAATTGATTAAAAAAATAATAAAATATATTGTTGTGTATATATGGACATGGGAAGGAGTGTTGCTCGATGCGAATTATTGTAAAATTTGTAATTTAAATAAAACATTTTGTTAAAAAAAGCCAAGCTTGAGGTTGTTTACCAAAAAAGAATTTGAGAATCTTTTGATTTTAAGTCGATTTTTCCACGTTTCCAGTAGAGATTACTGGTATCGATCAAACATCAAAAATGGAATCCAATAAGGTTAGTCCTCAAGTATTAGATAAGAATATCGCTATTTTTGATTTTAAATCCGATTCCTCCACGTCTTCACAATGGTTACCAATAATAACCGAAATGTCAAAAATCGATTGTAGAATGGTTATTCCTCGATTGTTAAATGAGAATCGATCATTATTTTTTAATTAAAGTCAACATGAAGTGCAAAATCATAGTGATTTCTGATTAATTATAAAGGAATAAACATATTAATATTTCAAATGAATTTGGATAAAGTTTACTTGGCAATCCGTTGCAGTTTATTTGCATTGGGTTCAGTCTAGTTCCGATTGGTTCCGCCATTTCATTGGTATTGGATCTTTTTTGTTATGCGTTCACGCATAACTTCTTTAACATGGACCGATTTCAATGGTTCTTCTTTTATTGGAAAGGGGTACCTTAGGGGTGGTCCCATAATAATTTGGTTAGGTTCTAATGATGTTTGTTTGTAGATTTCTCTTTACCATGTGGACCGATTTCGATGATTTTTTTATGCATTGGGTTCAAGGCATAGTTGCCGATTAGTCCCGTATAAATTTCATTAGAACTGGGCCTTTTTTGTTATGTATGTTTACGCATAACTACTTTGTTTATGGATCAATTTTGATGATTCTTTTTATTGAAAATGAATTACCTTATGGATAGTACCATATTAATTTGGTCAAGCTCTGATGATATGATCAATGACAGAATAACGGAAATCTTCAATTTTTATCTGCAAATAATCAAATTATAATAAATAAAATCTTTTTATAAAAAATAAACAATCTAAAACGTTCATCTAAAACCAATAGCGTTTCGAGATAATTTCTCTATTTATCAATTGAATTTTATTATCAACCTGCGGATTCCTTCGCGAATCTTTCTCTTACGAGATGCATGCAAGGTATTATCATAAGTCGCTATTCTTAACATCACTAAAAAAGAGAAAAATAAAATAATTTTAGAAAAAAAACCGAATTCAAAAAAATTAAATGTAACAACTAAAAATAATAAGAACTCAAAAATAAAATAAAATGCATTAAAAGGTATAAAATGAGTATCTAATTTAGATACAACTAAACTTTGATGAAATTGTTACATGAAATCACTTTTTGAAGTCGGTGCCAAACAAACTATATAAGTGAGGTTACACGATGTTGTCTTCATTACCCGCCTAACGTACTAAGTACTAAGATCCATAAAATGCATGTGTTTATCGACTTCAAAAAGTGATTTCATGTAACAATTTCATCGTTTAGTTGTAACTAAATTAGATAACTATTTTTATACTTTTTAGTGCATTTTATTTATTTTTGAATTCTTATTATTTTAGTTGTTGCATTTAATTTTGAGATTGGTTTTTTTGCCAACTCATAGATGTTTAAAAGGAAGATGAAGAAACTATATGGAGGTTTAGGCCTTGAGTTTGATTTGGTTGAAGCTTTCAGTGTGTGTTTATGTGTTTGTGCATACTTTTTATGTGTATATGAATTAAAATGAAGAAACGCTATGATGTCAGACCACCCCTCCCACACTTAATAAGGGTTATTGCATTAATTATTAAATTTGAATTTGTTTTTCTTTTTAATTATACAATAAGTCTTATTTTTTTATACAATGCACCTTTTTATGAATTCAAAAATCAAATATTCTAATTATGTATATTCTATATTTTAATTCTAATAGGAATAAATACACTTCGATAGTTCCAGTTCGGGCCTGTAGTTTATGCTGCAAGATTATCATTCATTTTTAAATTAGATTTTGAATTTAAAAAATTCAAATAATAATGCGCTTCAGTCAAGGCCAGATCTGAGATTCAAGGATTAGAAGCGTAAATGATACAGGCCCCATAGTAAAAACAACTACTGTATTTGGTATATTTCTTTTAAGATTCCGTTTAAACCGTAAAATTTGGAGAGAGAAAAGGCGTAGAATGAAACCTATTTTAGTGTTAATACAATGATTTTCCATCTGTCTTTCTGTCTCTCCGAATTTACGTTTTATAAATATTATATTTTCTTTTTTGCTCTAGGAGGAGAGTATCCTCAATGCTTACCGTAATAATCTAATCAAATATCTCTGTCAAAGTATTGTATCTGATAATTATAACACAAAAGGTATAACTAAAATGTAGATATATAAAGAAATATTTCTAGGTAAAAAATTATTGTCATGAAATTTCTTCATAATAATATTTTTAAGAGGAGAATTTTCGTTAGACTGGAAAATTATCATAAGGGTGAAATATGTCTTTACATTATCTATTTTAGAAGAAATGCTAAATTTTTAATTTTAATTCGTTTTAAAATGACGATATGAGAGAGCTGTGATTAGATGATTCTTGTATCTGTTGGCTTTTAGAAATGACTTAGCAAATTATGAAAAAGTTCGCTATGAATTTAATGTCTAAATTTAACTAACCCCATTCTATTCAGGCCGGATCGAATAGGTGCGAGGCCCGATTGAATTTTTTTTTTGCGGGGCCCTCTCTATATATTAAATATTTAAATAAAATTAAAATTCAGTAAATATATATATATATATCAAATGTCATGGATCATCAGATAGATAAACTTCTACATAAATTAAAGAATAAAAATGTTCAAAATACAAAAACATTTATTGAATATAAGTTACATCACCGAATATGAATACGCCAACAGATTTACATATTTCTAAGTTTTGTTCTCTAAATTCTTCTAAAATTGTTTGAAAATCTAATTTCCTTTCGTCTTCACTTTCAATCGACATAATTGCTAAACTATTTAATCTATCCTGATTCATTGTCGATCTCGAATAGTTTTATTAGTTTTGCTTGGAAAATGATCTCTCTCAAGAGCTTAGCACTTACTGGAATTGTTAAGAATATTCGGAGAGCAATAAACAAGTTTGGAAATGCCGTTGCTCTATCAATATCCGATAAAAATTTGAACATTTTAAACGGATTTTCAAAACATTCTGGAGGAAAAATAGATTTCAAAGGTTCCATTTCTTCAACTAACATTTTTCGTCTATATTAGCTTCTTTCACCTGGTATCATTTTCTGTTAACTTAGAATCTGTTCGAAAATTTCTAATTCAACTGCATGTTTCTCTCTAATATAGGACTATCCCTGATTAAATTCAATACATTTGACATGAACTTTTACAGGTATCAGTTTTCTATATTATAAAGTATATATTATATAATAATAAACACATTAATAAATTTCATCATATTACGAACAAAATAAATATATTTTAATTATTTGAATAATTACATTCTCATTTATCGTCAAAAACAATTTGTTTCAAATTTGAATTTTTTTTTGTTTATTTGATGGTAACGCGAGGCTCTTTCGTCAGACCCAATCAGCTCCAATCGCCCTTTATCCGGCCCTGATTCTATTTTATTGGATTTGCTCAAAAAAGGTCCACTGAAGAAGGAATATTGTGAAAATTTCTTAAATATTAGGATTAATTAAAAACCACCATTTAAATTAATTATATCTTATTATGCCAATTGTATTATATTTTATTTATCATGATAACATACAATAAAGAATACCAAAATACTTATATATAATTTGAAAGAAAAATTAATATTATTTAATTACATATGCTATTACAGTGTTTATAAATTGCGCTCTTCGCAGCCTCAAGAGCAATATTTATTTGCTTATTTTATGAAAAATATAATTATTAGTAACATAGTATCTATTAAAGAAGCACCGAAACGTTTTATATTAATGAATATGGTCAACCGAACATTATACCGTAATTAAAAAATTTTTATTTATCTTCATTTAGAATATATTAAGAAAGGCTAAAAATAATTAACGAGTTTGAAATAAAATTTGTTATATTCTATGAATTAAATCCGCTTTTTTTAAATGGCATTTTTATTTTAAAAGTTAGGATTATTCTCTTAAAGAATAATAATGATATAAAATACTCATTGAGAAGGGAGAGCCAAATTGATGATCGAAGTATCAATTCCAATGTTTACTAGCTTATAAAATAAAATAAAATTCATTAACTTGAATTGATGATTTTTTCATTTCATCGATAAAAAAATCTCTCTTCTTTAAAATAAAAAATCAGAAAAATTTATTTTGATTTATCTGATGTTCTTATCAATCAACTATCACTAAGTCTTTGTCTCACGAGTATCAATAGTTGGACCAGATACAACTTTTACTTTATCCAATGCGAAGCAGGTAAAGACTACGAGCCCATGATCTCAACCAAAGTAACAAATTGTAGTATTTTGAAGGGTACATCTAGAGAAGTTAAGTCAAATGTTTATTTAACTTATATAAGACCTAATTTAGAGTATTGTTTGGTGGTTTGGGACAAACATCCGCAACGATTGGAAAGAAAAATTGATATGGTACAAAGGTGGGCGGCTAGATTTATTTTTGGTAAATTTGATAGGTTTAGTAGTGTTACTTCAATGATTAATGTATTAGGATGGTCTAGCTTATTGGAGAGAAGGGAATGGGCTAAATTGAAAGTGATTTTCAAAGCGTATAAGGGTTTTAGGAGTTGGAAGGATACAACGAATAGATTTCAGGAACCAAGTTATTTAGATAGAACTGGTCATAGAAAAAAGATTCGTAAGTCAAGATTCTTGAAAAATATCGGTTTACATTCATTTGTAGGATCTGGCATTGATTTATGGAACAGTCTATCTGTTACGAATTGGGATTATAGTCCTCTGCCCCCTATGATTAAATCAATTATAAATTTTGTCAAGTCCAAGTTGTGCAAAATTTTATTTAGTTCTCACAAGCAGAGATTACCTGAGGTAGAGAAAGGTCATACCATCTTTGTTAAGGTTTTGACCAGGTTTCCTTAACAACTTATGACAAATGTCGGGATGGCTAATTCGTCGTTTGCTCCTGGTATCGGGTTTTTGCGCGGAATTATTTAAATTACATTTTGTCTTTTGCTGGAAATCTATGATCATGTTATTGTTATGAGCATACATTTCTATTTTTCTTTCTTTTTCTTGTTTGTTAATTGTTAATTTCTTTTAATTGATTTGTATTTATGTTTATTAATTTCTGTAGTTAATTTGTATTGATGTTTTTTTGACCTAGCCACCGAGGACTTGTGCCTCTAAGAAGGTCGAGTAATAAAGATTTATTTATTTATTTATTTATAGAGTAAAGTACTTTAAAATATAATTTTACTAAAAACTTTATTTAACCCTTTGTGTGCTCCCCAAGGTCCTTAATTAGGATACTAAATTTCATCAAAATTGGTTAAGTAATTTTCAAGATATTTAGAAAAAACTACATAGGTACTTGAAATAAAGTACTAATGTTTGGGGGCCGATATGTACCAAAAACTAATCAGCGCTTCATTTTGTTAAAATAATCGTAGGTTTTGAATTTCATTACAATCCGATCAACAGTGTGGAAAAAATCGTGTACGAAAAAACACACACACACACACACACATTCATTCATTCATCCATCAATCCATCAGCACAGAGTAAATAAAAAATCCCACTTTTTGGCCTCTGGACGAGGACTGTGTAATTTTTGGCAAAACCGTCACCTGCTAAAATTCAACCTAATTGAATACTACAATTTGTGACTTTAATTGAGACCATGGGTTCCGTAGTCTTTACCTGAGGACTATTTGTCGTTGCTTGGCGTGGGACCGATTACAATACTTTACCCATGCTTCGCATTGGATAAAGTAAAAAAATAAATCGGGTCTGTGCTTAAGACCACACCACAGAAGTGATAACTTATATGGCATTTATAATTCTAATATTCTAAAATTATTAAAATTTATATTTTTATAAAAAAATAATTTTTTTAAGTAAACTTTTCATTATTTTTTTGGGATTGTTAAATATATATTTATGTCATATTTTTTTAAATATTATATTATTATATTTAATGTTTAGTTTGTTTGTTTGTTTTTTTTTAGTTTTTTTTTTATTCAGGACTTTGGACTAAGTAAGTATTTCTATTTTTCAATTTAGCCTACTAGAAAAAAAGTGAATATATTTTTGAATGACATATTTTTTCAGTTTAGAGTACCTAGTCAAATTATTTTTTAATAGTTCTGATGTTGTTAAGTAAAAATTTCGTATAAAATTGTGTAATTAAAAAATTGCAGCAGTTTTTAGTATTTGCAAGTGAAAATAATCCGATATTACTGGCTATTTGCAGTCCATGTTTAAAATAGAGTGGCGAAAAAAATCCCATAATAATAGATCAATGTAATTTTTATATATAATAGCTGCAAGGCTTCGCCTTCGGCGGCCCTCTTGCAAGCAGGGGGCACGCCCCCTGGACCCCCACCCCACATACCCCACCCCCACCCCACCCACCATACCCCCCGAAACCCACCCAGCACCCCACCCCCGCACCATGCCCAACCCCCACTCCCACACCACCAACCCAACACTCCATTCCGCACCCTAACCCACTAACCCCCCTCGTCCCAACCCCCGCCCACAAAACCCATCCAGCACCCCCACCCCCGCACCATGCACCCGTTCCCAACCCCCGCCTCCACACCACCACCCGCACTCCACCCACCTCGGACCCCGGACCCCACCCCGCGCCCTCCAACCCTGCGCACAACACCCCCGCCTAGCTCCCTGGACCTCCCCCCGCTATGACCCCTGGACTCCACCCCGCACCACCCCCTGCACCCCCACCCTACTCCGCCTCACTCCTCACCCCACCCCCATTCCACCCCCGCACCTAGTTTTTGCATTTCTAGCCTTCTAGTGACCCACAGATTATGTAAACAAAATTTGGTTGAGTTTGGCCCAAGAGAAAGAATTTTCATTTTTTTCAACCAAAATTTGGCCTGATTTGGACCAATGTACAGACAAAACCTTAATTATATATATATAGATTATAAAAAGTAAACAAAGTAAGAAAGAATTATTTAAAAAATAAAAGCAACTAAAGATATATCATATTGATAGAGATTTTCTTTAGGAGACGGACTGGTATAAATATGCAATTGGATGTTGATGAAAGCAGTCCACGGTGGTTGTAAAAAATAAGACTATAGAGGTTTTATTATTTTACATTTATTTGTTAAACCGACGTTTCGGAGATTTATTCTCTCCTTCTTCAGGGTAACAAAAAGTCAATGAAAGTAGTTCAAAACATAGTTACTTTCTGTCTCCTTTGACAAAAAATATATCATATTTCGGATTTTTCTTTTTTTTAATTTTAATCTTCTATAAA
Organism: Forficula auricularia; assembly: GCA_024734495.1. Lineage (NCBI taxonomy): Eukaryota > Metazoa > Arthropoda > Insecta > Dermaptera > Forficulidae > Forficula > Forficula auricularia. The sequence continues at coordinate 532,046 of JALMQS010000064.1, forward strand.
AAAAATAAAACCGACTTTAAAAAAATTAAATGCAACAAATTAAATAATAATAACTCAAAAATCAAATAAAATACACTAAAAGGTATAAAATAATTATCTAATTTAGTTACAACTAACGACGAAATATTAACATGAAATTACTTTTTGAAGTCGGTGCCAAACAAATTATATAAGCGCGCTTACCCGCCAAACGTACTAAGTAAGGTCCGTCTAGTGCAGAGGTCGGGGAACTTTTTTAGCTATTACTCCAAAATATTTTTCCATAGGCCGCTATTACCCCTAAATGAAAAGCAAAAAAAGCAAGGTAAATGTATCTTATCTTTTTATATTAAACGAGCAATTCTTGTATATATATTTAGAATTGGTTTGTCGAAAAGGGGCTCTAAAACGATTTGGATGAAATTCACGGGTTAGGCGGTTTTTGTGTTGACAATTCGATCTATCAAGGTCTCATCTTCGGATAAGTGGTTTTTGATGGGTTTTTTGTTAATTGAAATAATTATTCACAGGTGGTTGTTGGAATAAAAATTTATAATTACATTTCTTTCAATTTATTTTTAATAAAATTAATTGGTTTTTTTTATTTTAAATTGCACTAATAGATCATTACAAATGTTATTATATATTAGAATTTGCCAATTTGATTAAATAAAGGTATTTTTCTATAAAATAATTTAATAGAATATTAATTTTATTCTCTTAAAAAATCCGACAATTCGAAGGATCATACCTCCTTCTTCATGATTTAAAAGGGTCAAAATAAGGGAAGGGGTGTAAATTAGTCATGTCGAAAAATAAATATTTTAATCGTTCATATCTCGTCTTCGGAAAGTCACAGAGCCTTGAAATTTGAAACTTAAGCTATTTAGAAGCAAAAAAGTTACCGAACATCGCTCGGTGGTCTAGGAAATTATTTATTATTTTTTGAATTAATTGAAATTTACATGAAAACTCTCTGTAAGTAAATAAAAATTGTAAACATTAACATAATTCAAACGCTTTTACGTTTTAGAAAAATGATGTTGTTTCATGTTCGCTAAAATAACTTCAAAATTAGGATTTTTTGACATGAGCGCAATTTGAATACAATCCTCGGCATTCAGCCTATTTCTTGCCGGGGTTAACTGACTGCTTTTAAAAAGAAAAAAATACACCAACACTCATCATGACAAAAAATGCAAACTTTTATTAATGTTTTTATATTTTTTTTAACTTTTATTAATTTTAATTGTCCTTTTTACCCCCGATAGTTTCATTTTTAACCCATTTGGGGTAATTTACCCCGGTTCCCCGACCGCTGGTCTAGTGCGATTCATAAAATGTATATGTTTGGCACTGACTTCAAAAAGTAATTTCATGTTATGCTACGCCTCTGTCGGTGAGTGTTTTGATCTTTCTCTCTACTATTTTAAAAAATATCTGTTTGTTTGTTTTCCTTCCAAAAACACTATTCTTTTTATCGTAGTACTTAAATTAATATCTCTATGTAATTCTTATTAAATTTATATCTTAATTTTTCATTGTCTTTCCAAAAATAACATAATCCTTTCTTCTCTTATAGGTAAATTCAGAGAACCTCCCTCTACACACCGACATCTCAAAGTCTCCAATTTTAAAAGAAAATTAAAAGATATAATAACCAATTAAATTGCTTATTTCTTAAAATTTAGAATTATTAAATAAAAAACAAATTAAAGCTGCCATTAATTAGTTCGGTGAGTGATTTGATCTTTCTCTCTTCTATTTTAAAAATAAATCTGTTTGTATATTTTTTTTCTAAAAACATTATTGTTTTAATCATAGTACCTAAATTAATATCTTAATGGGCAGATTCATCACTTTTCGACGACAGTGTGCGGGGGTGGGTCACCGATTTTGATGCCGATTTTTTCCTCGAAAGTTCATCAGAAAAGGAGATGATCCTGAAAATTTGAGCCCGATTCGATCAAATATGGCTGGTGAAGAATTTTTTGAATTTTGAAAAAAGTCGATTTTTCAGTCATTTTCAAAAGTTTATATCTCAGCTTCTATATAACTTAAAGACTTGTTTGAGGCGGCATTCTTCTTTGTAAACCCTCTACTTTTAAGAAAAAGGGTCATTGGTTTACACTTAAGTTCGGCTTCACAGCGATCTGCTAACTAAACCACTGTTTCAGAGAAATTTTGGCTATTTTTAAAATCCTGTCATATCTACAGTTCTCGAAGTAGAGGGTTGTAGGCAGCTGATATTTTTTTCTTCGGTTATACTCTGAATAAATCTACCCACTTTTTACTTGATTGCTTCTATTTCGTTAAGTTATGGCCATTTAAAGCCGATCGATTTTTGAAAAATTATCATTTTCAGATAGCCAGAACTTTTTTCTTTCAACTCGAAATCCTTTGAAATTTTCAGAGAGAATACTTCATCATATCATCAAACAACCCTAAAAAATTTCAATTTTGGAATAGAAGTGGTTTCCGAGCTATGAGTTTTTTTATAATATCAACTTTTCGATTTATATGACATTTTTGTGGTTTTATCATCAATTTTGTAATTTTAAAGTAAATAATTGATATTTTTCAGAAAATATATTCGAAAATAACGATCAAAACGGATTGTTTGAGAAAAATTGAGCGAAAAACATAATAATTTTTATTTTTATTTATTTGTTTAAAATTTTTAAAAAGTAACAAATAAATCAAAATAAAAATTATTAATTTTTTGGTCGAAAGGGCTAGAATTTTCATTTTTGAACCTCCCCCATATTTTGGGTGTATAGTTTTGCATTTCTGGCCTTCTGGGGGTCCACAGAATATGTAAACAAAATTTAGTTGAGTTTGGTTGAAAGGGCTAGAATTTTCAGTTTTGCCCCCCCCCCCTTTTTCGTCTGATATAATGGGTAAATCACATTAAAAAAATATATATTTTATGTTTTTTTCAAAAATATATTCAGCTTTTTTCTAGTTAAATTATTTTATTTTTTATACCTCTTCAAAATGTGGTAGATCTTTATGCACCACCCTGTAAATTAAATTTTATTTAATTCTGGATGGAAATAAAAATAAAAATTAATCTTTTTACCTGAATTTAAAATTAAAAATAATATCTCACTTTTAATTAACTAAACCAAAAAACAAGATCCTTCAGGTACTTGTTATTTAAAAGATGCGGATATGCCAATGAAGCGGAGGGGCGGACGAGGAGAAGAAGTGGAGGGGAGCAAGCAAGCCATTGGTCGCAATTAATAGCAGCCATTTTGTCTTAAGAAATTGTATCACCCAACTAAATAACGAATCATTTTGAATAAACTTGTATTCGTGAGAAGTTCATAAGAAAGAATTAATCCTGAATTTCTATTAAAGTGATAGTTTTCTTAAAGAAATTTTTTTACAATATCTCTCGAGAACGAAATTCGTTGGGCGATTCAATTTCAGGTAACAAATTTACATTTCGATTTTGCGAACTTTTTCCATTTCATTTATTTCTGATTTCTTAGCTATTTTTTTCACCTTGGATTGTTGCAAATGTTTATAAAAATATTTTCACTCAAAACTATGTTTCAATATTATTTGTTAATTGTTTTGAATATGAGAATTCATTCATTATTCTATAAAAAAAATTTTTTAATAATTAATTATTGTCTACTTGTATTGAAAAAGCATTTATTATATAAATAGTTGTACATCAATAATAAGAAAAGATAAACATTTACATAATCCATTTAGGAGGCAGTGACTGACTACATTCACCCTCTTTCTTTACTTTTCACCTTCCATCTATATACATGTATTTATTTTTCATAAATGAAAATTCCCTTGCCAAATTATTTACTTTAGACCTCATCATCAGGCATGAAATTTGAATGTTTTTTTTTTGTTTTTTTTTATTTAACTTTAGTTGTAAGATTTGATTGAATTGAATATCATCTACCTTCTCAGCCTAAACCTATAATCATTTCTCCTATTAGTCCAGTTAAATTGTGTTTTTGCTCGGAAAGTTTTGGGGTAGTTTTGATTTCTTTCATCCTATATGTTTTTTGGTGTGCTGAATCCGAATCTGAGGTTTGGTAACGAAATTTCGTGAGGGCACATTGTAAAAAATTTTTAAGAATGAAATATTTTTACTGCTAATAAATAGAAATAAATAATTCTGCCAACTCTGAAAACAAAATGAAATGCTGCGCAAATAAATGTACACTGGGGTGCAGGGTATGTAGGAAGGCCGCGAAAATATTAGAATTTTTTAAGTTCTTTTTTTTTTTTTTTTTTTTTATTTAATGTCACCGGGAACAAAGCCCATTTAGACAGCACATAAGTAAAGTGTTAGTAGGGTTAGTGGGGGAGCCGAGTTTTCAGCCGGTAGAAATTTTTATTCGTCAGCTAGGATCGAACCCCGGCCTCCCATTCCAACATCGTCATAATTGATCGATGTCGAAACGAGACCAGTGCGTTAGCCAACTGAGCCAACCCGGCTCCCTAAGTTCTTATATCTTTACAAATAAAAAAATAAATAAAAAAAAAATATTTCTAAATGATAAAAAATCAAATTTGGTCATTTATTTCAACGATAAAAATTGGATTGCAAAACTTTCTTACTTGGCAGACATCTTCACCATTCTAAACCAACTAAATTTATCTATGCAAGGAAATCAACACATAGTTCAGTCAAATTGTTTTCAAATGGGCCCCTACGGAGAAAGTTTTGGGGTAGTTATGGTTTTTGCATATATATGTTTTTTGGGACGCAGAGTCCAAATCGGAGGTCTCCCACTAAAATTTCGTGACGTAAGATTGTAGAAAATGCAAAAATTTCAATTTTTTGGCGGTTTTTCACTTATAACTCGAAAAGTATAAACTTTTCGAGAATAACCTTCCTATTCAAAATGAAAGTTCATAAAATTCCCTACAAATTGTAATATTTTGGTTTTTTTTTCTCCGACCAACCGTTCGGGCTGAAGCGCAAAATCGAATTTTTCGATCTCAAAAATCGAGCCACCAATAAAAACAATTTGAACTGCTTGAACTTGAGAAATATCCATTTTGTATATTTTCACTTTGTATCAATGATGATTAATTAAAAATGATTCATTTTATTGATATTTCAATTGGAATTTGATCTTTTATTAAAACTTTATTTATATGTAAGTGATATTGACAAAGTAGGATAATTTGAAATTGTATCTTTTAATTTAAATTTAACTATTTTTTTTTATAAGATTCAAAAATTATCAACAATGTATTTTGAATATGTTAGTTTAAGAGTTAATATGGAACAAATTATATGAATATTAGTAAAAAATTTTAAAATAATTTGCTATTTAATCAAGTTTTTATTGGTGGCTCGATTTTTTTGCACCGTAGTGTAGTTTAAAAATTTATAGAGTGGTATAGTATTTGTCGAAAAATTATTATATGTACCTACTTACGACAGCCAGAAAAATGTATCGAAATCGTTCGTGTAAATAGCGTACTGCGTGTACGGCCAAGTCAATGCTGGAACTTGGCCTGCGCACGCTGTGCCTTTTGATTTTAATATATAATCAAATAGAATTTTGTCTGTTTTTCTAGAAAAAGCCAACTTGCTGATAGTACAATGGGGGAGGCTCTTTCGTCTATACCGGGTGAAGAACCCCACGAAGGTAAAGAAAAAGTTAGAAAATTATCTGCTTAGTTAGAACAATTGAAAAGAGATGGTATTATTTTCATTTATAATTAATAATTTATTCTCATTAGTGAGCTGAGTTTTTTCCTTTCACTTATTCTTTAGAAATTCTGTTCGTAATCCCCAAGGTACCTTTCTTTTACTCTCAACTCTATCCTAAATTATGTTACACATTTTATTAATTAATAAGTTGTTAAATGTTAATATAGGAATTTACTATAGAAATTCAAGAGACATAGTAAACTACTAGATCTGAAATTTTATGAATTATTTTTATTATGTCAGAAGGGTCACTGGATGATCAGCCAGCCGAGAATACTGGCTCTACAGCAGAGTCATCTGCACTTGCTGATGGTACAATGGGGAGGCTCTTTCGTCTATACCGGGTGAAGAACCCCACCCAGGTAAAGAAAAAGTTGGAAAATTATCTGCTTAGTTAGAACAATTGAAAAGAGATGGTATTATTTTCATTTATAATTAATAATTTATTCTCATTAGTGAGCTGAGTTTTTTCCTTTCACTTATTCTTTAGAAATTCTGTTCGTAATCCCCAAGGTACCTTTCTTTTACTCTCAACTCTTTCCTAAATTATGTTACACATTTTATTAATTAATAAGTTGTTAAATGTTAATATAGGAATTTACTATAGAAATTCAAGAGACATAGTAAACTACTAGATCTGAAATTTTATGAATTATTTTTATTATGTCAGAAGGGTCACTGGATGATCAGCCAGCCGAGAATACTGGCTCTACAGCAGAGTCATCTGCACTTGCTGATGGTACAATGGGGGAGGCTCTTTCGTCTATACCGGGTGAAGAACCCCACGAAGGTAAAGAAAAAGGTGGAAAATTATCTGCTTAGTTAGAACAATTGAAAAGAGATGGTATTATTTTCATTTATAATTAATAATTTATTCTCATTAGTGAGCTGAGTTTTTTCCTTTCACTTATTCTTTAGAAATTCTGTTCGTAATCCCCAAGGTACCTTTCTTTTACTCTCAACTCTTTCCTAAATTATGTTACACATTTTATTAATTAATAAGTTGTTAAATGTTAATATAGGAATTTACTATAGAAATTCAAGAGACATAGTAAACTACTAGATCTGAAATTTTATGAATTATTTTTATTATGTCAGAAGGGTCGTGAATCGACCCCGAATGCCACAAAACTCCATACGGGCTCTTGACTTGCCCACCCAGGTGAACCACATCTGACATACGGAGTGACTATGAAATTCTCAAATTTTTTAAATACTTCAACGGTATAAAAATACTGTACAAATGAATAAATGCGCTCAACTAAACGAATAATAAGTTTTATTTAATCGTTAACGTGGCGTATCGAGTAGCCGAGACTTTTTCTTCCAGGATGGTCTACCCGAGTAGTTCATCGGGTTGAGATCCGGGAGTGGGCGGCCAAACATCCTTGCCCCAAAAGCAGGGAAACAGTTTGCGACCATTGATGACAATTTTCACAAACGACTACCTAAATGTATTGCAGTCCAATGTGGCAATTTTGAGAATATGTTTTAACTTTTTTTGCTTAATACTATTGCTATCGATTAAATAAAAATTATTATTCGTTTAGTTGGGTGGATTTATTTATTTGTACGGTATTTTTATACAGGTGAAGTATTTAAAAAAATTAAGGGAATTTTATGGTCACCCTGTAAATCTTAACATACAGCCAAACCATAAATTTTGATTAGAATGTTTTGAGAATTTCGAATTTTGAAAATGAAAATCGATTCTTTGAATAAAGAATTTCGCCACATGCTAATTGTCAGATGTGGACCAGCTCGTTGGTCAAGCCAAGTGTCCGGATTACATTCTTTTGAAGTGGTGAAACAACCTTTCTAAAATAATGAAAACAACCCATAACAATCTGGTAGACTGGTAGTAATCTCTTTTGATTTTCTATAATAATTTTTTAAAGCTTCTAATATCTGCATTTGTCTTTTATAATATAAGAAAGATAAATGAGGCTTTTATTTTGAAAGTGGCATAAGTCGATTTCCCTAAAAATTCAGTTGGCTATTATAATATTTATAACACCGGTCGACAAGATTTTTGAGTCTTACTTCTGAATGTCAAATTTTATTTTCGTCAACGTTACTAATAAAGGAAAAAATAAGTTTTTTATCAAAGTTTGCTTTTGTAGAAACCAGAGCCATTTTTCGAATTTTAAGAGTGACTGATTTTTTTCATAATTTTATTATAATCCAAAATTTTTTTGCTGAACATCGAAGTATTTTTAATTTAAGAATACCTAATGATTAGTAATAGCATACAAATGTAAAATAATAAAAAAATTAAGTTCAAAAATGAATATTTTTAGTGATTTTCTTATATTTGTATGGACTATTATTTATTAAACCCTAAATGTAATCTCGCATCCCTTTTCTATAGATACTATCACGGCAGATGCTCTGATGAGATAAAATCAATAATTCCCCCCAAAGCATGCTTTGCACGCAGCACGCGTTTTGCCGACTCCCAACACTCTCTCGCGGTCAAATTAGAAAAGTGCAGGACCACTTCATTCGCAAATACATATATCCCCATGACTTCAAGGAACTGGAACTCTCTCCCAGCCTCTATCTTTCCCAGCACCTATAATCTTCAAACCTTCAAAACCGGAGTGCATAGACACCTACGCCTACACCCTCTCACTTAATCAGCTTTCCTTCTCTTCGGTAATGCAAGGGTCTTTCGAGATCCATAGGGGCTGCATCTTTACTGGTGCACCCCTTCTTGCATTCGATTGCATTAAAAAAAAAAAAAAAAATCTTGTTGTACTGCCCTTGGTAACGTCGTACAAAGTCCATCACATCTTGGTGAAAACGCTCTCCTTGCTCCTCTGAGTAGGGACCCGTATTATCTTTAAATTGGTCCAGGTGAGCATGTAGCATATGAAGTTTATGGGACTGCTCGTAAAATCTTCAAAACTTACTTATCGACGGAAAACAGACAAAAGCAAACATTAAATGTTAAGAATGGATATTTTGGTGTTTTTCGATGCCTAGCATCAGAATTTGTGCATTAAACAGAAACCCAGAAAAAAAGTTTTTTGTCGAATTATAATTCTACATCTTTTTTATTTTAAACAATTTGTAGCTGATCACTATTTAGATTTATTAATATTTTCACAACACAAAATTACATGGTTAATAGATTAATAAAAAAGTTATTTTGAATGAATCCACTTTGTTAACTGATCAAGGCCGTAGCTAGAAAAAAATTTCAAAAAATGAATGGGCTTAATTTGCACATTTCAAAAATACCATATATATATTATTAATCGTATGTTTCCTACATTTGATTCAATCGCGAATCAAATGTAGGTGATTTTTGTCAAACATTAAGTGAAAATATTATCTGAACTTATATATTTCTAACTTGAAATAATCAAAATAATTCTTGTTAATATGTCAATTATTCTTTGATATATTAATGATAAAAATAATAAATTTATATATTAACTGTTGCTTGCTGCTTTGCTTGCATTTAATCGATAGTTGTTTATAAAATGACCTACCAGATGTGATCCAAACACTTTTTCTCTCCAAACCCAGGGTTGAATGATGGTGTACCCGATGTTACCACTTCCCCGGCGACGCTGGAATTGCCACAATTAGCTGAAGGAGAATTCCTTCCTAAAAACCGGCAACGACTTGAACAAGAAGATGAAGAAGATATCTCTACACTATCTCCCTGGAAGGTAATAATTATTTTACTTGGTTGTCTTAGAAATTACAAAATCAAAATTCATTCATGACAAAAACAAAAAATAAATAAAACGTCATATAAAATTTTAAATAACTTCTGAAAATAGTTAACAAGGTTTCAATTGACACATGCAGCTTTTGGTATTTCTTTTATTTAAAAATTCCCACTGAATAAAAGAAATACCAAAAGCTGAATGAGTCTATATTGAAAACTAGTTAAATATAAAAATATCACATCTAAAAAAACTACTGAAACAACTCAAAAGTGTAGTGCGCATAAACTTTTAATTAATTTAGACAAAGTGCCCCACGCTCTTTGATTAAGTATTTCATTATTTTGTACTTTTTAGAAGTATGTTTTTTAGTTTTTTTAAATATAATTTATTTAAAGTTTGGGGAATTCAACAGAATGAAATGTATTTATTTTTATATAATTTCATTTAAGGTAGTTCTTTCGTGACAATCCAACACAAAAAGTTTTAGCCTCGTAACCACTCTATACATATGAACGGTGGTAAAATTTTATGTTATGTTTTTTAACGTGACTGTACTTCTCACACTAGTAAATCCTCTTTATGGATGATCGTTTCCAAGCCATTGATCTTATATCCCCTCCACTAAAAAGTATCGCCCAAATATGTTTTTTTTTTATTTTTTATCAAAACTACCAGGTAAATAATTTCAATTTTTTTTTAAGTAACTACGAATTTTATTATTCTAACAAATATTAGTTTTTCATCAAGATGGTGAAAGTCCTTTATTAAAAAAAAATAAAATAATGATCATTTTCCCACCCTTTCCCAATCTACCAAATGGAAAAAATTTCATTTTTAATTGCAATTATTTCATGTTTGGTGTGGTAAATAGTTTTCAAATTACAACCGTCTCTTTATTATGATTTTAATGACTTATATATTCCAAGTTTCGAAGATTTCTTGAATTTTTGCATTTGTGAAAGAACTACCTTAAATTGAGTAGGTAAACTATTATTTTATAGAGAAATGTTTGCGGAAACACAATAAGGAAAACTTTTTCCTGAAATCAATACTAATTTTAGCCTACCTACTGAGTAATATTATAATTTTATAAAATATTAATACCAGTTTGATCCCACATGGTTCTTATATTGTTTTTTGTTATTCAGCTAAAAAATTCGCGAAGAGAAGGCGCAGGCTTAGTAACTAAGGCGGCTGCTGCTGCTGACCTACCCGAATTTATGATTCTTTATGAATCGATTAATAGAAAAACCGAAATAAGACATTCAGGTAAAAATAGCATAATTAGTTGAAAAGAAGCTGTTAATATGCACCCTCCTCACATATTCTAAGTAATGTTTTTACATAAAAAATTTTTTACTATTATTTTGAAAATCAATAAATTCATCTCGAAATCCTAACTATAATTGGTTAGAAGAATTTGTAAATATGTATAAATTATAAGTTTCAAAAAATATTATATTTTTACCCGACTAATGATTATGATTTCAGCCCATATGTATGTCGGTGTGTTCATCTGTTCCCGCATAGCTTCTAAGCTACTTATCATAATTTCACAAATGAGGTATCATCGTCTTGGTTGTCCGCTGGTTAAATTCCATGTGACATCACAATAAATTCAATATGACGCCCTCTAGTCTAGAGGACATAAAGTCAAAAATTAAAAAAAAAATTCTGAAAGATGCCATGTTGGGTATCAAATGAAATGGCTTAATTAGCACATTTCAAAAATACCATATATGTATTATTAACTGTTGCTTGCTGCTTTGCTTGCATTTAATCGATAATTGTTTATAAAATGACCTACCAGATGTGATCCAAACACTTTTTCTCTCCAAACCCAGGGTTGAATGATGGTGTACCCGATGTTACCACTTCCCCGGCGACGCTGGAATTGCCACAATTAGCTGAAGGAGAATTCCTTCCTAAAAAGCGGCAACGACTAGAACAAGAAGATGAAGAAGATATCTCTACACTATCTCCCTGGAAGGTAATAATTATTTTACTTGGTTGTCTTAGAAATTACAAAATCAAAATTCATTCATGACAAAAACAAAAAATAAATAAAACTTCATATAAAATTTTAAATAACTTCTGAAAATAGTTAACAAGGTTTCAATTGACAATGCAGCTTTTGGTATTTCTTTTATTTAAAAATTCCCACTGAATAAAAGAAATACCAAAAGCTGAATGAGTCTATATTGAAAACTAGTTAAATATAAAAATATCACATCTAAAAAAACTACTGAAACAACTCAAAAGTGTAGTGCGCATAAACTTTTAATTAATTTAGACAAAGTGCCCCACGCTCTTTGATTAAGTATTTCATTATTTTGTACTTTTTAGAAGTATGTTTTTTAGTTTTTTATATATAATTTATTTAAAGTTTGGGGAATTCAACAGAATGAAATGTATTTATTTTTATATAATTTCATTTAAGGTAGTTCTTTCGTGACAATCCAACACAAAAAGTTTTATCCTCGTAACCACTCTATACATATGAACGGTGGTAAAATTTTATGTTATGTTTTTTAACGTGACTGTACTTCTCACACTAGTAAATCCTCTTTATGGATGATCGTTTCCAAGCCATTGATCTTATATCCCCTCCACTAAAAAGTATCGCCCAAATATGTTTTTTTTTATTTTTTATCAAAACTACCAGGTAAATAATTTCAATTTTTTTTTAAGTAACTACGAATTTTATTATTCTAACAAATATTAGTTTTTCATCAAGATGGTGAAAGTCCTTTATTAAAAAAAATAAAATAATGATCATTTTCCCACCCTTTCCCAATCTACCAAATGGAAAAAATTTCATTTTTAATTGCAATTATTTCATGTTTGGTGTGGTAAAATAGTTTTCAAATTACAACCGTCTCTCTATTATGATTTTAATGACTTATATATTCCAATTTTCGAAGATTTCTTGAATTTTTGCATTTGTGAAAGAACTACCTTAAATTTTGTAGGTAAACTATTATTTTATAGAGAAATGTTTGCGGAAACACAATAAGGAAAACTTTTTCCTGAAATCAATACTAATTTTAGCCTACCTACTGAGTAATATTATAATTTTATAAAATATTAATACCAGTTTGATCCCACATGGTTCTTATATTGTTTTTTGTTATTCAGCTAAAAAATTCGCGAAGAGAAGGCGCAGGCTTAGTAACTAAGGCGGCTGCTGCTGCTGACCTACCCGAATTTATGATTCTTTATGAATCGATTAATAGAAAAACCGAAATAAGACATTCAGGTAAAAATAGCATAATTAGTTGAAAAGAAGCTGTTAATATGCACCCTCCTCACATATTCTAAGTAATATGTTTTTACATAAAAAAAATTTTTACTATTATTTTGAAAATCAATGAATTTATCTCGAAATATCCTAACTATAATTGGTTAGAAGAATTTGTAAATATGTATAAATTATAAGTTTCAAAAAATATTATATTTTTACCCGATGTTGGGTATCAAATGAAATGGCTTAATTAGCACATTTCAAAAATACCATATATGTATTATTAACTGTTGCTTGCTGCTTTGCTTGCATTCAATCGATAATTGTTTATAAAATGACCTACCAGATGTGATCCAAACACTTTTTCTCTCCAAACCCAGGGTCGAATGTTTCTGATACCTCTTCTCCGGCGATGCCACGGCCTCCAGTACCCGACGAGCCATCGTGCTCGTTCACTCCTGCATCCGCCACTCCGATTGCCACGATGATCGTTTCACAGGATCGGGTGACAATCGAATCTGCAGAAGAGGATTCGGATGATGAATATCTCTATTCATAATCACCAATTATCAGACTTTTTATTCTTTTATGTAGTATGTTTATTTCATTTGGTTATTGCTTCTGTATTATTTTTGTATTTATATTAAATTTATAATTTTGTTTTGTACTTTTATATTTTTTCTTATAGAACTTCTCAATTTATGTTTTTAATATTTGTATAATTTTATGTAAATGTTGACATGGCCTCGAAATATATATATATATATATAATTATTTAATTAACGCTATATGAAATTAATAATACTTAAAAATTTTACATTATCTAATCAAAATAAATCAATAACTACTTTATGATTAAAATGTCAATTTTTATTTTTTTTTATTTTAGGTCAGACTCTAGAGTTACGCCTAGCATTGAAATTTTATCCCTGAATTTGAGTTTGAATCAGATGGATATGTTTGGGAGGCGCCTAGAAATAAGGCAACACTGAGTTTTCACTGCATTGAAGTTAACTAAGTTTTGGGATCTCCAGTTTTTAAGTCTGCATAAGTCTAAATTTATTGAGAAGGCAATGTCTGTACGGTTTTTATGCGATGCAGGGGCGTTATGTAGGATGTTATGTCATCTGCGTAACAATGTGCCGGATTGGAGGGCAAGTTTGTTTGTATATAGAGATTATTTTAAGACTTTCCATCATCAATAGAACTTAGTGTCATTACACTATCCCGATTATTAGAAAATTTATACACAGTTGATGATGGAAAGTCTTAAAATATTCTCTATTTACCAACAAGCACTTAGAGAGGAGGCAAGAAGAAGATATATATGCTTTCTTCAATGACCCTTTTGAAACCCGAAGAACGAGATATGATCCTCCCAAACGTCGGTTTCAAAATAATATAAAGGGAAAAATTTCCAATAAATATTATATGTTAGAAGTAGTCTCTTATTTAATTGTGGGCTACTTTCATCCAATCCTGAGGTAGTAATATATATAAATTCTGATGAAGGAAAGATGGCTGTCCAAAAATTTATAAATTAGGAAAGAGAGGAAGGAATTCAGCCAGTAAAGGAAGCCTAGTCGAATAAAAACTCCCAATTGTAGAAAACAGTTTCAGCTTTAATTATATAATGCCATATTCAGTAATGAGCATAAAATGTAAGAATATTAATAAAAACAAAATAAATGATATAAAAAAAATAATAATTGGTTCTTACAATATTTGCAAACTCATAGTTAAATCCGAGGGGCGAATCGCGACCCAATATCGTGTACACCTACTTCAACTTCAACTTTAATTTCCAAGTAGACGACAATAGATGAAGGGGCATTATCTAATAAATTCCAAAATAATTCCACATAATTCCAAAGGCGTGTATACCAAATTCCAATCGCGGTTCACCTCTAGGTTAAATCGTTAGCCTCGCCATTATATTATATTTTTTTTTTGTTAAAAAAATTTTCATTCGCTTTGAGACTTCGCTATATTTAAGTAATGAGCATACCAAGACCGATGTACACATGTTATATGTTTTTTATAATATTTAGTATTAATAATACATAACAACTCTGCACTCAATTGAGTTAAAAATATTGTAATACTAATTATTATTTATATAATTTATTTTGTTTTGTATTGATATTCTTGCATTTTAACATGGCATTATATATAATTTTAAAGCCGAAACTGTTTTCTACAATTGGGAGTTTTTATTCGACAGCGGCTTCCTTTACTGGCTGAATTCCTTCTCTTTCCTAATTTATAAATATATATATATAAATTTTCTAATGATAGTGTAAACAGAAGATTAATTGACTGTCCTCTATGCTAGCAGTAAGAATTGATAGAATCAATTAGGCTATTGCTGAATCGAAATGTGCGGATGAAAATTGTCCAGCCAATCTGATTTCCTAATTTATTCCATTAGAAGTACATCTAATGTGGTATTAGAAAATTTAGCTCAACTATATTCTAAAAATACCTCGTTGGATTTCATTTCAATTAACAAACCGTCATCCAGTTTCCAACCCTAATATTCTAATAATATTTAACCGTTGCTTTAGATAGGATTCATTTAAAAATAAATGGACTTGATGAATTTAAAATAAAATAACATAGCAATGATGGCTGCTAGATTTTATACATAAACGTTTTGAATATTAATATAATGTTTATTTCTCCCACATAAATCGTACCTATATCCCTGAATGATCTTAAATCGATTCGTCATGTATTCAGCAATGGCAGCCATTTTGCAATTAAATATTGAAACTTCATCAATGCAATGTGTAAAGGTTATTCTTTCAATATTCGAAGGGGATATATGAATATTTTTTATTTAAAATCGATTCCTTCATGTCTTTATCAATGATGACTGGTGCGATTAAAAAAAGTTTTGACAAGCTAGGTGCTAGATACTTATAAAATGTTCTCTCAAATTTGAGATTTTTTTAACATTTTACTATGAGAAGCCTAAACAAGGCTTAAAATTGAAACGTATTTTAAAATATTTTATGAGCTAAATTACATAAACTCAATACAAAAGTACTTTCGATGGACAAAATTAGTGGAATCGTGTACGTAACAGGAGTCAGGTTGGCGGAGTGGGTATAGAGCATGCCTTCTAATCAAGCTAGCCCGACTCGCTGATAATATTTGATCGGCTATAATCTTATTACTTCAGCGGGAGGCAATGGGAAACCACCCCTCTAAACAATTTCTCCAGGAAAATTACAATGAAGAGGATATATTAATCGCCCACGCTCGGAATCGAGTATGGCCCTTGAAAAAGAAGTACCTACCTAATAAAGATAAATTGTATATAAAATTTAAATAAAATATGAAATTTGATGAAAAATCAAGATTTAAGTGAGTTATTAAATAAAATTAAGATTAAAAAATAATATTTTTATAAATTAATCAAGAAACTAAAAAATTAAGAGTCATCGCTTTAAATCGAATTATAGCTTTTTTTTGTTCCACTAATTTTGTTCATGATTATAACTTTAACCCTTATATCTGCTCAAAATGCCTTTAAGATAGAACATTTCCACAATGTTTCAGCTCAACCGTTTAAAAAATTACAGAACTCTATCCAACAATTTTTTCAATGACCTAAAAACGTTTATGAATAAAAATAAAAGATTGAATGCTCATTTCAATAAAAAGCACCCACGATTTTATTTTAGTCAATGGTATGAATATTTTTAGAATACTGAAAAATTTTCTACTATTTTGTGTGCTAATTGATATATTTTTCTTTCTCTAGTCTGTTTTACTTGGTATTGAGACAAAAGTTAGTATTGAATTTATTTTTCCATTTTTTTACTTTCACATTTATATTCTATAGAATATAGTATTACGTTCACATATATATTCTATAGAATATAGTAATGTGAAGTATTGCGATCGCCTGCCTGGTTCCGGACTCTTTGAGAGCTTCTATCTCAGAGATGAAAAAAGTTAATTTCATTTTGTAACTTCTAGTTGAAAGGAATCGATGCCCTTATTAGTTGGAAACCGGTTTTAAGACATAAAACCGGATATTGTGGACCCCAGGGGCCAAAAATCCATTGGTCAGTGCGTAAGTACCCACCGCCCTCCCTGCGTTTTGCAACCATAAGTCTCAGAGCTACGAAATTCGAAACTTAAGATCGATATAGGCTAGAAGGAGTACACCAAGCTTTTGGTTGAAATCGGAAGCTGACATTTACATGAAAGATTTTTCGTTTTTTTTTTCATTTTCTCAAAAACAGCACTAACGATTTTTTTTTAATTTATGTACTTATCAAGTGTCATGAGTTATTAGTCGTGTATAAATTTTAATCTGATTTGAATAAAGGAAGGGGTTGTAAAATAGGAGTGTCACGATGATTTCAAATAAATGAGAATGTGAAAGTCGTGTGATGACCACACAAGTTAATTTTGATTATTATGTTTAAAAATAGAGAAAAGCTATCAAAAATCATTTTCAACCATGATTCTTTTAAATTTGTCTAGAATACTTAACTTAAGAACAAAAAGTAGTAGAAATTTCAATCTTGTGCCAAAATGTTTGTATTTTTTTATACATAGAGCCGAATAGATTTGGCCTTAGAGCTTCCAACTTAAAAATTCCGAAAACGTCCATTGATTTTCATGAGATTTTATTGTCATATAGTTATAAAAAAGAGCGTACTGAGTCTTGAAAATGTTTTCACTTTTTACTTCAATTTAGTCTTTAAAATTTGTGAATTTCAAACCTTGACGTTAGGTGGAATAATTGTTATCAAAAAGCATTACAGTATTAAATAGATATTGAAAAGATATGTTAATTTTAAGTAACATAAATTTGGTCCCTCCCAAGAGAAGAATTTAAATTACAAAATATTTTCTGGACGATTTTTTCATTTTTTTTTAGTATCTAAATTACCTCTTCGTCCTAAAAGCAAATGTCATGAATATTTGTCCCTTATTAGGGAACTTATTTTCAACCAAGTTTTCTGAGATTCATCAAATGACTGTGGAAATAATTAAAATATTTTTATGACTTATTTTTGAAGTGAATGACCATTAATTTCTTTAGGATCATTAAGCAAGCGTATAGGAAGCAGTCTTTGTTAGCGAAAACAAAAGAGCTGTCTGTTCTTTTTTAATGTTCAGAATTAGATAAAATTAGAACAGAGCTAGGCCTCCTAGGAACTGTTTTTTCGCTAGGTTTGATAAAGCGTCCTTGCTTTGGATAAAACGGTGTGCTCATTGTTTACTCTCTGCAGATGAATAATGGCCAACAACCGCCATTTTCTGATTCGCGATACGCCGACTAACATCATTCGAATTACCTGGCAGTCATCTTTTTTGTTTTTACTGGCATTAAGCTGGTAATTTAACACGATGGAAAGGTTTCTTTTTAATTAAAGTCATCTTTATCAAATGCAATTTTCTTTTCTTAATAAAACTAAGTAACTTGTGAACTTGGTAGCCATCTTTTGAGAGATTTGCTCAATCCCCTTTAAGCTCCCCTTTAACCATAAGCTCCTCTGAAATGGCTTTCGTGAGTGTTTATTTTTTAATCTTCTTCTCAATAGATGAAATTTTTATGCTTTAATTATAATGTAATTAATTAGATTGTTCATTAGAGTGATCACAAAATTCAGTTTGATTTCAAACGAGTGTTTGAATTTGCAAAATATTTAAGGTAAATTGATCAAAGTAATAAGACGAAATCAATGAGGTTATACTCTATTTGATGGAAATAAACATATAGAAATATATATATATATATATATATATATATATATATATATATATATATATATATTTAGCGCAGTGTTTTTTAACGAACTCCCGGGGGTCGTGAAGCCTCAGTAAAATAAATCAATACTTTTTTACTGTATTTAAGTTTTTAAAATAAAAAAAAAAAATGAAAAATTATACACAAAGTCAGGATCCGGGCCTCAAACAGCGGAGGGTAAGGGGTCGTAGAAATTTTTTTTCATATTAAGGGGGTCCCGTCATGAAAAAGTTTGAAAAACACTGTTTATATGTGATATTTAAATGTTTATGTTTATTTGCATCAAGCAGAGGATAACTTTATTGATTTCTTTGCTACTCTCGGAAAAACAAAATATTTTTAATTAAGATTTTTTTATTAATTTTAGAACAAATGTATAAATTCAAAAGATATTCACAATTAAATGAATCAAATTTATTGATGAATTTCTGTAGGAATATTGTAAAAAATAGAAAAGATTTGAAAACTCATTAATTGGACATATATTGTAAGATATTTCGATTTTCACT
Source organism: Forficula auricularia (assembly GCA_024734495.1). Taxonomy (NCBI): domain Eukaryota; kingdom Metazoa; phylum Arthropoda; class Insecta; order Dermaptera; family Forficulidae; genus Forficula; species Forficula auricularia. Next base: position 550,944 of record JALMQS010000064.1, read on the forward strand.
CCTAGAGAAATAGCTTAAAATTTCGCACCAAAATTATTTTTAAAACTGAAAAATTTGCTATGAAAGTTTTTTCTTTTTAATTCAAATTTTGCAAACAGAGAAGAACTTCTAAAATAACGTTTTCGTCTTGTATGTTAAAATGCTGCTAGCCTCGAAAATATTTTCAAACACCGCGCTGTAACAAAATACGCATATTCGAAGCGTAGCTTCATTCCCGGTAGCATACCTTACTAGCAACAGGCGTTCCCATGAAACTACTATTTTCGTTTCAACATATGTACTTGATTTACATAAATATATTAAAAATAGATAAAAATTCACAAATGTCACAAACGTGGTTTCATTTAATAACATCACGATTTCTCTAGAATTTTCGGAGATTATAGCTTGAAATTGTATGGGAAGGTTAGTTTTTAAGATGAAATGCTTGCTAAGAAAATTTTAAAAAAAAATCAAATTTTAATGTGTGAAATAGTTAAAAATTTATATCTGGATTTCATCCAGTTCAGAAAGATTTCTCCAAAAATGTTGAGTCTTGAAAGTGAAGATATGTTGTAAATAATATTATTGAATTTTAAAAACAAGGATTATATATAAAAATTATGAGAACTATTTAAACCAGTGTTTCTCAACCTGAGGTCCGCGGAACCTCAGGATTCCACAAATGGAGGTATGGGGTTCCACGCTAAGAGGTTAATAAAAGAAAAAAAAAGAAAAACTAAAATAGTAGTTAGTATTACCACCCCTCAAAAAAATTTGTCATATAAAGAAAAAAATACTAAATTTAAGTCTAAGTATACCTTATAGTCAAATTAAACCATTAATACTTCAGAATGCGATGAACATCACTATTATTGCCTCAGTGAAACCATTTTGTTGCTCTAAAGTTCCTTAACTATCTTATAATACAACGATTACGTTACATTAGTAGCACAATGAAAACATCATTTAAATTGTTTTATTATTATTTTGTTATCATATTACGTTTGAAATAATATTGCTTTTCAAATCGATGAGAATATTATTTATGAGTAGGTATACATTTAATATGTAAAAAAGAAACCTGTCCGATCCGAAATGGGCATATGGGTATCCCAATGACATTACCAATAAAAAATTTAATAATAAGTTTTATTCATGAAAATAGAAATGTTAGGTATTGTAATTTAAAATGACGTTTTTAGTACCAAATTACTCAAAATCTAGCAATTTTTTAAAATGTGACAACAACGTCATCAGCGGTGGTATGTTATTTTTGGAAGCTATAAAAGTAGCATGATGTTTATACTTTGACGAAAAATTAAATATCTCATATTTTAGTGCTAAGGGGGTTCCTCAGAAATAAATATCAGTGCTCTAAGGTTTCTTCTCGCTCTACAAAGGTTGAGAAACACTGATTTAAACGATGTATTTCTTGAAAACATTGTATTCCAAAAAAAAAAAAAAATGTTTTCAACCAAGCTTGAACCATGATCTTACGCGACTCAGACGATTTATCAAATGGATTATGGAGTTTGTGTTAAAATTCTTATAAAATAAAAGATTAAGTCATATATTTTTTGGTACAGATAAATCAAACTATTATATCTTCCAAGATACTTGAAATATCAAATTTGTTCTGATTACTTGTTGATAAGGAGATAAGAAAGGAAAGCTTTGGGTCAAACCATATCTAAACAATGACAGGTAAAAATTCAACTATAAATGACCAATTTGGGGCCATATGACTTCGTAATTTTTAAATTTAAATTAAACATTTCTTCCAATTCTAATTAATGAGATCTTTACAGTGAAACCTCACAATCCATGACAGTATAAAATCAGACCTCCCTTGCAGAATAATCATCCGATAAAGATTTAAATACATTTTTTGATTTCGATAAAAGTAAATTTAGTACATTTCAAGTATGTATCTTATTTATTTTATAACCTACAATGCTCTGACAGACAGAAAAACAGACTAATGGTAAGAATTTAGAATTCTTTTAAACTTTCTTCAGTAGAACCCTAAAATGTATTTTATCAATGGACTTACGTTTAAGATCAATTTTCGATTTGGAAAGTGGAGTGATCCGCCTAATTAATTGCTTTTTTTGTAGCTATTTATAATGATTTTCATTATTTAAGAATTCTATGATGACGGTATTTCATGATCGATTAATTAATCCCATAACTGATGATTATGTTTGATAAATAGCCTCTTTTGACGCTCACTTCCTTTCACTTATCAATGAGTCACCAAACTGTGAGAAAAGAAAGAAAACTCTTGGGTTGTTATTAACAGTTTGGTAACTATCCCTGTTGTGATAAAAACAAATAACTCTAGAGTAAATAACAGTCACAGAATCAATCAAACAACTAATTATCAACAATCAAACCTAAAGCTTCGTATAGACCTAAACATTGTTCCGAAGGACAAACAGAATAACGAACCGAGTATAAAACAGAACGGAGAATGGACAAACAACAATGGAATCTCAAGCGCACAGCGCCCTATATTTATATTCATTATTCGTTAGTTGCAAAGAAAAGACAAAGGAAATCAAGAACATGGTAGCAAACACATTTATTTACACATAGAAATGCAGAAAATGTTGGCAGTTTAGTAAGTGAATTCAAGTTTCAAACTGTAAGTGGACATCACAAAAATTCCTCAAGGATGACATCTTGCTAGATTATGATTAAACAAAATTAATTAAAAAGAATAAAAAAACAGGGTATTGTACTAAGGAAAACAGTATCAGCTCAAGATAGATAGGATAGCACAGTGTTTCTCAACCCGTGTGACGCGAGAGATTGTCAAATATGCCGCGAGGTTTTGACAAATAATTAAAATTCCATGGGTTTTGTAACTTTTGAAATAGTATTTGTAATTAATTCAACTTTTTTTTTGTATCACACAATTTTAACATTTTTTTTTATATTCAGGTGTGCCGCAAATGATTCAAGAAATTTTTAGTGTGCCGTCAATCAAAAACACTAGTCTAGCTTTAAAAGTTTCGGTTCACAATTTCAAAAAGAAAATTTTTTATTGAGATTTTAATGCGAAGTCATAATACAGGGATAAAATCAACAATTTATGTTTAAATTAATTATTAATTACTACGACATATCTAGCGACCTGAATCTTGGAAAAATTTTCACTTTTTCCCATAATTAATAAATGTGCAGGAGCCGATTTTTCATTAGAATACGATCGAGGAAAATAACTGAAAAGGGTGGATAGAACTATCTAACTTCTTCCTTTATACCGAAGGAAATGTAAGGATGCCAAATACAAGTCAAGACCTGTTCAGACTATTAAAGATTCAATTTTTAATTTCTATTATTCTAAGAATGGCCTTTTGCTCTTGGATCAAAATTATACTCGTTATAGAGAAAGCAATTATTTAATTGAACTTAAATAAAATTCAGACAATAATGTGAAAAAAATACTTGTTCTAACTGGCGAACGTACTGGGTCGTGAAAAAGTTTTACTTTTTTCTTTATTTTTATCATTTATATATACAAATTAAATTCATAAAAAGAAATCGACTTAGAAAGTTTGTACTGTAGTAAAATCTTTGTATTTTCAATGCGGAGAACTTTTTAGATTTTGGGCTCTCTAAGCCAGTGTTTCTCAACCTGTGTACCGCGAGAGATTGTCAAATGTACCGCGAGCGTTTTTGACAAATATTTAAAATTGTATAGGTTTTGTAACTTTTTAAATAATTACTTCATTTTTTCCTTGTATCATACAACTTTTACTTTTTTTTATATTTAGGGTGCCGCAAATGATTCCAGATATTTTTAGTCTGCCATCAACCAAAAAAAAAATATTGAAAAACACTGGGTTAGCATGTTTTGTTTGTGGTCCCGTCCAAAGCTGCTAGCAATTCGCGCGCTTTCCTTTTGATGTATACAAAAATCCTGACAACTGATGGATCGACTGCGCGCATGAAGAACGATTTGCAAATCTGTTTGCAAACCCGTTCGTGACTCGGCTAACTGGTCTTTCGTTTACCGTTCTGCTTGGTGTTCTGTTTGTGGTTCGGAGCAATGTTCAGGTCTGTATGAAGCTTAATATCTTTAGTACCTAGAGGCACCGAGCGATGCTCGGCGACTTCTTCCTTCAGTTAAAATCTTTATTTTAATATTATTTTTAATTTAAAATTCTTATAAAAAGGTCGATTTTTATTTGAGAGCCGTTTTCAAATTAAAAAAATACAAATATATCTATATAATATCCGGCCACTGTACCCCCCCCACCCCCACCCTGCTCGACCCCACCCCCGAAACCTCGCCCTACCCGGATCCCCCGCCAATGCCTCCCACCTTCTGCACCCCCCACATCCACCATCCACCCCCGCTCCGCATCAAGATCGCTTTCTCATCCTCAAAACATATATATTAATAGAGTTTGTTTCATCAAAATCATTAGAGCCGTTTTAAAATAAAAAAATGCAAAAATATATATATATATATATATATATATATATATATATACCTGGAAGACCGAGCTTTGTTCGGGTTTAGTTAATGCTTGACAACAACACACCATAATCACAATACTTCTTCAAGGCCTTTGAGAACAATGAATTAAGGCAACCCATTGTCTGCCTGGGTACAAAAGGAAAAGAGTAACCTTTTTAAAACCCTAAGAATGGGATTTGTCTACCTGAGAATAATTAATTTGATTACAAAAAAACCCATCAAAAACAATTTTGTCGAAGATGAGACCGTAATAGATCGAATTGTCACCCCAAAAACCCCCTAACCCGCGAATTTCATCAAAATCGGTAGAGCAGTTTTCAAAATAGAACTAAGATACAAATATATATACAAACAAACAAATAAATATATAAGCAATTTTTGCTCGTTTAATAAGAGTAGATATAGAGGCACACGATCACAGGACGAGTTATTTTAAATTAAAAAAAAACACACCAATTTACGTAATTCGATTCGAATATTGTTTATTTAATATTGATGATGTAAAATTTTCCTCTTTTCGTTCTGGGAAACAAACACTAGCCTTTTCACTTCAATTCCATTTCAAATGGGCCTGATCTCTCTTACCTTCCTTTCGTTTTAAATTTAAATTTTGTGTTATTATTTTGTTGTCTCCATCTACGCTTTGAAAAAAAAGAACTGCGTCCAAATTCTATTTCACTAAAATATTTCCATTTATTTTTTTATTTTTTATTTTTTATTTGTTTCTCTTGATCTTGTTACGAAAAATAAACAATTTTAATCGAGGTCAGTGCGATTAATGAATTATAGTCCAAAGTCAAGTCGAACAGAGGATTCAGTTAGCTGACATAAAAGACAAGCGAAAGCGCAATTAGTAACATACATAAATAATTTTTCATTACCATCAGCAAGCTGAGCTCCCAGGGCTATTGGACTGTTAGATTATTTATTTATTTATTTATTGCTGTCTTAGACGTGGAAAAAATTGCGGCGCTTTTTGGCTTGTCTCGAGCAAGCGACCGAGTTCTTAAACTTCGCTCATTGCATCCATAGATTTGACCGAGTTATATAACCCGGCTCCTATTTACTAACAGCGCCACCAAAAATAAATTAAGCACCATGCAACAGGATTATGGCCTAAATGAACTCTACTATCCGAGGACCAAAAAAAGTCGAGGAAAAATGATCTTCGTGAATGATGTTTTTACATGTTGTGTATTGATTCCGATATCCACGTAACTCGAGATGCAAAAGAAACGAGTTAGGAAAAACACAGTCTTTTTCAAGACTCTGCGCACGAACGATATGTTGTTTTACCAGCTTCGTTTTTCGACAATATCATAAAAACTACTGATTCGATTCGATAAATTTTTTTTAGCAAAATATCCACTCCATTTTGGTCACCCAAGATATATCGACAAGATCTCGCGCTTCGTGGCTCCAAATCTAAGCGCACTTCTTTCAGATTATCTTCTTCCAGTTTCTGCAAGTGATCTTGAAAGAAAAGTATAAATAAAAAACTTTGATTAGCAAATTGGTGCAATTCGATTTGTTAAATTTCGATTTGCACCATCAGAGGGAAAATTTGAATTATAAATAGTTAAATTTGGTTACCCACAACCTGTACAAAAAAAATTATTTAAAACGATTTTCTATGATGAGCATTCGTGAATGCATTTGTAGAAAAAATTACGCAAAAAATGCAAAAATTCGAGTCTATAGAGGAATGCTTAACTTTTCATTGTGCTTCTGTTTTGGCGATCTCATACATAGATACGTCAATCAATTACCAGGTGACTCAATTTTTCAGAGCGCCGGGCCTGTAGAACGGGTGTTCTGTCCGAAGCCGGGCCTGTCTTATCAATAGACGGTTTCACTAGCCCATTCAGAAATTTTGACTTCATGTACCTACTAATGGATGTTTGACTGTTCGGTAAATCAATGCCTCCCCATCTGTAATAGGATGGAATCTGCACTTGCAGACAATTTTTAATCACCAAATGCACGACTAGTATGACAACATGTGCCGATGGTCAAAGATTTCCGGCCTTCAAGTAGATTGGAAAGACATACCCTTGTGCGATAGCGACATGCCCTTCCTGATTATACGTCTGTCCATGCATTCAGAATCCTTAAGATCCTTTTTGAGTTTCTTGACGGGAAAAACACACCATCATAGATCACATGCATCGCTACGTCATCTATCGCCACCCTTGTAAATAATGTTTCGAGGACTTGAAGTCTCGAACTGGCACAGTCGGATTCAAGATTTTGCAGACCGCCATTGAGTGGATTATGCGATGACGATTAACGATTCACTTTTTAGCTTCCAAACGATCCACTCTCTAAAGGTATACGATTATTAATTAACGTCCTTTATCTAAAAGTAGGTATATTATAAACTTGTGTATAAAAAAGTTATACCTTTATTATTATTAAACATTTTATTTATCCAATTTGGATATCTTTTATTTAATAAATTCCCTAGACAACGAAATCAACGACTTAACCCTAGAGTAGTCGCGCGGCGTTTCTGAGCTTTTTCCTTGCCAAAGAAGTCTACTATACTTTTCCCCAAAAGAAACTATAAAAAAGCATAATGTACAAATAAAATAAATATAATTAATGAACTCGAATGTCATCCTGTCAATGACAATGTAGATTCAAAAAAAAATATAATAACCCAAGATCCCAAATGTTAGGGGACGTATTATTGTAAATATATGTAAAAATTTCCTTTTTTTTGCTGAATAAACTAACATTAAAAAAAGGTCTCGCGGCGTCTCACAGACGCCAAATATATTGTTGTGCTAATTGTTAATATTTAGGTAATTTAATTTAAAATTTATAACTGTAAACTAAGTTAGTATAGTGTCTTGCACTAAAACCAACAAATACGATCAACTCGTTATTCAACTAAAACCAAGTTGGAATTAGAGATGAGTACTGGCGTGGTCTATATGATTGAATGTAACGGAGACGGAGTGCTGCCATGTAATAAAATGTACATAGGCCAAACAAAACGACGACTGGGTGAGAGAATACGAGAACACGAACTGTCTATCTCAAAAATAATTGGAAACAATACGGCCCTTGCCAATCATGACCAAGATAAAAAACATCAATTTAATTTTAATAATTTCAAAGTTCAATTTCATGAACGAAATTGCAAATAATGGAATTTCGCTATCTGTACATTTGTATATTGTATTGTATATGTTAAAAAAATATTGTATATTTGTATATATATATGTAAAGATTGTAATAAGTGAATTGATCAATGAACGAATGAAGTATAGATGTATGATGTATATTTGTATGAATTGTGAATGTATGGTGTATATTTGTATATAAAAAATTTGAATAAGTGAATTGATCAATGAACGAATGAGGTGTGAATTATGGAATTGTGCTATTTGTACATTTTGTATATTGGGTTGTATGAACCAACCATATTATTTGAGAATGTGTTAATAACTAATCCCAGTACGCACTCTTGTGCGCATCTGTCTTGGAAGGGGTATGGTCTATATATGTTAGATTCCAAAGCCATTTATCTATCTAATTAAGAAAAGGAGGAAAAAAAATTGTTTTTCTATGCCTTTGTTAAAAAAGAAGAAAGTTTTGAACACTGCTGTGGAGAGAAGAAGGAAACATTTTATTTGTTTCATTCATTGACCCTTTGAAGTGAGTAAATTATATATTTTTTTCTATTGATAATCTGGCTGTTTACATTGTATTTATAATTGTATTATTTTATTGTTGAAATGAATGATGACCAACCCCGTTTTTATAATTTTGTAATATTGGTTTGTAGACCCTGAAGAAGGAGGGAAAAATCCTCCGAAACGTCGGTTTGAAAGGAAAGGAGGAAGGATTCCAATAAATTACACCTTATTTGATATGTGTTAATTTTTTCTTTCCTCACTACCCCTGGGCTGCCTTCCATTACATTCAATTAAAATTTCTACCAGTCCGTCTCTCTCCAGAGAAAATTTCGTTGCCCAAAAATATATATATATATATGTTCGTTTAATGAAATAAATAAATAAATAAAAAGATCCAAATTAAATCCACTAGGAAACAATGGTGGCAGTGTGCCAGTCTCTAATTTAATAATTCCTCTGTAGATATTTGATGATGGCCATCCAGATTTATTATCTTTTCCTCAAGTGTATCGATGGTTCATAAACGTAATTTGTTTTCAAATATTACATCTATATTATGTCGAAATAAACCAATTATCGAACAATCAACAATATACTTTTAGAAAATCAATGAATATATAGAGGGAACAGAGTAGAGTGAGAAGGTATATTTGTTACCACAATTTGTATTAATGTAGTAAACAAATACATTAAAAGTTTTTTGTTCATTTTGTTTTGGGGTTGACATTGATGTTTTTTTCAATAATTGGAAATCCGACGATTTTTTTCGTTCATGTTTCATGGCTCCAAATGCAAATCCATTGATTAATTAGTTTATCAACATGATATTCATTTCAAGCACATTGATAGATACACAGTATTATAATATATAGGCTGAAAGGATTTTTATTTCATTTGTTCGATTCAACGAGAGGGTGAATTCACCAGTTACCTCTCTTTGGATATTGTTCAGGCGAAACCTCAGGGACGTGAAGATTCGACTTTTTTAAGTTCTCCTAAGCCTTATGTTTTATGTTCATACAAGGTGTCGTAAATAGTCCTGTAGTTTTTCTTTTATTCCTTTGTTTACACTTAAAATTATATTAGGTTGGAGTTGGTGGTGTTTCACAAGGAGACTCCTTGTGAAACACCACCAACTCCAACCTAATATAATTTAACTATGTTTCACCATAAACCAACACCGCGTTCCCTAAATTTGTTTGTTTACACTTCTCTAATTATAATACTATTATTTCTAGACTGAAACTCTCTTCCTCTGACCATCTTCCCAGCAACATACAAACTTCAGTCTTTCAAGACCCGCATCCACGGACACCTTCGACTTTTTTTTTATTGAAATAGATGAGAGAAGGGGTTATATATATCAAAAAGGTGTATACCCCTTAAAAGGCCTGGGTTGGCCCCTCCATCGTGAAAAAGAAGAAGAAAAGGGGATATTTATGGGCTGGGTAGGGGTCGAAGTTATCTGTGGATTCGGGTCTTAAACAGCTGAAGGTTATAAGTCACGGGGAGACGGTGGCTGGGAGCGAGTTCCAGTCTCTGGAGGTCATATGGATAAAGGAGAGATTGGGAAATTAAGGGCCATCTTGCACTATTTATTCGTAATTTTCTCTCAGACCGTCTTTTTCAAGTTCGGGTAGGATATAGCTTATCTCGAATAAATACCCAAGAAAATTGTTTGCCTCAGGGAAGTGTCTTAATCACTACGTTATATTTGCTATAGCAAGTAAAAATCGGTTTGCCTAAAGCAGAGCTTTGTTTTCTTTTTTGTTAAGGGAGAATGGTGTATGTTCTTGGTGAAACATTTTAAATAAAGTAAAAGAAAATTTTGAATTTTTTTAAAAACTTTAAAATTTAAAATATTATTTAAAATACTAGGTAGGTTTCACATAAATAAAAAATCAGATGCTTGTTTAGAGTCGTGCTAAACAAGCATCTGATTTTTTATTTATGTGAAACCTACCTAGTATTTTATATAATATTTTAAATTTTAAAGTGTTTAAAAAAAAATTCAAAATTTTCTTTACTTAAAAGCAGAGCTTAAACTTTTTTCATTAAGACCCAATTTTGAGTGAGAAAATGTTTGCTACCCTTTAATCCCTTAGTTCTTAAATTAATAACAAGTCCAAATGAAAAAACAGCGTTTTCTACCATATTCAATTTCATCAGATTTGTAATTCTTACATAAATAAACATAATTCAGTTGTTTATTCTGTATAGGGGCAGTCCATAAATTAGCTCACACAGTAAGGGAGGAAGGGGCATCTCAAATTTGTGAAAAAATCTGACAGAGGGGCCCAGGTGATCTTAAAAATTGTGATGTCACAAAAAGTCAAATTAAAAATTTTAAAATATATTTTATAGATTTCTGGTTATTATTATTCCAAACTGAAAATGTTGGTAAAATAAATCTAGACAAAAAATTCATTTAGTTGAGTATAATTTATTAAAAAAATGTTTTCTAAAATTATTAAATTATAGGGTATAAAAGTGATAGTGTGACGTCACAATACAAGGCGGGTTCAATGAAAATGTGACAGAATGTGACACAAGGGGTGCGGCTCTAAAAATTTTGAAATTCGTGTGACATAATTTATGTCATAATTTGTCCCATAGTAGATGTTTTTAAATTGAGGAGAAAATATCAGTGTCTCCTATGATCGATTTAAATATAGACATTTTATAAATTTGAGATTATAGATTTGAATTCTTTATTTTATTTCGCTCTCAAGGGTCTTCCTCAATAATCCAATTTTGCACAAGCAAGACGTAGCAAAAATCGGAGCATGTGAACAAATAAAACAGATAGTTCAAGACCCACCTCCGATCATCATCTACCCCTCCAATCCTAATCTATGCCCTCTGGACTCCCTCCTGTCGTTATTATGCCAATTGGTAGAAACAAAATGTGTACAGACAGACAGAAAACAGACACATAGTCAGGAATTTTTCTGAGAGGGTTTTCGTTCATAAGTTTTCGTGAAATAACCTTAATTTTATATACTAGTAGATGTTTTGAAAGAGTAAATGAAACAAAAATAATTTTTGAATACTACTAAAATTGAAAGAAATATATGATATTATCACCTTTAGACTTTATCAAACATCTACCCTCCCCCTCCGCTCGTTTATGTGAAAAATTTGATCCAAATCCGACAAACAGTTCATTTTTTTAAACCCCTCTTCTAATTTTTGATCGCTTTAAACCAAAAATCTAATCAGCTTTTAATCTAAATATAAATTATTTAAAATAGGAAGATTTTAATTTTTTAGGACAAATTCTCGGATTTTAGTAGAAATATTATTTAATTGCGAAATCAGAGGGGATTCATCCCCCCATGAGTCGAACCTGAGAACTAACATGCTATCTTGGCAGTCAGCTCACACCTCGAGACAAAAAATCTCTCTCGGAATCGCAATATATGTTATAAGCAAAGGAAATTTTTCACTCCATCTTTCAATAAAAGAAATTAAAAAATTCAGCTTAAAATGAAAATAAGTTTTTCATAAACGACCTTTTTTAAAACATAAATCAAAAGATTTGAGCATCTTTTTTTCGAAAATAGTTGGAATGCTTTTCAAAAAATCAGTTCTGGTTAAAAAACCAATGTATATTTAAAATAGAAAGAATTTAATTATTATTATAAAAATATTTAAATAAGATTTTTGTTTTGATAGCATTATTGGTTTTTGAAATATTCTCTACACAAAATTTGGTAACTCACACAATAACTAACTAATCGAATAATACACTAAATGCCAAAAAATAGTTTTAGTCGTTTGTGAGACATTTCAAAAATAGGAAGCAAAATGATAAAAAAAAACACACTAAAGTGAAATATTTTCTTCAATTTCTTATTTTATTCTTCATGTTCTTTTGGATATGTTTAAGAATAGTTATGGCTAAATGGGCATTAGTTCCCGAGGCCAAGGGTAGAAGAAGAAAAAAAAGAAGAATAGTAATTCAAATACAAGTTTCTGTGATAGGTTGCTGATGATTTCCAATTCTTTATTAGCTGATGATAATTCATCTATGTGAATTAAAAATGATTTTGTACTGAAAAAAATAATAAAATAACAAATATAAGAATTTTTAAAATATTGAGTCTTATAAATAATTATATCATATTTGTATTATTTTAAAATTTCTCTTGAAAAAATAAAATAATTTAAAATTAAATCATTAATACTCTAGCTTTAAACTAGTGCTTCTGCATGCAAGATTGGTCTCCTATTTAGGTCTAGACGCTATTTTACGTCCAGCCAACTTCTTAAACTGTATAAGGCTCAAATTCATCCCTGTCTCGAATACGGCTTCCATCTGTGTAGAGGGGCCTCCAAACATTCTCTTGCCACCCTAGATGCAATTCAGAAGCGAGCAATTAAACTAATAGGAGACCTAACTAACTCACTCGATTCCCTGGCTCACCTTAGAGGAATTTCTGGCCTTTCCCTGTACTATAGATACTATGATGGTGTTTGTTCAGCCGATCTGAAATCAATTATCCCCCTAAAACCCTCTTTGCGACAAACACGAGGTGTTTGAACGCTCAGCACCCCTTAGCTATCAAATTAAATAAAAATCGAACCAGCGCTTTCGGTAACTCTTTTTATCCCTATGACCTCCAGAGACTGGAACTCGCTCCCAGCCACCGTCTTCCCCGCGACTCTTTAACCTTCAGCTGTTAAGACCCTCACCCACCGATACCTTCGACTACTACCCAGCCCAAAATCACCTTTTCTTTTTCTTTTCACGAAGGAGGGGCCAACCCAGGCCTTTAGGAGATGTACCTCTTTGGTGTAACTCCTTCTCTCATCAATTTCATAAAAAAAATGATTATTACTAGTATTTACACTATGGTACATAGTAAACGGATAATTGCTAAAATAAATACCAAAGTCAATAAATAACTAAAAAAAATTATTTGTAATCTTTTAGAAGGTTTTCTCACATCTAAGATTTTCAATAAATAAATAATAGTGAGTCCTAATGAAAAGACCCGTGTAAGTAGAAAATTTCAAAAAAACATTCCCACATTATTATTATTACATAATGATAATTTAAAAAAGTTTCTTTTACCTGAAAATGAAAAAGATCGATATTTCATTGCTTGAAAATATTTAGGATTAAATAAAAAGAAATAGACGTTTTTCAAATATAAGATAATTCAATCATGTCAAAAATCGAAATGATTCGATCATACAGGATCCTCTCGTAGATATTCAAAACAACTCAAAAAAATGAAAACAAAATTATATATAAGCGATTATTTTTGTTATATACTTATTTTGATTTGATTTTACCCTTGTAAAATAGTTAAGGGTCTCTTAATGTGCTAATACATAAGAATTGAAGATAAAAAAGACATAAATTGTATAGCAGATTTATGCAAAAATAAATTTTAAGTGACTTAATTTTTAAGAGCATAGGAAGAAACTTTATTTAGAACTAAATTAGGGAATGAAGAAAATATTCTTATATTATAGACAAAGGATCAGTCGGGGTTCGAACCCGGGACCTTCGCATGTGCGCTGCGATGCCTTTATAAAAGCCTTAGTTCTATTCCTATTGGTCACTGATCCCCGAACTCAAGCTAATACCTAATGTCTATATGAATTTGGAATTTCATTTTTATTTAATCTTTTAATCTCTTCCTCGTTCATATTTCGCAGCTCTGTAGTTGGCTTGACTAATTAAACTATATCCAAACGCCTCCCACTCGATCGCGAACCTAAAGGTCGAAAATAATTTTTTCTTTACTCTATGGCAGAGGTCGGGGAACTTTTTTAGCCATTACCCCAAAATATTTTTGCGTAGGTCGCTGTTACCCCATACATCCTAAAAAGCAAAAAAAAGCAAGGTAAATGTATATTATTTATTGAATTAATTGGAATTTACATGAAAACTATCTGTAAGTAAATAAAAATTGTAAACATTAACATAATTCAAACGCTTTTACGTATTAGAAAAATGATGTTTCATTTTCGCTAAAATAACTTCAAAATTAGGAATTTTTGGCGTGAGTGCAATTTGAATACAGTCCTCAGCTATCAAAGTAAAAATACTATAATAGTTTATAAAATAGAAAATTTAAAAAATGTCCTTATTACCTACGATAATTTCATTGTTACCCTATTTGGGGTAATTTACCCCGGTTCCCCGACTGCTGCTCTATGGGAAGATCCCGGGTTCGAACCCCGTTTGACCCTTTTTTCTATAATATAAAAATCTTTTTCTTCCTTCCCTAATTGAATTTAATTTATAATTGTCTTTCGACGCGGCCTCATTGTTGTTGCGCCCTGGATTAAAGAAAAAAATTATTTTTGACCTTTAGTGTTCGCGATCGAGTGGGAGGCGTTTGGATATAGTTTATTTATAACATTTTAAATTGAATTATTAGCTATTTGGAATAAGGAACAAAATAACCCTTCAATTCCAATCTGTCTATATATAATATAATAATATAACTCTTATCACAGAGTATTGAAAAAAATGTATGGGGCGTTAGCTACCCGCCGAGGGGTTAGGGGAGTATTGATATACTCCTAAAAGTAGGAGAGCATAACCTTCCTGATGCCCAGATTGCTTTTTATATCAGAGTATTATTTTTATTAAATTTTTATTGAACGTTTTATTTATATCCCGTAAAATTTTGTTTACCTCAACATTTCGTGGGGAGTGGGGGGTTAATTGTATTAATCAATTAATCTCATGTTTCGTTGAGTAGCAAAGATCGAAATTAATTTTTAATCGCAGACTTCCATTTATCAGAATGAAGACCTTTTAACATGATTCAATACATTTTTATCAATATTAAACGAGGTCTCAATAAAATTTGATTCTTTAGGAATTTGAAACACAATTTCTTATTCTTTCATCCAAATTTTACTTTTTTGTTAAATCTATTTCTTCTTTCAGTAGAGTTTTCACTTTCTTCCTCTTGGTTTAAATGTTTTTTATTTATTGATAATAATTGCTATAATACATTTTAGTACCTACTATTTACTTTTTTTGTTTTCAATCAATACTTCATCGGGAAATTTATAATTTTCTTTCTATAGTATATGTTTAGTCAAGTAGTATTAAAGTGAGACCATTTAAAATACCACGTGTATGCATATGAAATGAGCATTTTTTATGAAAATAAAACACTTTTTTTTAAATAGAAAAAAAAATATTTTATTCAAAGTACTCTCCATCACTTTCTACACATTTTGACCACCTTTCTGGCAATTGGTGGATCCCCTTCCAAAAAAAACTGCTGGTCTTTGGAAGAAAACCATTCATTGACCCATTTTTCGACTTCTTCGTAAGTTTTGAAGTGCTGCTCTTTAAGTGCGTGGCCCATCGACGAAAACAGGTGGTAGTCGGAAGGAGCCAGGTCTGGTGAGTAAGCCGCATGGGGTAGCAATTCCCAGTTGAGTGCTTCCAGCGTATCCTGAACCGTTTTTGCTTTATGTGAAGGAGCATTGTCATGAAGAAAAATCACTTTATGTTGCCTTTTTTGATATTCTGGCCGTTTTTCCTGCAATGCACGGTTCAAATCAATTAATTGTTGTTGGTAGCGTTTAGCATTTACAGTTTCAGCAGGTTTCAATAGCTCATGATAGACGACACCTTTCTGGTCCCATCGTCATCGTCATCGTTGAAACCATCTTTTGCATGTTGCTAATGATAGAGCATGACTACCATAAGCTTCTTCAAGCATTCGTTGAGATTCTGCCGCGTTTTTCTTTAAATGATAACAAAAAATTTAATGCTGTCCGCATATCGTATGCTGTAGGCACAAAATTCGACATTTTTAACACGAAAATTTTTTATGTTGTTGTAGTGCAAATCAAATTTTCAACACTGAACGTTGTTGACAGATGCTAAAGCAATGAAAAAATAATAAGGTTATGGTTCGTTCAAAATAAAAATAACCTATACGGCCATCTATAGTAAAAGGCTCATTTCATATGCATACACCTGGTAATAATAATAATCTATCTTGACAGCAAACACTTTTCTGTTTCTGGATTCTCTTCGTCCCGATCGTGGTATAGTGCCTCTTGTCTCAATCGCAAAGCAGCCATTGTTCTTCGCTGTACACCTCAAATATTCACCATTTATCTCTGAAACCCACTAATCAATAAATACAAGTAGTGTCAAAGTCTGCGAGAACTCCAGAAGTAAGGTTTAATGAAGGGCTTTCTAGAGTCTTGCTAACTGCATTAACTCGCTCCAATAATTTGCTCCATATTACGTTCAAAAACATTGTTTCAAATTTTGCAGCTTTTTGGAAAGAGATAAAGCTTCATTTCTTGTCAAAGTTTTTGCGAGCGCAGTAGTATGAATATACTGAATAAAATCCAATAACAATAAACGTTTTCTTATGCTAATTATTTTCCATATAATATAATTTGTTTAGTCATCATAAGTTTCTGTTTTAGAGATATAGTCGTATATAGAAAAAAAATTCCTGGCAAGAAATAACTAGAAAAATTAATTTTTCTTTGAAAATTCTTATATATCCACTAAATAAATGTCCAAATTAAGGTAAAATTTCTTCAAAAGAGATTTCAACATTATTTTGTACATTCGCAATTTTATGAAATTTCCTAAAGAAAAATAACATGTCTAAGTTACATTCTTTTCTTAAGGTGCCAATCCGTGACGAATGTTGGCTATCATCATGGCAATCCTCACTTTATCAACAGCAATACGGAAGAGTTGTTGGGAGGTCTTGTTGAACCAGGTCCTGAGGTTCTTCAACCACGATATCCTTCTTCTTCGGGACCTCTTTTTCCGAAAATCTTGCCCTGCAGAATAGATTGAAGCAAAGTATACTGCGTTTTGTTCCTCATAATATGACCCAGTTACTGCACTTTTCGGGCCTTGATGTCATCCTCCACTTCGAGGTGAGAAACTAACTTACACACATCAATTCTTCTGAATCTATTGTAATAGACTGATGAAGAGGGCAAAATCCTCGAAATTATAGTCTCGTTATAAATAAATTTAAAAATTTATTTTTTCAGCAGAAGACACACTCTTTAATCGTGAAAAATCTTGAAACTAACTTCTTCTCTTCTTAAGGTGCCAATTCGTGACGAATGTTGGCTATCATCATGGCAAACCTCACTTTATCAACAGCAATACGGAAGAGTTGTTGGGAGGTCTTGTTGAACCAGGTTCTGAGGTTCTTCTTCTTCCGGGACCTCTTTTTCCGAAAATCTTGCCCTGCAGAATAGATTGAAGCAAAGTATAATGGGTTTTGTTCCTCATAATATGACCCAGTTACTGCACTTTTCGGGCCTTGATGTCATCCTCCACTTCGAGGTCCTTCTTCATTCTTTGCAGAACTTCGGCATTAGTCATTCGTGCTGTCCAGGGAATTTTAAGGATTCTTCGATACAGCCACATCTCGAACGCGTTTATCCTCTTAATAATGGCCTCGTTCAAGGTCCAAGACTCTACACCATACAAGAGGACAGAGAAGACATAACAACGCAGAAGTCTTGTTTTTAAATCAAGAGAGATATTGTGGCTCTTGAAGAATCTGCTCATCTGATTGAAGGCGGATCTAGCTTTCCCAATGCGAGATTTTATTTCTTGAGTGTCGTTCCAGTCCTCATTCACGATGGTGCCGAGGTAGTTGTAGTGGTCCACTCTCCCAATTGCAGCTTTGTTGACATAAAGTTGACCTCCCGTGATCTTCTGCTTACTAATTATCATGAGCTTGTTTTTGTTGTCATTGATATCCAGGCCATACTGCTTGCTGTGATGAGTTATTTTGTCCATAAGAAATTATAGATCTACTAAGTTACTGGCAAAAACAATGGTATCATCCGCAATATCCGATGTTGTTCAGCCGGTATCCGTTTATTAGAATGCCCTTTTCTACCCCGTCCAAGGCCTCAGTGAAGATTCGTTCGGAGTACAAGTTAAAGATCGAGGGCGACAGCACACAGCCCTGTCGGACCCCACGCATTATTTTAACGTAATCTGTGTGCCCTTCTCCCACTCTAAGGTTCGCCGATTGATTCCAGTAGAAGTTGCATCACTTTTTGGTACTATATAAATTAAAGGGTTTTTTAGTCACATAAAATAAACAAATAGAGTCATTTTTAGTCAATTAACATTATTTATTTGGGATGGATTTACTAAACAGTTTCGGTCTACCCATGATAGAACATCTCGACTAGTAGCTACAGCAAAATTGAAACATCCCTAGAAGAACACCAATGTTTCAAACTATATACTAACTACATAAGCGCCTATATAGAATTCGAGAATCTAATATATACATATTATAATTCATTCTTAATTTATTAACGATGGCTATTTTAATAATTCATAAATACTTCCTGCATTGATTTTAGAATCTAATTAAAACTGATGATCAATTAAAGATTTTTTTTATTATATTTTACAATCAAATCTCTCATTATATATTGATCTGTTCTAAAAACACAGTAAGAAGGACTGATTTATTTTTATATCAATATATTTTTTATACCTATCTATATACCTACACATTTAATATATTTTTTCTTAACATTCATGTCCAAGCCCACAATCCAACCAAAAACTAAAAACTCTCACAACAATGATACAATTAGACTGCAAGCAATCTGAAATATTCTCTGAATTCATTTTAAAATTCACGCAGTCATCCAAATTTTTTAATATATACAGTGACTCTTTTATTTTTCACTTTGTTCAATTCATTTCGTAGTCTAGAATTCTTGTGACTTCGAAATCGAAACTATTATTATACTTATCAACATATGCTTATTATCAATGACATGAATCTACAAAGCAAAAACTAACTTATTTCCCATTGTCCGAAGACACGAGTTCCCTACTATTCTCTGGCTCAAAAGTCTTTGTTTCACCAAATATATTTGCATGGGGATTTTTCTCATTTTTATATGTGTCACAGACCATCTCATAAATAACTCCCCTTTTTATCAAATTATTTCAACTTAGATCTTATTGAAGGAGACAATAAAAGAGTGTCTTCTGCTTTGGAATTATACACATTTTATTTATTTATCACGAGATTGTAGTTTCAGGGGTTTGCCTCCTTCATCAGTTTATTACAATTGATTCACAGGAATTAATTTATGAATGAATTGGGTTGTTGTTCAAAATGTTCATGAGTGGTTTGCTAACACTGTGCACCAATTTTATGTTGTTTTTGTCGAGAATTTTCAAGACTCTTGAAGACAATTCATGTATATAGGGAATGGAAACTTTTATCATTTTTTTCTCTTTCATCGCCTCCAGTTTTGCACATTTTATTTTTATATTTAATAAACCTAGAATTACAAATGCAATTGACTTTTTCATCTCTGAGATACAAGCACTCAAAAAGAGTCCAGGACCCAGACTGGCCATCGCAATACTCTCCCATTATTTTCTATAGAATATAAATGTGAAAGTAAAAATTGTTTTGGATAACCATTACTCCTACATTTTTCTATCAGTTCATTGTATCCCTATAGCTTTCTTCACACAACCTGTCTATCCTTTCAATTTCTCCATAAAATCAAACCAATTTTATCCTGAAGTGGCTGAAATTATCTGTAGTTCAACATTCGATTTGATTTTGACTGTTTCACAAATAAATCTGTCTTTAATTGCTCTCCATTTCTAATGATTGTGTTATCCAAAAAGCTGATGGGTGACCGAAACAGTTTAATAAATCTATCCAATAAAAAATGTTACATTGACTAAAATTACTCAATTTATTTATTTTATGTGACTAATAAACTCATTTAATTTATAAAATTTAAATTCTACATAAGTCACTTAAGTTTCGAAAAGTTACTTATGTAAGACAATGTTACCTGTTAGATGGATTGTAGTATCTTAAAGATAAAAAAACCTAGAGGTTTTTTATTTAGACTTTTAGTGATAATAATATTGCTTAGTCTTGGATATGAATTTCAGTCTTGAAACTGCTCTTTTTTGAAATCTTAAATCTGGAAAAATTGAAATTGCATTAATAGAGCTCTTGTGAAGAGAATCACAAAATGAGATCTTTTGAAATAATTTGTGATTGTTTTATTAACCTTTTCCGAGCATTTTGAGACGATTGAACGATGGACGAATGATCGACATTAAGTCTTCGGCCAACATTCTGGTTGTCAAGTTTTCGTCCTTTTTCACGGCTGCCAGAGTTGCCTGGTCGTCGAAATTTGATGGTCGACCTCTCCTTTTTCATCTGCGAGGTTTGTATCCTACGATAGGAACTTCTTGAACCATCTTTCAACTTGGCTTTGCTGATTGTTCCTTAGCCAAAAAGTTCGTTGAGATCGCGAAATGACTATTCAACCTTTCTCGAAGTAGTAGAACTTAATTCGGGGAATATCACATCGATATTCGATACGCGTTTCATTAACTTAAAAGAGATTATTTTTATGGAAAAAATTAAAGAAAAGTCAAATTTTAAGAACAAAAAACTCGTGAAAGAAAGAGGGCAATAATTATGAAACAACCCAATAGTTTTAAAATATTGAAGGAGACAATAAAAGAGTCTGTCTTCTGCTGGAATTATAAATTTATACGATTGAGAATCGATTTTTTGTCTCCTTCAATATATGAAAACTCTGCATACCCTCGGCACAAAAACTTTTTAATTTAGTTTTTAAAATAAATGTGTTTTTGGGAGTCGTGTAGGCTCAGTCGGCTAACGCACTGCGCCTCCGCTTCGGCATAGATCGATTATGACGATGACCCCGGGTGGGAGGCCGGGGTTCGGATCCCGGTTGGCACAATAAAGAATTTCTACCGTCTAAAAACTCGGCTCCCTCACTAACCCTACTAACACTTTACTTATGTGCTGTCTAAATGGGCTTTGTTCCTGGTGACATTAAATAAAAAAAAATGTGTTTTTAATAATTATGACTAATAAATGTTTTTTTGTTTTCGATGTTTTTTTTTTTTTTAGAAAATTTTTTTCTTTATTTTTATTTTGCGACCCCCTGTTTGAGAAACGCTGTATTAGAATAAATATGGGGTGAGCAGTGGCGGATCTATATATGGGCTTTTGGGGTTGCGGCCCAGGGCCCCCTGGATACAAAGGGCCCCTAGACCCCATTGAAGACAATGGACAATATTGCGAATTAAAAAAAAATAATCTAAGATTTCAAAAATTCCAATCATAAGGTTTAAATAAATAAAATATTTTATTTTAGACAAATTAACTTTTTAATCGTTAGTTTTAATTTTTTCATAAAGCAATTTGAACCGCGAAAGTTAAATAATGTAATCAATAATTTCTTAGGTTAATTCTACATTTAGAAAACGATGTTATTATTTTTTGAAAAAGGAAAAATGAATTGAGCCCCGACAGGATTCAAACCTGTGTCTCTCTCCTATAGCCGAAGAGCGCCTTTTACTAGATATTTTATTGTCTTAATTTTTTTCCTATACCGTATCCATCATTATAGAAAACAGCTTTTTGACAAAATAGCAATTAGTTTTGATTAATTAGGTAGGCCCCCAAGCAATGATAGCCCAGGCCCGACAAATTTACGGTCCGCCTCTTG
The DNA here is from genome assembly GCA_024734495.1 of Forficula auricularia. Classification (NCBI taxonomy): domain Eukaryota; kingdom Metazoa; phylum Arthropoda; class Insecta; order Dermaptera; family Forficulidae; genus Forficula; species Forficula auricularia. Next base: position 572,607 of record JALMQS010000064.1, read on the forward strand.
GGTGTGAGAGACCCAGTCGAAATTAATAAATATCATATATAAATATGATGAACAAAGCTTTTAATTATTTTTAATTTTTTTTTCCTTTCAAAAATATATTTTATTTTATTCAAAAGAGTCTGCACACCATCAGGCGGATCTCTTAAGGCAGCGATTCTTAACAGGGGGGCCGCGGAAAGTATGTAGGGGGCTAGCGAAAATATTAGAATTTTGTAAGTTTTTATATCTTTACAAATAAAAAAAATATGTTACTAGTTTTTATAAGTGATAAATATGTAAGTGACAGATGAATTTAAATGACATCTCAATATTCTTAAACATGGTTAAACTAAATGAAAACTTTGAGCACAATAGGTAAATTTGACCCAAACAGACAGACAGACAGAGTGTTTGTTTAATAAAATAAAAAAAATTAATGAATTATTTTAACATATTTATACCTTATTAGAAGACAATTTCTTTTAGTGGCATATACGGTATATTAAGCGTATTTCTCCAGCTAATGGAATCTGAAAGAAAGAGTTCCAATTGTCTCGCAAACTTTTTAATTCGGAGTCTTTGGGCGTATATTATAATCTTTCAATTTTAGTCCTCATTGGAAAAATCCAAATCCTTATCGATTTTTACAGCTGAAAGTTTCAGAAAGCACTCATTTTAAAAATTGAGAAAAAATTATCAAATTTGTTCCATGATCTGTAGATATTGATATTTCAAGTATTTTTTTAAGATTTGATAGTTTATATATTAATTAGATATTGAATACTACTCTGCATAGATTCCCTCTAAAGCTTAAATTACAAATAAATATAAATAGTACAAATCAAAGAGGAAATCACAATAAGAAAAATTATAAAATTGAAATCAATAAACAGGAAAGTTGTTGAATTTCAAGAATTAATCAAAGGTGTCCCCGCTTGATGCAGATAAATATAAACCTACTATATATATATATAAATAAATTTTTATTCGTATATCTAATATTATTTTATTTTTATAGTTTCAATTCTCATCTTCAGTTCACGTTAAATGAATATCCAGGGGAAAGGAATAATTAAATAGAATGAGGCCAAGTTAGAGTCTCTAACAAATAAATATTCTTACGTTCATACATTCATTCATATATAAGATTTTATTTGAATCAATAGAGTTTGGTTATTCTTAAAAATAAATTATAAAATCGTTATTGCCTAAAATAAGTATTAGCAAAGTTGTTGGGATTTATAAAGAAATCAATGAGGTTGTCCTTGACTTTCATTATCGACATTTTGATTCATATCCATTTTATCTGTTATTTCTTATGTGTTCAAATACCCGATTGATTGGATGTAGGTAAATTCGCTTGATCGTTGTTATGTGACCTGCTTGTTATTATAGAAAACCTTTCTGAGATATAAACAAACTCGTCTAACACCTGAACATCCTTTAGAATATGACACCCTCTTTGATTTATTCTTATAACATAACTGATTAATTTTAATTAGATGGAGTATATTTATTAGATATACCCAAGAGATGTCATCCGCATTTTTCATTATTCATTAGTAAATATAAATGTTAATACAGAGCGTGGGTGGTGCCCCGGCACCAGTCGCCGAATTGTAAAGGTGCCGAACGATAAAGGTGCCTAAAGACAAAGCCGCTGAACGATAAAAGCGGCGAACAATAGAGATGCCGTTTTAACCGTGAAATTTTTTTTAGTAATGCATTTGATTTTGTATAATTCTATAATTTTCCAATATATTTCAAATATGATTTTTCAGTTGAGCCTAACTCATATCAGTAGAGTCACACACATGAGAATACAATTTTGTTACATTTTACATTCATTTTTGAGAATGTTTAAGTATAAAAGTAATATTTTCAGTTGTATAATAATATATATCTATATTTATTTCAAGTACTTAAGTATCATTCAATTTATTTAAATAATTTTTGTTTTAGTTATAAACTTAGAATGTATTATTATAAAGAAAAAAGAATACTGTCATTGTATATATTTTATAATTTGTTTGTATGTAATTTCAAATTAGCTAAAAGATAATTTGATTTTTTAATATAATAAAAAATATAAGACGAGGGGGAGGCGCCATTTAATCCTTTCGCACCGAATAATAATATACCTGGCTCTGGTTAATACTACCTATAATAATCCAAAGGTTGCTAAGTATAATTTATTGTATCACTAAAATTGACAAATCAATATAGTATATTATTACATAAAATACCTACTAGAAAAAAAACTACATTGGGTGGCCAAATTACTATAGTACTCATTTGAGAAATTACCTATATCTTCCATACGTTTTTAAGGTTTTAGCTACTATTAAGCTCATATCTTTTCAATTGTTATCTTTATAGGTTTATTAGCTCATGACAATACAAATACAATTCAAAATACAATTTCAATATTTAGTGAATCCTCCTTTCGAGGCAATCACATTTTGTATGCGCTGCGGCAATGCTGGCAATGCATTTTTGGCTATTTCTTCAAGTGCAGGTGTATTGTGCCATTGCTTTATTAATATTTTCTATCAAGTCCCTTTTGTTAGTAATTATTTTATCTTTGCAAATTTCTTTTTGGGCAGCCCATACATTTGTGACCGGTGAGGTCTGGCGAGTTGGCAGGTCAGGACAAAAGGGTTATTAGACTAGATTACTAATAGATTTTTTGAAAAGTTTGTATAAAATCAATTTAATGGATGGTAGAAAATAATTTGAGATTATAATAATTTGGTTACCCAATGTAATTGAAAAAAATATTATCATCTAAAAATTGTACATTATTAATTGTTTAATTAATAATACCGTTGGTTTGTTGAGTTCTTTTTATGATTGTTTTTAAACAATTATTATATATTCATTTGTATACACGTCTGTATGTACTCACCCCTTATTTCGGTAAAAAATAAACACATTTACGGCAATTTAAATAAATACAGTTGAGATATTTTATCATTGGAAATTAAAGAAATTTCTCGAAGCAATTGAATTTCTAATAAACGATTTGAGGATATTTTATAAAGAACTGTATTTGTTTAATAAAATAAAACAATTAATAAATTATTTTAACATGTTTATACCTTATTAGAAGAAAAGACCTTTTAAGAACGTATACATTATATTAAGCGTATTTCTCCAATTAATAAAGTCTGAAGAAGAGTTCCAATTGTCTCACAAGCTTTTTAATCCAGGTGTATATTATAATCTTTCAATGGAAGAATCCAAATCCTTGTCGATTTTTATCTGTAACGTTTCAGAAAGCACTCATTTTAAAATTGAGAAAAAAATTATCAAATTGGTTCCATGATCTGTAGATTACGATATTTCAATATTTTTTAAGATTTGATAGTTTATATATTAATTAGATATTGACTAGTAGTCTGCATAGATTCCCTCTAAAACTTAATTTGCAAGTAAATATAAATAGTATAAATCAGTGAGGAAATCACAATAAGATCAATTATAAAATTAAAAAAAGAGTAGCAGAGTTGTTGAATTTCAAGAATAAATCAAAGAAGGTGTCCTTCGCTTGATGCAAATAAATATAAACTTATATTTAAATAAATGTTTTTATTCGTATATCTAATATTATTGTTAGAGACTATAGTTTCAATTCTTCATCTTAGAGGTAGTTGTTCCGCCAAATGGGTTTTCTTAGGATTTTTTTGAAATTTAGACAGATTATTATTTGAATACTTCTGCATCGATTGGTGGCAAAACGAAATTTATGAACAATATAGTTCCGGAGATATTAAATTTCAAAAATAGAGTTTTTCAGACTCTTATACATTGCACTATACGGGATTTCGGAAAGTTTACATACATATTTAATTATAATTAAGGAACCCTTCTTACCATTTTTATAAAAAACTAAACCAACATTAAACAATAACCAATACATATTTTAAGACAATTTTGATTCATAGTTACTACACAGTTTCTGAGATAATAATGAATAAATAATGAAAAATGTATAAAAAAAAATTTACACTAAAAACAATTTGGCAACAGCGCATTTATTTAACCAACGAAAGATGTATAAAGCGTGCATGGGCTAGATTTTTTCAAAATTATAATTTTCATAGGGTGTAACGTAGGCGTAGATTACATTTGTTAAAAAATAACAAAACGATTTTTATAGAAATTTAAAATGTATTTTATCTGTCATTTTAATATAAAAATATTCAATCTCTTACAATGGTGCCAGATTTGTCAAACGAGCACGGGATTGGCTAAAATTGGTACATAAACAGCAAAAAGTTTTGGGCTTATGAATTATGAATCCTTATTGTCTCTTCTATATATTCTAGCATTAACTTTTTGCTAGTATTGACGCGAAACAACTACCTTAAGTTGACCTTAAATGAATATCCAGGGGAAGGAATAAATAAAATATACACAAAAATAGAATACGGGCAAGTTAAGAGTCTCTAACAAATAAATATACTTACGTTCATACATTCATTCATATATAAGATTTTATTTGAATCAAATAGAGGAGTTTGACTTATTCTTAAAAATAAATTATAAAATCGTTATTGCCTAAATAAGTAGCAGAGTTGTTGATTTATAAAGAGAAATCAATGAGGTTGTCCCTGCTTGATTCAAATAACCATATGTATATATAAATATAATTATTTATTTTGTAAAGACTATAGTTTTGGTTTTACTTTTATCATCAGTCCTTTTGATTAGAAATATTTTATCTGTTATTTCTTATGGGTTCAAATACCCGATTGGATGTATGTAAATTCGCTTGATCGTTGTTTTGTGACCTGCTTGTTATTACGAACAATCAAATTTTAAAAAGTGATTTAAAATTCGAAAACAAATTTGGAACCAGAAAACATCATACAAGCTTTGCAAGTTAAATAAAGACTTGTAATTGCAAAAGTATTAATAAATAATAAATAATTAACCAAAGATAAGCGCTACTCGAAAATAGGGATATAAACTTAAAAATGGATTCCCATTAAATTTTTTAAAAATAAAAAAATATATAACATTTATGCTGCCTTTCTTCTCTTTAAATAAAAAACAGTGTGTGAAATATGGGTGTTTGGAAGATTGCTTCGAATATCCTGGGAGCTTGGGCAAAAAGATGTTCTAACTAGAATGAGAACAGTACTTGTGCTGATAAAGAAAAGAAATTAAGAATATTTGCAGGTGAAAGATCAGTTGCAAGAAGAGTATTTCATGATTTGGTCCCAAGGTCAAAGGAGAGGCATCTAAGAAGAATTTAATAAAAATGGCAATCTTCACTTTTGTATGAGGATTGCCATTTTTAAATAAACTTGTCTTTTTGTTTTTTATTATTTAATAATAAAATTATTTATTCAATACTAATAAGTTAATATTTGTTTTCGGAGTCTTGAGCCCCTGGAGAGAGCCTTTCTTATCCCGCCAAGTGCTAGTGCTGTATAGTAGTATATTTTATATGTACATATTGAATTTGAGAATATTTGAAAAGATTAATTTATTTTAAAAATGTACACGGTACTAGCAATTTGCTCAATTCATAATAATAATCAGAAAATCAAAAAAATACATACCAAATAATGTATGATATCGGAGGGGACAGTCTCTCTCATAGCCCCCGAATGAAATTTCGGGCCCGTGTCCCAAAATCTGAAGCGGGCCCCTTATTATGGAATAAGTACGTGTTTTTTAAGAAGTGGAAAAAGTTGGTCAAAATGAGTTTATTTTTTGTTATTTCGGCAATCGCTGTGGAATTGTGCGGTTTATTTAATCATAAAAATATAGTGCCTGGATAAGGTCCTAAAAATAAAAGATAAATTAAACTACAATCACATACATTTTTACTTTCCAATGATACTAAATTAAAAAAAAAAATAATAATAAGTAAACATTAATTTTTACAGTTAACAAATATTTTTCAAAGTATTTTTTTCATAAAAAAACAATGTGACGGCCGGGTCCGGGCCTCTGCGGGCCCGGGGCCCACGTGTGTACGTGGACCCCCCCTTGCGGGGAGCTATGGTCTCTTGTCCCGAAAAACTTCTCTCAATCAGAAAGAAAGATAGAGATTTATTTTATCAATTTTAATTATCTCAGGTTCATAATATCGTAGTTTGCTTTTATAATAAAATAATAAATATTTTTTATTAACGCTTTTAATTATTTAATACTAAAATTATTTATTTAAAACTAATTACTTGTTAGGGGCAAACCTTTGGGTCCGTGGTTGCATGCCCAAGGCCTTTTGTATATGTATAATATATATCAGTGGTGTCATCGCAAATTTAGCACTGAGGGAACGCTGAAATTTTTTAACCCCTAAAATAAATAGATAAAATTAAAAAATTCTCAAACCAGTGCGGGAACGGCGTTCCCTCGCGTTCACATCCCTGATATATATTTTTTCTTAAATTATTTTATTTATTTATTTATTATATTATATAATCGTACATTTGTCCACATGTCAAATATATTTATTTATTTATTTATATTTTTCAACGGCTAAATGCCTAATCTATATATATAAAATTAAGGTTTTGTCTGTACATTGCTACAAATCAAGCCAAATTTTGGTTGCACACGTTTCAAGCAAAGTTATGAAGGAAAACACCCTCAACAAAATTCCTGTCTGTATGTCTGTCTGTCTGTATGTTTCCGTGGGTTCCGCGAAAAGTTGCTCACGTAAAAACGGCTGAAGGGATTATTATGAAATTTCATATTTTCATCAGATGTCTTCTAACTTACGTTTTTAGCTATACAACGTTTTGATATTTTGACCCCAGAAGGGGGTTGGGGGTGGGGGGGGGGGCACGAATGAAAATTATCAAATAACTCCTAAACTATTAATCCTCTGGCAAATTTTATGATAAACAAAGTTGTGATTTCTGACAACTTTTGTTGAAAAAAATTTCCCCAAAAAACCACCAAAAAAAGGGGGGGGGGGGGGGAGGTGAAAAAATGTAAATTCTTACCCTTGGAGCAAACTCAACCAAATTTTATATGTATACATCATCTCTGGGCCTCTAGAGAGCTAGAAATGCAAAAACTAACCACCAAAAATGGGGGGAGGGTCAAAAAATGAAAATTCTTTCTCTTGGGCCAAACTCAACCAAATTTTGTATACATAATCTGTGGGTCACTAGAAGGCTAGAAATGCAAAAACTGGGTGCGGAGGGTGGGTGCGGGGTGGAATGTGGGTGGGGTGAGGAGTGAGGCGGAGTAGGGTGGGGTGCAGTGGGTGGTGCGGGGTGGAGCCCAGGGGGCATAGCGGGGGTGGGATCCAGGGGGCTAGGCGGGGGTGTGCTGATCAGGGTTGGGGGGCACGGGGTGGGGTCCGGGGTGGGTGGGATGCGGGTTGTGGTATGGGGGCGGGGGTTGGGAGCGGGTGCATGGTGCGGGGGTGGGGGTGAGGGGGGTTAGTGGGTTAGGGTGCGGAATGGAGTGTTTGGGTGGTGGTGTGGGGGCGGGGGTTGGGCATGGTGCGTGGGGTGGGGGTGCTGGGTGGGTTTCGGGGGGTGTGGTGGGTGGGAGTGGGGGGTGAGGGTGGGGTTCGAGGGCTGGGGGTCCAGGGGCGTGCCCACTGGCTAGCAAGAGGGCCGCCGAAGGCGGGCCTTACAGCTAGTACATTAATATATTACAATAATTATTAAATATAACAGAATTAATAATAATAGACAAAGTAATATCATTAAATTAATATAATAATAATAGAGTAAGTATATGTTAAATAATAATATAGAAATATAAAAATAATATAAGTTAATAGAAATATAATTAAATATAATAAATGAATAGTTACTTGTAGACTAGGGTCAACATTTTGAACAAGACTGCGACTCTATTAATGTTCAATGAGAAATCCAAGGTGTTTTTAGATAAATCGTTATAACATCTACTTAATCTGAACATTGGATTAGCTTCAGAGTGCCGGGTGGATGGTACTTCTGGATAAAAAGGTAGTCTATTTCTAAGTACATAATTTGAGTTATGAATTGGAAACAGGTTTTGAAGATCAGGACAATTCACCTTGTTGGACTTAATCTTGTACACAAATATAACATCGGAGGCAATCGTGGAAGATGTAACAGAAGCAAGACAGAAAGTTTCAGCAGTCGAAGTGTAATCATGGTCATATCTCGACAAAGGATTGCCCGAAAGGTATGCTAGATGTCTTAACACTGTGTGCTGAATTCTCTCTAGTCTGTCCATGTTATTCTTTCCGATTGTCCTCCAGACTGTTGATGCATACATTAGCAAAGAATTGATTAGATTCAAATATAAATATTTAATTGTATTAGGATTTTTAAATGATTTCGTGTTTCGAAATACAAATCCCCAGCTCCGATTAGCTTTACCTACAATGTAGGCGAGGTGGTGGCTGAATGTGAGTTTCGAGTCAAAAATTACTCCCAAGTCTTTAATATTGTCGACTCTACCAAATGAAAATTTCTTGAAAAAATGACTAAACTTAGAATAATTTCTAAAGCTCTAATGAAAAAATAGAAAGAATTGTATAGAGAATTACTAATTTAGAATTATATAAATTAGTTTTTTTTTTATAAAATAACTATTAGATAACGAGATATTTACCAAAAACAAATGTATCTAGTCCAAGAGAGTTGGTTAGCTACCTCCATTCTTCGTATTTAATTTATATCCCTCTGCAAAGGTTCTAACAAATGTCTTGTATACCTATAATAATTAAGAAAATAGATTTGCAAAACAAAGATCAAATTAAATACCTTGATAATATGTTACGCTTGATTCTTTCAAAGGTTGACAAATGACAGGTTGCCATCTAGCTATCTTTGAAGTTTGCCAGTTTTCCACATTTTAAAATTACGCCTCAAATGAAAATGTAAAACTCGATATATCATCTCACAAATTGATACTTTTTAAGAGGATTTGTAATGTTATTATTAGATTTGTTAGGGATGACGACCAGCTGAGGAGCTTGTCTTGACCGTCAGAGCTCTCAAGGCCGACTGAGCGAGTGGCGTGGGTGTCGGGTCCTTAGGCAGAGAGGCAGAGGGTCACAACCTCATCAGAAAATAGACCAAAAGAAAAAGAAATTAAAAAGAAAACGATCCTATTTTACCAATTTCATCTATCTGAAGCTTGTAATATAACAGAGGTGGCCATAATGTCGAACTCGCTAGATACTATGCGGCTCTTCAGTCCAATCTCGTGCGGCTCTTGAACCCTTTTAAATAATACTGATTCTAAAAAAGTATAATAATTAAATTAAAAAAATAATAATAAAAAAATTAAATTAATTTGTAATTTTTAATTAATTGTAATTGAACACTAATATTATAAGTAGACCAAAAATAAATGCTATACTTCATTTATATTTTTATAAAATAAAAAATGTGTCTTTATTTCTTTTCTTTTTGGCTTTTCGGGCCTTTCTACCCATTAGCCAATTTACGATACTACATACTTATTATTTTTTTTTAAATTTGTCTCTACACCGGGGTCAGGTTTTAGCCGGATGTCTCGAGTCGGATTCGAACCCGGGTCCACTTGGTTAGCAGGCTCACACGCTAACCCCTAACCTAACCCGGCCCGTGTCTTTTTTTTTAATAAACCATTAATCAATCTCCAAACAATGTGGCTCGCTTTGAAAGAGTTTTATAAATTTTCGGCTCCCAAAGTTAAGGTTGAGTGGCCACCCCCTGTAATATAAGTAAATAACATTTTGATTAAAAATTTTGTGGTTTAAAAGAAATTGTATGAAAAGATTCAATTTCTTCTCTCCAGGAGTGAATCAACTAGAAATGGCAAAAAGATTTATTTTTCCCTCATTAGATATTTATTCAAATCTATTGAAATTTCATATCACTGTGTTATTTTCATTCATGTTTTATATCAAATAATTATTTTAGAAAATTTGTATGTTAAAGGGTAGTTTATTTGAAGTCCAATTAAAAAAACGCTAATAACTCCGTTGAAAGCTTTTTTTAAAAATATGAAATAGATATTATAAAACAATTAATTATTAATAATTTTATTAATGAACGAGATTGAATAAGTACTTTTTGAGAAAAAGGTCAAAATCCATCTGACCGTCTAAAAAACGATGTTTTTTGAAAGCACGTGATGCCTTTGAAAAAAGTTAAAAAGTCATATGAAACGAAACATTGACTTGTGCACATGGAGTTGAATTTTAAAATGTTTCTAAAAACTGCTTTTCATCGACGGATTTTGACGTTTTTGATGATTTTATCAAAAAGTGCTGAATCGATTTCGTTCAAAATTAAATTAAATTATTAATAATTAATTGTTTTATAATATCATATTAATTTCATATTTTTAAAAAAATTTCAACGGAGTCATTAGTGTTTTTTCAAATTGGCTCAAAATAAAGTACTCTTCAAAATGCAAATTTCCTAATAATAATTATTTGATATAAGAAATATCCAGCAATAGGGACTTGAATCTAGAAGTTAAGCACCAAATATTAAAAGGGACGCGTATAGCCGGGTGCCTTAATAATGTCATATGGAAGAATAAACATATGTCCGTGGAAAGTAAAACCAAAATCTACAAGTGTGTGAGACCTGTCTTAACATACGGAATTGAAGCGAGAGCGGACACAACAGTGACACAACAACTACTCCAGGCGGGAGAAATGAGGGTCATCAGAGCAATACAAGGAAAACATTGTTGGATAAATTGAGAAACAAAGACCTTAGAGCAACATGTGGGATTCAGAACATCGTAGACTGGGTCAGGGTGCGCAGAAGAGAATGGGCAGCGCATGTGGAACGTATGGACGAAAGCAGGCTGCCGAAAATCTTCACGAGAAACCGTCCTGACGGCAAGAGAAACAGAGGAAGACCGAAGAAAACGTTGGGCAGAAAGTTGAAGGACGGAACTCTTCCTTGGGAGAAATACAGTAGACTACCTAGCCTAAAAAGAAGATGAAGAAGAAGAAGAAGATATGGGCGAAATAAATGAAAATAACACACAGAGATGAGAAATTTTAATAGATTTGAATAAATATCTAATGAGAAAAAAAATAAAACTTTTTGCCATTTCTCGTTGAATATCTGGAGCCTCCCGGAGAGAAGAAATTGAATCTTTTCATACAATTTCTTTTAAACTAAAAAAAATTCTTAACCCTAGTCTGATCCTTTGCGCTTCGATTTTGATTTCATTTTTTTATTTAAATCGCTTAACTTAGGCTCATGAAACTTCATGACTTTTATTTTTTTATCATATTGATTAAAAATTAACTTTTAATTATTTTAAATTTCCATCTGGAGTTAATATATTTAAAAACTTACTTTGTCTACCCTGCATGCGTAGTTTTCTACGCATATGGAATTACAATGTATTTTCTCGTTCATTCTGCATAGACAATTTTTATTTCGAGTGAAGATTGTTATTGAATATTGTTTTGAACTAACAATACGTATATATTATAAAATAAAACATGGCAAGACCAAAATATTTAACTAACGAGGAAATCGAAGCAATGCTTCTTGAATCAGACTCTGAAGAAGATAATGATTCTTCATCAAGTAGCGACCATGGCGAACCAATGGAATCTGATTTTGAAGAAGAAGAAGATGACGAAATCGATGATTCAGTACTTCCCAGTGTAGGAACTGATCCATTATTTATTTCAAAAGATGGCACTCAGAGCCTACAAATCATCGTGTTGGAAGATTATCGAATGAGAATGTTTTCTCTATTCGTCCTGGGACAACAAGATTTGCAAGAGCTCGTGTCGATTGTTTCAAAGATACTTTTTTGCTTTTCTTTCCATCTTCTATTGAAAATTTGATTTTGAAACATTCAAACGCATTTGCGAAGGCATAGTTCGGAGAAAACACAATCGAAATCGTCTCAAATTTGTTGCATGCATATCTTGCTGTACTCATTTTATCTGGTGTTTACAGGTAAATTGTTAAAGTTTTCTTTTTATTTCTAAATGAATTTCATGAATCTTTTTTTATTATCATAGATCTATAAACGAATCTCTGACTGATTTATTCGACAGTGAATATGGGCGGTCAGTTTTTAGAGAAATACTGTCAATGAAACATTCATATATATGAACCGGGTAATTTGGTTCGATGATGTCATTAGCAGACGGCAACAAAAATCTCTTGACAAGTTTGCACCGATACGTGAATTATTTGAGAAATGGTCGGACATTTTATCGAACTTCTATAATCCATCTGCATGTGTGACTGTCGACGAACAATTACTTGGTTTTCGTGGTAGATGCAAGTTTCGTCAGTATATGCCATCAAAACCAGAAAAACTAACCGTAATTAAATATATTTCATATGTTTAATCAAGAATTATGTTCTTTTTTAATTTCTTGAAGTACCTATTTGTTTTAATAAAAAAAAATTCCCTCTAAATATTTTGCTTTATGGATTGGCACCCCCCCCCCCCCCCCCCCCATGAAAATTTTCTGGCTACGCCACTGCTTACAATGGTTGGAACAATGAGAAAAAATAAACGAAGTATTCCACCAAAACTTACTAGAATATAAAAAAGTTCCATTGTCTCAGTCTACATTTGCATTTACAGAAAATACAACATTGTTTCGTATGTTTGAAGGAAAAATATCTAAAATGTATTAATAAAAATGTATGTTTATAAATCTATTTCACAATTTAATTCAAATTCCTTTAAAATATTTTAAGAAAAAATAATCATAATTTGAAGACAAAATACATATGAAATTCCATATGCGTAGATTTCTACGGAAGGATAATATTTGTTATTTTTTTAAAGGATCAGATGAGGGTTAATCAAAATTCTATTTTCTTATATAATAGACATAGTGTGAACCTTCAAATAGAGGATATCGATAAAATAAGATCGTTTTCTTCTCATTTGTAATTTTTTCGGTCTATTTTAGCAAGTCTCTCGCGGTCGCAAGTCACCCGGCATCAGCGAGTCATTTGTTACGGTTTTCTAGCTTTTACTATTTTCTAATATCTACCCAGGCGCGGATCCAGACCTCTGATATAAGGCCTACTTTTGATCTCGGAAGTGTGTCGCGATCAAATTGTCAATCGGGGCGGGAAGGGGGGGGGGGCAGAGACGCCGCCCCCCCACATCAGAACTTCTATTTTCTTCAATTTTAAAATTTAATGTTATAGAAAATTAATAAATAAACATATAAGAAATAGTTGATCTCCAATGCTTTGGGGGGGAGGTGGTCGCCCTCATGCCCCCTGGATCCGCGCATGTATCTACCAATCAATCAATTTCGTTCAAAATGGAATATAATTATTAATAATCGATTGTTTTATAATATTTTATTAATTTTATATTTAAAAAATTATTTCAAAGTAGTAATTAGCGTTAATTCAGATTAGACTTCAAATAAACAACTCTTTAAAATGCAAATAATCTAATATAAACTATTTGATATAAAAGATAAAAGAAAATAGATATCATAGAAATGAAATTTCAATAGATTTAATTGAATATATGATGAGGAAAAAATTAAAACCTTTTGCTATTTCTATAGTCGACTCGCTATGCCGCCCCAGTGAAGAAACTGAATGTTTTCATAACATTTCATTTAAACTACAAAATTCTTAATTGAAATGCTATTTTCTTATATTAGAATGATTACGTGTACCTTCAGATAGATTAAATAAGTTGAGATCGATT
>JALMQS010000064.1:586335-713143 GCA_024734495.1 Forficula auricularia
AAAAATAAAAAGTAAAAAAAATAATTTATATTTTAAAAACAAACTAAAAACACGCTTCTAAAAAAGTACAAAAATAAGATAATAGTTAATCAAAAGCGTGGGGCACTTTGTCGAAATTATTTAAAAATACATGTTTCTGCGCCCCGCATGCTTTTTGATTAAGTATTACATTATTTTGTGCTTTTTAGAAGCGTCGTTTTTTAGTTTTTAAAAATATAATTTTTATGAGAACATATTTTTTAGAAAACAATAAACTTTTTTCTCAATATTTGTAAAATTAATAAAAATACAGAAAAATTGATTTAAAATTTGACTGATATATATATATAAATAAAACTATTACCTCCTGAGATAGAAATTAAAAATTAAAAATAAAATGTTGGTAAAGCGAGAGAATTTCAAAGATTAAAACAAAGCTAATCTGTTGTTCTCTTTTATATTAGATTTTGTATAATACAATGTTGGTATCTATTCATCAACATCGCGCTTGCGCCCTGCTGTCAATAAACAATCCTTCTTTCGCTCCCAATCATTTCACTGAAACCTCTACTGCATTATGTCAGCTCCGGACTTTCTCTGTGAATGCAAAAAAAAATATTAAATTTTTTAAAATGTCTTACAGGGAGATTGAAAAAATCGACATACACCAATTCTATTGAAATAAGGTAGATTATCACTTTTATCGATGTTAACCATGATAATAATAATCTGGTGAGATTTGGTTGCCATGCCAAAGCCGCCATCTTCATATTTTTTTACTTTTTTACATTATGAAATTAATTTTACGATAAATAAATAGAATAAAGAATATTAAATATTATTATTTTTAAAGGTTTAATGAAAGATTAATAAATATATCAATATATTATTAGTTGGGTTTATTTTATTATACACAAATAGAAATTAGAATTAGCCCTTTAAAACGAAGAATAATTTCAGAGCTAAGATAAATTAAATTGGATTTGTTATTCCAGAATGAACCTAGAAATTTTCCTTCATATTCTGATTTGGTTACAAACTTTTCAGGTTGGTACCGGAAATTTCGTCCGAGAAATGATGGCAAATGCTCATGGATGCAAGTTCAGCGCATTTCTCCGCTCAATCAACATGGACGACGGAATTCCAAGACGGCAGAACCCGGTTTAAAATGCCAAGAAAACCATTAAAAGTATAATATTATACTATCCGAAATAAAATCTTTAGAATTAACATCAAATATACTTTGGTTTTATTTATTTATTAGTTTGTTATTCCTTTTTTTTTTTAATTTTATTATTTAAGTGAATCCATACGAGTTTTTCTTCTTAGAGGAGTAATGTTTGATATGGGAACGAAAATTAAATTAATCAGAGTGTTTATAGTACAGTATCAATCAACCTAACATTTCGCAGCGCTTTTCTCTGATTTTTTACAAACAATTTTGACGCTCTGCTATTACAAGGAATTTTTTTTAAAATAGTATTGAAGTAATAAAGTATTAGTAAGCTTTCGAAAATACTTATTATGTGAAAATCAAAGCATTAATTCTGTAATATAGGCTATAAAATAGAGAAGAGATTCCAATCAGCTGCAATAACGGATCGTTGCTAAAATTTATCCAAAATTCATTTGAAATATTAATATGTTACATTCCTTTATTATTAATCAGATATCACTGGCTATTTGCAGATCCATGGTGAGACATATTCTAAATTTAATGCCATCGATTGCTCATCTAATACCTATTTGAGGAGATGACCATTGACTACATTGGATTTTTGAAGTTTCGATTTATTATTAGGTAATCATGGAGGAATCGACTTCCGAGAAATCAAAAAGACTAAATTCTATTATGCAGTTCCAAACAACTCAAGGACTTCATCAAGATTGGTTAAGACATTTTCAGAATGGCCCCTAGAAAAATCTAGAATTTGTACTGAATTAAAGTACTAATGTTCCGTAGTCTTTTGGGGACCCTTTGAAGTCACCGCGCACGGACAAATTACATTTACTTTACCCATGCTTCGTATTGGACGAAACGAAAAGACATCGTGGTAAGGAAGAAAATAATTGAGCAACAACCCAGTAACTAACCTCAACACATTTGAAACAAAAATAGAATTATGAAAAAACTGTTTGAGATATGCAAAAACTAAATCTTTCTAGATATCAAATAAAAACGGAGTATAAGTTTAACATAGATGAAATCGAAAACGGATGATATTTAACGAGTACGGAAAACATAGACATGAAAACTAATTTTTTACTTTTTAGTCATAAAATAAATAAACCGTGCCCCGTTGGTACGCTCGGCTAGACAAGTCGTCCCGCGGGCCCCTTATGAGTTTTCCTCTTCCTCTTCCTCGACCACTTCTTCGACATTTGTTAGGCTAAAGTATGGTGATTTTCGAATATTTTCCATTTAACCGGTACCCCTATGCTAAAGATGACGGAGATTTTTAACATTGGTAGAAGCAGGAGACCGTGTGGGGGAGAGGAGGGGGGAGTCTGTATTTTTAAAAAAAATTGATCTAAGCAGGCCTTCCTAATGTATGAACGACGCTCCAGGCACGGGGTCGCAAGGCTGAATTTTGGTGTAGCGAAAACATGAGGCAATATGTGTTTCTCAACGGTCAAAATGGGAGTTGTCTGTAATCGTAAAAGTTTAAGAAACCCTTTTCTGAAACAACACAAATTATTATCATGGAAGCATAAAAAATTCTTTTTTAACCGGCTTTAAAAAAAGGAGGAGGTTCTCTCTTCGAGTGGGTTTTTTTTTTTTTTTTTTTTTTTGTACTTTCATGTTACCTCCATATCTCCGCCAATTGTCAACCGATTTTGAAAATTTTTTTGCATTTGGGTCCAGTCTAGCTTCCGATTGGTCCCATTTTTTTCGATTTTTTCCTAGGTATTAGACCTTTTTTATTAGGTTTAGGTTTGTTTAGACCTAACCTCTTTGTTTATGAACCGATTTCGATGGATTCTTTTTTTATCCGAAGGGGTGTCTTGGGGATGGTGTCATATTAATTTGGTCAAGTTCTGATGAGTATAATCACTATTAATAACATCACTAAAAAAGAAAAATAAAAATAATTTTTAAGAAAAAAATAAAAACCGACTTCAAAAAATTAAATGCAACAAATAAAATACACTAAAAGGTATAAAATAATTATTATCTTATTTAGTTACAACTAAACGACGAAATATTAACACGAAATTACTTTTTGAAGTTGGTGCCAAACAACATACCTTTATGAATCGCACTCGACGGATACTTACTTAGTACGTTTGGCGGGTACGCTCGCTTATAGGTATAGTTTGTTTGGCACCGACTTCAAAAAAGTAATTTCATGTTAATATTTCGTCGTTTGGTTGTAACTAAATAAGATAATAATTACTTTATACCTTTTAGTTGTATTTTTATTTGTTTTGCATTTAATTTTTTGAAGTCGGTTTATTTTTTCTTTTAAAAATTATAGGTAATTATTTTTCAAAATTTCAACATATTATGTAAAATTTTAAATATAATGCGTATATATGTATATTGCAGTAAAAACACATTTATTGATAAGAACGGTTCTTACTAAGTTAACATAGTTCATAGTGCCTTTTTTACGAAACTAGAGTTTATTGATATTGGTTGAGTTTGGACAAAAATTCGCAGAATATTTCATTTTTGACATACTATTTTCAGAAAATTTTTAAACTTAAATGTTAAAAATTACATATCTACAACTTTACTTCTTATTTTTGGCATTTTGTTTAAAAATTTTTGAAAATAAACACCCCGAAAATTGACGGAAGGTCAAAAATGAAGATTCTGAACATTTCAGCTAAACAATGCATCATCAGTAAACTCTAGTTGCCACAAAGGTATTCAGTAAAACGCGTTTTAACTAGTAAAAACTCGTTCTTACTAAAAACAGAGTTTTTACTATATATATTTATTTATTTATTTATTTATTTATTTTAAAACAATACTCTGAAATTTGGCTACCTCGTAGAAATCGAAAACAGAAGATATATATATACAAATAGTATCATTTAAGTAAGCAAACCTAGCATACCTTTCAACATTTAAATGACAAAACAGAAAGAAATACATACATATAGTAATATTTAAATGAGAAACAGAAAGAATACGAATTATAACATACACAACATTAAATGAGCATGAAAGAATACTTTTGCTATGATAACATTTAAACTAGAAAGCAGAAAAGAGATAGAAGTAAAAACAGAAAAATATGGTATATGGTAAAAAGTTTAATGCGACGAAAACTCTCCAGCCCCAATGCGTGCTTCAAATTCGGCACAACAGGCAAATAGACAGGTGACACAGCCGCCAACCGGCTCCCCCCTAGAAGATGCACCTGAGTGAGCATTGAAAAGGCTGATGTTGAAAGACGATGTTTCGGATATTTCCGTCTTGTCTGTTTTACAACCAGACGAGCGCTGACGGCTCCGAGATCAGTAAACGATCCTGTTTGATGAATTAAAATTTGGTTAATTCTGCCGCGTCGGCATCACCAATACCCGATTATGGACTGGATGATTTGATGAACACCTGGCAACATATGTATTTGGGGTGAAATCTTGCTGAATGGTTTGTAAATGAACCACCAACACGTGAAGCGTCTCTGGGAAGCTTCAGCCAGCAAACCGAGCAAGCGCCATGGTGTCATATGCGCATACCTCCGGGACATCAGCTCCGGAACCATTACGCACCGTTAATATTTTAACTCAAGACGAGCCACGCGGGCTTCGTCCCCACGGTCGCTTAATAATCAAATATGCTGCAACGATCAATGGTACACCATTACTTTTGATAGTCACAGGAATGAAGTGCCTTGCTTTTTATGATGGTAGAGCCCAGAGAATGCCGTGATGTAGCATTTATCTGATCAGTCCATTTGGAGGAGAGATCCAGCCAGCACCGTTGCGGCAGAACATCAGGTAACCGTCTCATAATTCCGCTTGTTACTCATAGAAATTAATAAAAGTAACGGTCTTTCAATATGGAAAGGGCCTTTAATAAAAAGGCATGGTCTTTTTCAGGTTTTATCTTTAGTTTATTTTACGGGCCAGTCGCATATTGCCCCTAACATTCCATTAACAACCCCCACGGCCGACTCACCCCCTCGTTCGGACAGAAAAGAAAGAAAGTCCGGTGGAGGTCATCACTTGTGAGATGATAGTTGCGACCATCAAGACAGTCCAGAGATGTGAGAAATAAATAGAGAACGAAGGCTAAAACCGAGCCTGAGACCCAGTAGAAAACCGGAAGGCGCCCCAGACAACTCGTGGAAGACCCAGAAACTCTCTGCCAGCATCTACCCTGGTGCTGAAGAAAAGCCTTACGAAGGACACTCGCAGAAAAATTAAATCGACAAACAACATCCAAATAACCAAACCATGATCGGGCTTGTCGAAATACCAGCTAGTCAAAGAACCAAAAGAGTAACTCTTCCCAGTCATCAACCCACTAATATCCTCACTAGGCAACACAGAAGCACCAGTCTGAGTGCTGTGGTTAGAACGGAAACCGTTGAAGAATTTTCAAAAGCCCGTTCTATCAGACCTTTTCAAAAATCTGTCGATAGAACAACCCTCTCAAAAGCACCTTGAAATGAAACGAGAAAGAGATATGGACGAAATAATCTTTGAGAATGAAGGAGGAAAATTTTGAGATAAAGACGTATAGTCAGCTCACCAAAAGATGATGAAGAAATAGGACTGCTGCGGGAGGTGTCAGTATATACAAGTATAAGTAGAAGTGAATAAAAAAGTGACATTTTAATGAAGATAAAGGAATACCATCAGCACCAGCGCATCAGAGCTTGCTCACCTGGACGGATCTAATCACATCAACAACAGTGATATATCGAAGAAAAGTCCAAGAATCACAGAAAGTAGAGCCGGAAAGGCATATCTCCACCGATTCCCGACGCGTCCGCAACATCTTAAGATGCAAGAATGTCAACATCAACTGCCAGGGAAACATTCCACCTGCTCAAGTGACTTTTTAACCCCCTAACATGCTCGCCCGCAACTTTCCACGAGGATCACGACATTATTCATGTATTTTGATAATAGATTAGTTTTGCTTGTTCTGACGAGTGAAGTAACATGATTCTCAACCTGCAGCTTTCGCTCACAACGCCACATACCGAGCGCACCGCACACACCAGAATGAATCCACTACCTCACCATACGCGCGAAATGTGACAAAGTCATTCAAAGTGTGAAGTGGTCTAAATCATCCGAAAGTAATGTATTTTCAGAGAACATGTTTATCAAAAAACAAAATAGTGTGTCGATGAAATACCCCTATCTTTTAATAAGAGGGTCTCAACAAAAACGGGCCCCAATCGATTGCAGCCAGGTCGTATCAAAAAAGCCTGCCCTATCAATGCGTCCTACTTCACGGAAGGCAAGTCACAGTAGTGAGGTGGTGGAATAAAAAGTACAAACTACAAAAATGAAAAATTCATACCCAGAAAAAGCGGCATTTTCCCGCTAGCCATGATCGTGATGAAGTCAGGATTATTGATGAAAAAGTGATCAATCCAAAACTTGAAATGAACGTGATGAGTGATGAAAATTAGATGACCTAGGGGCTGGGCGGTCGATGATGCCGAGAAGCCGAGCCCCAGCAGCCAAATCACGGGAAAATCAATTGTTGAAGTCACCTGTGACAACAACATGAGAGTATCAGAGACAAGCCACGCGCGGAGCTGGCTCCCAGCTCGTAAAGAAAGTCAACTCGCTGGGGCCTATAAACAACCACAAAAACAAGTTTGTTATGGGGGTGGAAGATGAGTCAATGATTTCCAAGGCACATGTACTCGAAGTAAGCAAAGCAGTGTCAGAGAAGATTTAATGCATTTACACAACATTGATATGGTCCATAATATAGCGCTACACCCCCACCATGTAGCCTGTCACGTAAGAAGTAGACCGAAGTTGGGAAGACTGGTTTGAATTGATGGACGGCTTCGCCACGACTCACTGAAGAATTAAGATAATATGAAACTCAGCCTTCAGGAAGTAATCACCTTGACAATCATAGTGAGCAGTGACAGTTGAAATTATTAACAGTTGCTATCTTTAAAAAGCTGTTATTAAAACAAAATTAATAAGTATAATTACACAACTTAATACATTGATAAACATTATAAAAAGTAACAATTAAAAATTATATAAAGAAAAAGTCAAAGTACCAAAGAAATTATCGACATAACAATCAAACCATTCCTGTTGATTCAATTGAAGGTATGGGCGACTTAAAAAGTTGTTCAATCTGCTATGAAATTAAAATTAGAAGAACATAACATATTCAATTGGGTGAACCAAAAGCACAGTTAAAATCATAACAATCGAATGAATTCCAACATGGGTTAAATGTAGAAAATTATGAATACAAGCAAAAAAGGTTACTCAAATTATGAAAATTAAAATTAAAATTAACATATTGATGGGTGAATAAAAAACCTGGTTAATCATACTTTAATCAAATGAATTCATATTGATTAAATGAAGATCCAAAATATAAAACAAAAAAGGTTTACGCTCCAATTATATGAAATTAAAATTAAAATATTCAATTGGTGAACCAAAGACACCGTTAAATCATAACAATCAATTAATTTCTGTTATGACGTGATTAATGTGAAAATTATGAATATAATGAAAAGTTTTGTCTTCTTATATGAAATTAGGTAAAATTAACATATTCAGTGAATTTAGACCAAAAACACAGATTAAATCCTGTAAAGTAAATGAATTTCCTATTGATTAAATGTAGTGATAAAATGCTCAACAAAAGGTTGCCAAATTTTATATATGAAATTAAAATTAAAAATTAACATATTCAGTGGGTGAACAAAAAACACAAATAAAGAAAGAAAAAAATTAGATTACAAAATAAAGATAATAATAATCAAATGAATTACCATAATGATTATTTATTTAGCAGCATTATTAATTAAAGCAAGTGTAAAAATCAGAGGAAGACCGTGAGGTTAGTAACTGGAAGCTCACATTGAGAAATTTCGAGATCCTCAACGTCAGTCACATGGACAACTCGTTCAGCATCGTTCCTCCGAATAAGGAGTGCGACCTAATAATAGGTAAGTATCTATAAAATTAAGGTTTATCTGTTGCGTGC
Source organism: Forficula auricularia (assembly GCA_024734495.1). Classification (NCBI taxonomy): domain Eukaryota; kingdom Metazoa; phylum Arthropoda; class Insecta; order Dermaptera; family Forficulidae; genus Forficula; species Forficula auricularia. The sequence continues at coordinate 594,485 of JALMQS010000064.1, forward strand.
TCCAATCACTACAATTTTGGTTTCACACGTTTCAAGCAAAGTTATGGTGAAAACACCATCATTTTCAATTTCTGTCCATGCGCTGTGTCTATGTATGTTTTGATGGTTTAAAAAGTTATAAATTCACGTAAAAGCAGCTTAAGGGATGTGCAAAATTTCTTCCATCAAGTCTCTTCTAACTTACGTTTTTAGCTATATAACGTTTTGATCTTTGTTAGAAGGGGTTTGAGAACGCACGAATAAAAAAGTATATCAATATACTCTAAACCCTTAACTCTACATTGAATTTTATTATGAGCAAAATGCCAGAGGATATGATTGCTGACAACTTTTGTTTAAAAATTCCCAAAAATCACCCAAAAAGGGGGGGTGAAATGTATGAAATTCTTGCTCTTTGACTAAACTCTTAAATTTTGTATACGTAATCTGTCAGTCACTAGTAGGCTAGAAATGCAAAAACATGCAGAAATGGAATCAAAAAATGAATATTCTACACCTTCTTAGTATTAACCAATTTTGTATACATAATCTGCGGGTCACTAGAAATGAAAAAACTGGGTGCGGGGGTGGAGGGTTTAGGTGAGGGTCCAGGAGGCGTAATGGGGGGGGGCTCAGGTGAGGGCAGGCGCCAGTGGTTAGTGCGGGGTGGGGGCGGTGGTTAGGCACAGTGCATAGTGCGGGTGTGGGAGGTGGGTGGGGTATGAGGGGGTTCGTGGGTTGAAATCCCTTTGACTAAAGAAAGGGCCGAAAGCGGACTAACAGCTAGTAGTTTTGTAAAATTTGAAAACCCTTGCCTTTTTCGCATATTTCTCGTTTGAGTGAATTTTTTTGGTAGATTGCCTATCGTGGTTTTTGTCTCAAGAGCTTGTTAAATTATATTTCTACTCATAGTGAGGCTTTCAGAATACTCAACTTTCTTTATTGTAGATTTATCAGATAGTGCACACTTTATTTTACGGTAGAAAAAAAACGCGTTCATGGTGAGATTCACCGCGTATTCCATAATTTTTAATGCAGTAGAGAACATGTTTTTTTTTCAAAATGATGAAATGTTACTAACAACAATTTGTTCTCCTGCTGTGATTGCCGCTGGTGCCCAAGATTTAACCTTTTCCTTATCAATAAATTTTTTCTAATAATGATACCTCATTAAAAATATCATTTTTAGCATTCTTTCCAAAAATCAGGACTTTCTTAAAACGCCGCTGGACGCGGGACAAATTGTTAAAAATCGGGAATGTCCCTCCAAAAGCGGGATGCCTGATCACCTTACCCCGAGGGGTGAACCGCGACATAAAATCGTGTACCACCTACTTCCACTTCCACTTTCATTTCCAAGTAGAAGACAATAGATTATCTAATGAATTCCAAAAGTAATTCAAAATAATTCCAAAGACTGTGTACACCTAATTCCAATCGCGGTCCACCCCTCGCCACCTATACTCAACAAGACCCGCCCTACCCTACTCTCAAAAACATTTTTTTCTATCACACACGGAAGTATTTTGTTTATATAGATATGTTAAATATATTCATAAGTGAAAGTAAAAAAAAAAAAAAAAAGATTAAATTGACCAGATCAATATTTTATTCCCGCAGAGTATTTTATCCCTAGAAGCTTTTCCGAGTGCTTTTTTCACTTGGGTGATAATGTTTCTCTCTCTCTCTCTCTCTCTCTCTTTCTTATGCTGGGAGACCATCTGATAGCCGAGTGCACGTACAACAGCCAGAGTCGAAACAGTGTCACCTTGGGTGGGTTGTCAGCTCACTACGAAACCTGCCTGGCTCTACTACTCTAATATGGTTTTAAGTGGAGAGCTATCCGCCCCCTTTGCTCTCCACTATGCTGCGCTCCCACGGCATCCAGAAACTCCTACAGTGATTATGTAAACAACAATTTAATTAAACGTCATTAGGTTAATGTGGAATGAATGTAGGATCAATCAATGACATATAAATATAATCAAAAGAATTATTTTTTTAAAAAGAATTTTGTTATTTAGTAAATTTCATTAAAAATTATTAATCCGTTCTCGCGATATGAGTTTTATTTAAAATACACAAAATGCCAGACAGACGAACAACGAAGCGAGATAGCTGAGTTGTTCACATAAGCTCTAAGACTCATTTAGATGAGTAGATTACTCTCCTGAATTAACGGCCTACGTTTTTTGTTACACTCTGGATATATAATATATACAGACGTTTCCTATATCAATGGACATTTCCAAAAATATCGTTTTAAGAAGAAATTATAAAACAACTATAAGCAAATAAATATTTTGAAAATAGACAATGATACAGATTTTCTTGGAGTTGAAATTAACTTGAATAATCCATATCTGACTCTCTTGTTAATTGAATTTTTGTTACTTTAAATTTCCTTCATTTCTAAAATTATTCTTTTTTGATAAATTTCGGGATTGGAAAAGTCAAAATTGTGTCCCAGCTTATTTGAACGCCTATAGTAGCTAGCTTAGTACAATCATAATTCACTGTTCTTATTAAATATTTATCTTCGTGAATTCTAGATTTTACAAACTGTTTCGTCTGACCATATATGAGTAGTATACCGGACATAAACAATTTTTCATGTCACACAAACTATAATAGAAATGGATGCCTACGGGAACCTAATACATAAATTGTTTAAAATGTTCATTCAATATTACAATTAATCAATTATTTTTACAATAAAATAATTTACCTTCATATTTAAAAATAAATTTATATATATTGTTTGTTAACATAAACCTTGGACCCCCTCAAAAAATATTTCTAGATACCTTCCTGAAGTCAATATAAATTACTATCTTTATATTCAACGACTGATTACACAAACTTTAATAAAAAAGAGACTTAGAAAAGATCAATACTTTTTGACAACGCCAAAATTTAGACAACCTGCAGCTGAATTTCATTCAGGCTCATTGATTAAGTTAGTTTTACTTGTTGTATAGTGTCATCTACCTCCAAAGAAACATTGCTCACCATCAAGAATATTATTTCTAGTAAACATTTCTTGTAATATTTGCATTACAATAATACCTTAGCTTTAATTTACCTCTATATAGAATAACTCGCTTCGGCACACTTTTTCACAATTGTTTGAGCTTTGATATTCAACATCAAAGGACTGATGAAAGTTTAAAAAACACGCGTTTGGTATGAATGGGGCTTTAGGGAATTTATCTTATCAGTACAAACGCCATGTAGTATCTATAATAACGGGAAAGAGTTCCTGCTACGATGGGCATAGAACTCTAGTGAACTACACCAGGGTGAATCGCCTATTAGTCTTATTGTTCGCTTCTTGATTGCATGTTAAGTGGTGGAGGCTACTCTCACAAGTGCAAATTTGAGCCATGAACAGTTTAAAAACTGGGTGGGCGTAAAGAAGTATCTGATCTAGAAAAATAAAGTCAACTTCACATGCAGCAGATTGTTGCTTCGGATGTATTTCAAGAGAGTTCAGACCCCAGAGGCATTACTCTAAAACAGTGGTTCCCAACCTTTTGTGCCCCCTTTCTGCAGGTTGACTAACACCTATCGCCCCTTTTCATTTTCATTGTATGGTTAATTTTAATTTTAATTAAAGTTGTAAATAATAAAGCAGATTTATTTATTTTAAACAATTTTATTACCGTATATAAAAACAACCAAAGCAGTTTTGTCCGGTCACTCTTAAATAAAATAGAAAAAAATTAAAATGTACATTGTTTACAGATTTTTTTAAGAACAACGAAGTGAAATAATTAACTAAGATCAGTGACGTACATTTAAAAAACAGGAGTACATATTTTCATTTTTAAATTGGAATCTGGAGAAAATTAAGAAAGTTGACAGCTTATCCACAGCTTCAAACGAGAATAGATCTAGAATCGAAGCCGGAATTTGTAACTTTGTGAAATCTCTCAAATCTTGATTCCTATCAGTTTTTAACTAGTCAAGGTGATCAGTTTTAGAGTCGGAAACTGAATCAGCTCTTTTACAGCCAATATTTACCTTGTGAATATTAAACTTGGCGATGAATGATGAAATAATTCCTTTGGGCTTGATAAAGTTCATCTTGTTTCCTTGAAGCCTTATATTGACCTCGTTCATTTTTTCAAAAATATCTTTAAGGTTCGCAAGTTCCAACTTGCGTTGCTTCAAATCTCACTTAAAACAGAATCAGACGTGCAGAGAAACTCAGCAACCGAGTCACATTAGGCCGTTTATCAGCTTTAGATTTGAGGTGTTGAAAATAACTAAGTTCTTTATTCACTTTATCACTGTGTACTCTTGATAAATGATCTTTCAATTGCGAAGGCTTCATGACTTCATTGCTAGTAAATGTTTTATCGCACAAAAGACAATGTGGAAACGCCACATTTTGCAGGTTCTACTGTACAGTACTATTTTAATTTTTCCCCCTTTGCATACTCATCGGCCCCCAACTTATTTATTGCCCTCCTGATAACCCAAATCGCCCACTTGAGGGCGATCGTCCTGAGTTGAGGAACCACTGCTCTAAACCAAGGGTGTTTAACCTGCGGTCCGGCACACCATAATTTGCGGCCCGCGCATGGTTCATGATATAACAAATATAAATCACTCCAATGTTGATGTTGTGTTTCACCATTTTTCTAATCCTAATGCAATTAAAATTAATTCAAAATCATATTTATTTGCAAAAGTTGCTATAATATCATCAATTGTATTTCATTCGAACAATTTCGAAACTTCGAAAATTTGCCTCTACAAATATTGTCGTCCTATGTGTGTGAACAATTGTTTCTTTAATGAAATTAACTAAAACATCAAAATGGAGTGTATTGACTGATATACACCTTAAAAATACATTGCGATTGGCTTCGTGTAGCATACCACCGAATATAGCATACATTAAAAAAAACTCCAATTTCAAAAATTACAGGTTCGACTTAGTTCAAAATTACCACATCACATTGCATACCAAGATTATAATATTATTTACATTACCTATATACATAATGTATCTTTCATTTTCATAATAAAACTAAACTTTTAAATGTAAATGACTTTTTTATGTGACTCGCATGCCTTCAAAAAATTTACCATGTGGCCTAGATGCTGAAAAAGGTTAAACACCCCTGCTCTAAATATTGATATCTCATCGGAAAATTCCAAGGAATTCGAATCAAAAGAATTTTCTATAAGAAACAGATGATTTCGTTCCCTTTATTATATACTGCACCTTGTACTGACGACATACAGTCAATAATGCCTTTAAAGACTCAGTTCTACAAAAAGCCTGATTTTCAAACACTAATCGTCTCTTTAATGTTGATTGTGTGCCCGTAGTACCAATAAGAAGACACTGCTATAGTTCTAACGATTATAAATTCACTTAAGCAAAGTCCGAAGAATGAACTCTTCGATTATCTCAATAGAGTGTTTATATTAGGGGTTTTATAAGAGGCGTCGCTAAAGTAGTGGATAGTGCTATCGAAAGGGATATTTTTTTAATAACAAGACAAAATTGTCCTATTAGCAAAGATTTATCTATATCATGAATGATTTTCTTAATTCTTAAGTCTTGCAAGACGCATCTTCGACTCCAATCGAAACAATTGAATTTTCCTTTTATTATTTTTTATGACGAGTTTCATACCTGAATTATTGGTGTTCATAACTATCATCGAGTATGCCATACACTAGAGGGTGGATCGAAATAGAGTGAAATTTTACAAAAGTTATTCGATCATTTAGCATTTTATGTCAAAGGTTGGGAGGGTAGGAGTAGACCAGTGTTTCTCAACCTTTATTGGTTGGCGGCACACTAAAAATATCTGGAATCATTTGGGGCCCACCTAAATATATAAAAAAAAAAAATGTTGTATGATACAAAAAAAAAATAAAATGAAGTAATTACAAGTACTATTTCAAAGTTAAAAAACCCATACAATTTTAATTATTTGTCAAAAACGCTCGCTCGATCATTTAGCATTTTATGTCAAAGGTTGGGAGGGTAGGAGTAGACCAGTGTTTCTCAACCTTTATTGGTTGGGGGCACACTAAAAATATCTGGAATCATTTGGGGCCCACCTAAATATAAAAAAAAAAAAAAAATGTTGTATGATACAAAAAAAATAAATAAAATGAAGTAATTACAAGTACTATTTCAAAGTTAAAAAAAACCCATACAATTTTAATTATTTGTCAAAAACGCTCGCGGCACACAGGTTGAGAAACACTGGCTTAGAGAGCCCAAAATCTAAACAATTCTCGGCATTGAAAATACAAAAATTTTGCTACAGAACAAATTCTAAGACGATTTCTTTTTATCAATTTAATTTTTCTATTAAATGATAAAATTGAAGAAAAAGAAATACTTTTTCATGACCCAGTATGTTCGCCAGTTTGAACAATTTTTTCACATTATTGTCTGAATTTTATTGAAGTTCAATTAAATATTTGCTTTCTCTATAACGAGTAGGGAAGACCGGGTCTAGTTGATACAGGGTCAAGTTGATACAGGCCAAAAAACTTCCTAATACACAGACGCAGACAAGTCGCAACTGGCTTGGCTAGACAACCGATTTGATCACTTGGAGGAGGTTGCTTCGCTTTGTTAGTTGTGAACTAAAAACTGTTTTTCATCGTTGAAAGTAAATTTTCACTACTGTTTTTCAATTATTATTGTAAGTTCATTTGTTCGTAAATTGTGTTATCGACGACATCACGTTGTCACATGTTATAAAGGTAAGAATTTCACCTTTTTAACTTTGTTCTGTTTCCGGTTCCACGTATTTTAGAGTTTAGTGTAATGGCGACGTTTGGGTCAAGTTGATACGCTTATTTTGGGTCAAAATTGATATGGTATATCAACTTAACTCACAAACATTTCAGCTGTCATATTTATTTTCAGATGCCTAGAAACTACAAGAAAAAATTACAAGAGGCGAAATACCAATTGGTATTTTTGAAATAGCATATAAAGTACACTTGTATTAACTGTCAATCAGACCCAAATTCCTCTTCAGAGTCGGAGTAATCGGTCACAATCACTGATTGTTACAGCTTTCATTTTCTCAAAATGTTGTAGATTTTAAAATACCTTTTATAGTTACAATAAAACTCGTTCATATTTTTGTTTTGTCTATTATTTTATTAATTTCTGACACCGTATTAGCTTACTCAAAGGCGTATCAACTTGACCCAAACCGGGTCAAGTTGATACATCTTGCAAATTTTTTAAAACTTTTTTTGACAAGACAAATTTAATTTTATAAAGAATTTAAATATTACAAGTTATAGCCAAATAGTTATAGTTACGAATTACACCTACTTTATTTCAAAATGATGACAGGAAAAAATTATAAAACAGGAAGTAAAAAGTGTATCAACTAGAACCGGTCTCCCCTATAATTTTAATCCAAGATCAAAAGGCCATTCCTAGAATAATAGAAATTAAAAATTGAATCTTTAATAGTCTGAACAGGTCTTGGCTTGTATTTGGCATTGCCTTAGCTATAAAGGAAGAAGTTAGATAATTCTATCCAGGCCCTTTTTAGTTATTTTCCTCGAACCGATTCTAATGAAAGAATTGCCCCCTGCACGTTTTTAATTAAGAAAAAAAGTGAAAAAATTTTCCAACACTCGGGTCGGTAAATATGCCGTAGTAATTAATAATAAACTTAAATATAAAATTGTTTATTTATCCCTAAATTATGACTTCGCATTAAAATCATTAATTTTTTTCTTTTTTTGCATTTTTGAACCGGAACTTTTAAATAGACACTAGACCATCTGAGATTTTTTTGAAAAATATCCCCGCAACGGACCTGAATTTTGAATTGAATTGAATTCATTAAATCATTCTCTCAAATATTAGAAATTTAATATTCTTTAAGTTACATTTTCCGTTAATAATACATCACAGCAACTTTCACAGCTAGAATGCGACCGAGTTGCATTTACCAAGTCGCTGAAAGCTCATGCAAAAAAAATCATCTCTGAGGCAAAGAAATCATTCGACCAGAGGATAGCTGACCGTCTCGCATCTTGCCCCAATGGAAAACGGGCCTTTTTCTCGTTACACAAGGCAATAAATAGAAATTTCGCGTCCCCCTCACTTCCGCCCCTCTTTCACCCAAATGGTTCAGTAGCCACGACCCCCGCTGAAAAAGCCGAATCACTAGCATCCTATTTCGCAACTAACTCCACTTTAGATGACAAAGGGCTTAACCCGCCCACTTATACCCCCAAACCAACCTCATGAACAAAATAATTTTCAGGCCCCAAATAATCATAAAAGCCATTAATAAATTAAATTGCAAATCCGCCGCAGGCCGGATAACATCCACAATTCTCATTAAAAAATGCGCCCCTGAACTTGCCCCTATCTTATCCAAGCTATTCCAACTCTCTTACGAGTCGGGCATATTCCCCAAAAGCTGGAAAATAGCCAGAGTCACACCTATTCCTAAAAAAGGAGACACATCTCAAATCTCTAATTACAGGCCTATCTCGATCACCTCTGTTCTTTCCAAATTAATGGAATTAGTCATAAACCAACACGTCCTTCATCACTTAGAAAACAATAAATTAATTCACGATAGGCAATATGGATTCAGACAAAATCGTTCCACAGGCGACATCTTAACCTATGTCACCCACACCTTCAACAATACTCTAGAGGCCGGAAAAGAAACCCTCGCTGTAGCCCTTGATATCTCCAAAGCTTTTGACCAGGTTTGGCACAAAAATCTTCTTGCCAAACTGCCAGCCTTTGGATTCACACCAACACTTCGCAAATGGATAGAAAGCTTTCTGACAAACCGAAGTATAAAAGTTGTGGTGGATGGAACATCATCTGAATCGTTCTCTACAAACTCTGGTGTTCCCCAAGGCTCTGTAATCTCCTCCACACTCTTCCTTATTTATATAAACGACCTTATTGATCAAACGGCAAACCCCACTCATTGTTACGCCGACGATAGCACTCTACACGGCAAACCCTCTCTCCCGAATAATCGAATCAATATTGCCTCCTCAATTACTCTCGACCTAGACAAACTGAATAAATGGGGCTCTCAAAATTTAGTTAACTTTAATTCAAATAAGACTCAATGTTGTCTAATTTCTAGGCGCGAAAATAGAGATTTCCCTGATATTCACTTCGATTCGAATACCCTGAAAATGTGTGACAGCCTATCCATGTTGGGCGTCTCTGTCGCATCTGACCTGTCTTGGAATGAACACATCTCCTCTGTGGCGAAATCTGCAGCAAGGAAGATTGGCTTCTTATTCAGGTCCAAGCGATTTTACAAACCCCCACAACTTCTCACCATCTACAAGGCCCAAATCCGCCCCTATCTCGAATACTGCTCTCATCTGTGGAGAGGAGCCTCAAAATATTCTCTTGCTACCCTTGATGCAATTCAGAAACGAGCCGTCAGGCTAATTGACGATTCTACCCTCACCGACTCCCTCGACTCGTTGGCTCATCGAAGAGATGTCTCTGCCCTTTCCCTTTTCTATAGATACTATCACGGCAGGTGCTCTGATGAGATAAAATCAATAATTCCCCCCAAAGCATACTTTGCACGCAGCACACGTTTTGCCGACTCCCAACACTCTTTTGCGGTCAAATTGGAAAAGTGCCGGACCACTTCATTCGCGAATACATATATCCCCATGACTTCAAGGAACTGGAACTCTCTCCCAGCCTCTATCTTTCCCAGCACCTATGATCTTCAAACCTTCAAAACCAGGGTGCATAGACACCTACGTCTACACCCTCTCACTTAATCAACTTTCCCTTCTCTTCGGTAATGCAAGGGTCTTTCGAGATCCATAGGGGCTACACCTTTACTGGTGCACCTTCTTGCATTCGATTGCGTTACGAAAAACAAAAAAAAAAACATGTTTTTATTGGCGCTCTTTCCAAAAATTTTTTAACGGTTCATCTATTAACATTTCCATGTAAGTATTATAAAAAAAACGGGAAATATTTTTATGAGCAAAATTGTAGGATCTCCACTTCTATTTAAGTTTAAAAATTAACATTTTATTATGCGCTTTCTTTTTTTATTCTTCAAATACGGTGCGAGCTCCGCCATATGTCTCTAGAGTAATTAGTTTTTGCTTTTTAAAAAAATGTGATGTGATATACGCAAATTAGAAATTTATTTTACGAGATTCCACCTAGCTAAAAATCTATAAGGAATGCACCTAAAATTATTCAAACAGCTTTTCCCCCTAGGCCTCTGTAATTGGAAGCCGGCTCATTAATCAGGTAAATAAAGATGAGGCAGTTTTATACTTTTTAATTTAGTTTTTACATTTTAAGTCAAATTTTTCTCTAAAAATGTTTTACCAATGACTTTATTCATTTTTTCCTATAAAATTTAGTATCCTCGCATCCATCACCCTCAATTATTAATTAAAGGGTCAGTGAAGATTTTCTTTAGTGGTTACTCGGGATCTAATCCCGTTTCATTTAATAAGCTATATTCTAGTCTTACCAAAAATTCAAAAGCGCCTCTAGCAAATCCAATGGAAGGCAACAGGAACCACAACTGTGAACAATTTTCCCAGAAAAATTATAATGCAGAAAATACTCTCGTTTTATCAGAAAATGATCTTAGTTTTTTGCAAAAGGAGAATATGGTGTTTCTGCTATAAGTAAACGTTGACCTATATATTTTCATGCAAGTTTCTGAAATTTCAACATCAACGAATCCAGATGGTTTGCATATATTTAAAAAATTTTAATATCTAATCAAACATAAATATAAGGACTAAGTGAAAGGGATGATTTCTTTGTAGATGTGAGAATCAGCTATTTCAATATTTATGTATTTTTTAATTCGCCGTTTTTTTCTAAAGGTAAATATAACGATCGGCGAATAAAATTAAAATAACCCGACTTTATTAAATCTACAGACAAATATAAAAAATTCAATAGAACTTTCTCAATTCGAAGCAAATAAATTATTCAAAACATTTAAATTATTTATTTTCCATTTAATAATAACACGCTTGAATTATGCTCCCAATATATACGCAAAAATTTGATTAAAAATTTATCGAGACTCGGATGTTAAATATTTCTTTTGATGTTTATCTTAGAACTTGATATATTTATTAGGAATACTTGATCTAACAAATGGCGGCCCTTATTAGGGTTCCTTTCACAAGTGAATCGGGCCCTATTAGTGTCGCTACAATGTCTATGTCGAATTTTATGTGTTGTCAATCATAGAGTAGAGAATTCAAGGATACAATTTTTAAAAATTTTAAGAAACTCATTTTTTTATGCTCATTTTCGAGGCACCATTTGTATCCCTGTAATGACGACCTCACTGTTTGTTTAAATTAAGTCAAATTTAAAAATATATATTAATTAATTGTTTCAACAACTCGAGAGGTAAAATATGTTGAAAATCCTAATGAAACCAAACGGTGATTCGTGAGATAGAAATTGATTCTTGTGCTTCTCATTAAATTTTTTCAATTTAACTACTACCAGAATCGATAGAATATTCAATTCTTAAAAGAGAGTAAACAAATTGGTGCACTCCGGTTTGGAGCTAGTACCCGGATACAATATTAAAAAAAATTTTACGCTTCATTTCGAGGTTCATTTTTATTCGCTCTCTGTAATTAAGACCTCACTACTTGTTCAAATTAAGTCAAATTAAAAAAAATACATTAATTGTATTAATTAAGTGTATTGATGTTTGGAGGACCTATCCACACAGGACTTGTGCCTCTAAGCAGGTCAAAGAATAAAGATTTATTTATTTATTTAATTGTTTTAACTTGGATTCGATTCTCTAGTCTAGATTATAGTGACTCCTTCAACATATAATAATTAAGCATATTATCTAATTTCATCAAATATATTGTCTTTTGTTTTAATTTATTATTCGCCGAGTATGATTGAGTAATTTGTCTATTAAATTAGGATTTTTACTTTATTTCGTTCTGTTTGAGTGTCTGTTTCTCTCTGAGAAGATACCTATCATAACTCAAAAGCTAAAGGTCGTAGTTAATTTGTCCGAGATCAAAAACCTATGTATTTCCAAGGAAATGATAAAGCCATAGGTAAAGCAGTGGTTAGCGCAGGGTCTGATAAACTGTGTGAAGAAATTACAGATGTGCAGCGAAAGATCTAAAAATGTAGATACAAATAGTCAGTCCACCTACGGAAGGTAAGAAATTTTGAATTATTTTATAAAGAAAACAAAAAGGAAACTTTTCAAAACAAGAGTTTCCGTTGTTCAACAGAAGATCTACTGGTGAGATATAAACTCCCTCACCTTATATGTTTTCATTTATTGATCGTAAAAGTCAGTATATTATTACAATTACGAGGCAAATTGAAGTCTTTCATTGACATAAGTTAAAACTGTGTAACAGAAAAATTAAAAAATCACATCTTGATTGCTCCCCAGGCGTAGAGGTTTTTACAAACAAATTTAAAATTTTGTCCAGAAGACAGTAGAAAACCTTTTTCTAAATAATTATTCATCATTTTTCATTTAGATAATTATTAAATATACGAGAGGGTCATCAATCTTCTCGCAAAATACGCCAGTACATCTCCGCCATTAACAGAAAAAGAAAATCGAATCGACTTGGAAAATGATCCTGTACAAAACGCAAAGCCTCATTTTCAGAATTTTGGATTTTCCTTTGGGCCACTATCCTCAATTAGTCGTCATTGAATCTCTCTTCTCCATTACAACATCGTATCTTTGTTGAATTATGTCTCTCACCGCTTATGGAAATGAATTGAAAAATAACCCGGACAAGTGCGAGTCAAACTTGCATGCCGAGGATTCCATAGCTAATACATATTAGTCATTGACGATGAATAACATATTCTTAATCATAAGTTTCCTGTATTTGATTCGATCGAAATCGAATGCAAATGATTTTGTCAAATATTAAGTGAAAATAATATCAGAATTTATATAGTATTTCTAACTTGAAATAGTGAAGTTAATTTTCTCATTAATATATAAAGAATAATTAACACATTAACGAGAATTGTTTTTGATCGCGCTATTTAAACAAAGATATATATTGGTCAGACTTAGGACTCATGAACTCAATAGCTTCAACCAATAATAGTCTCGAGATATATACTTGTTTAAAAAGCGCGATCCGTCGTTAATGTGTTATTATTCTTTGATATATTAATGAGAAAATTAATAACAAATTCTTGTTAAAATTTAATTTAAGAAAGATTTTTCAATCTCTCTCGATATATACTGAATTCATATTATTATGTTTAAAAAATATTATAAAATATATATGAGAAATGTTCAAAGGATTATTTCTTGAAGTATATTGTATTCCAAAAAAAAATACTGTTATGAGTTGGGTCCGACAAGGGCACTGAGTAGCAGATAAATGGAGTACCTTATCTTATACTATTATATTATATTACATAGTCAACAGTTGTTTTGTTGCCCTTGATGTAGAAATAATTTCAGTTATTTTATGGCAACAATTTATGAAACTATTAATGATTTTGGAATATTTTTTTTAATCTTCATTTTCAAATTACACCATAAAAAGCAGTAAATATGAAAAAGAAAAAGCATGTATATTCTATAATATCAATTTTTTATTGAAAAATATTAGTAATTGTTTTGTTTTAATGTTTCATTAATTTATTTAGATGTAAAGAGAGAAAAAATAGAAAAAAACAATGTTACATTTTAGAGAAACGCCTTTTATAAGATTATTTTAAATATTATAGCTACACCAAAACCATAAAATCCAGAGTCAATTCAGTACTTTCATGAATATATTCGTAAACTGTCTACTTGAAATTATAGAAATCCTCAGAGATATCCAGGGCAACAATTTTTTTTTTTTTTTGAGCTGTGTTATCTTATCTTATATATCTTATGTTATCTTATATTATTTTATCTTTTAGTTGGTTTGTGAAAATAATATTTTCTGAACTTAATTCTCTAGGATATTATTTATTTATTTATTTATTTTTTGTTTTGTTGATATGAAAGGATTCCAATCACGAGCTGCCTCCACTCCGGCCAGAAATCCCCATTTCCTCCGGCACTTGTGTTAACCTATCTTAACAGAGCTAATTCAATAACTCTGGGAAACAATCTTCTACCATTCTGCCCGATTTCATTGTTTAGTCATGCGAAATTCACGAGATAATTTCTGAATGTGTTAACCAACTACTCATCGCCCCCGAAAGTTCAATTAGCAGCCAGTTTGATATGAAAATTTATTCAAATTCATTTATCCATTGTTTAAAAAGCCAGCAGAGAAAAGAGAGGACGACATTGTGCAAAACGTTTTATCCTTTCTCAATTGAATAATATGGGCATGGTGAGGAGAATCGATTGGGGATGGAAAATACGACAGATTGTATTTTACACCTCGGAGATCCCCCGCATCGCACTTCCTATATTAAATTATATCTAAATGACCGATGCATAAATGATGATCCAGATGAACTCTATTCGATTACTAAACAATGATTTTATTTGTAAGATCAAAGAGAGAAGGCTTTATTGAAACAGCTCACCATTCTCTTTACTATCTTTAAATAGCACAGAGAATAGAATTCACATACACTGGGTTATTCTAGCTAGGGGTCTTTTATTTCTGATATAAACTTATTTATTTTAAAAATAATTAACCCGAAGGTTTGAGTATCTTTTTTGAAAATAATATGGATTTTATTCAAAAATACAACTCATGGTATAAACCAAATATATGTATTAAGAAAGAATTTATATTTAAAGTCAAAATCTAGATTTTAATAGAATATTTTTACATTCCATATCAGAGGGCTTCGTCCCCTCAGGAGTTGAATCCGAGTACTAACATCCTTGCCCCCTCTGATATGCAATGTAAAATATTCTATTAAAATCTTAGATTTTGGACCTCAAATATAAATTCTTTTTCAACTTGTTTATTTTATCAAACAACATTTTTATATGTGATTTTTTTACTACTTATTTTCATAATAGTTAAAAATATTTATTGGGGTCAGGTTGGCCAAGTAGGTAGAGTCACTTGCCTACAAATCAGGAAGCTCTGGTTTAAGTCCAGATCACTATAAAAATTTGACCTGCTATAAATGTGACCACTGTGACATCAATTTATATTCACTTACATAAATCTATACATAAAAGAAAAAATCTCCCCATTTATTATTCAGAAAGAAATATTATTCTTTATATTTCATCAAATCTCTTTTCAGGAGAAACATCCAGTTTTTAATCCCTTGTGCAAAGAGACGATATCCCAATAGACATTATATAATTATTTTCTCTGAATTATAAAAAAGCAGATATAAAATAAAATAAAGCATAAATGAAAATTATTAATCAGAACTTTAACCACGACTTTAAATTCCTTCAAATCGCGGCATAAAATAAATAAATCTACGAGCGCAGCGAGAGGCAATATCGAAGAAAGCAACTTGCCAAGCGGGTGGGATTAATTAAGTTGTTCACCGTTGTTTCAAAAAGCGTAGTCTTATCGAAAACATTAGCAAATTCATTTAATTTATGAATATTAACCCCGTTTGAATTTATAATTATATTTATTGTCGGCTTGTAGAAAAAGAAACCTCTAGGTATTGGCATCGACTTAGGAAGACAAGGGACCCCGGTTCTTTAGGTTTTTGAAACCTAAAATAAATATTCTGGATGGGCGTTTCATCATTAAATAAGAAATTTATTTTAAAGATTCATCAGAATAAAATGATATAACATATTTAACAAATTTGTAAGATAATTATAAAATTATATATATATTAGGACACTCTCTTTGATTTTTCTCTGTTTGTAACGGTGTGGGCGCTTTCCGATCCTATCTCCAACGCTGGTCGTTGTAAATTTCAAAGGAATTTTGGAATTCACGTATTTATCAGATAGGAAATCTGAAACAAACAAAAAAAAATGTGAATTAAAATTTTTTAAAGTTTTCAATTATTCTTATAACTGACTCGATCGTTTGTTTACCTGTCATACATTTATAAGCTATTCGTTGAAGAGTAATTTTTTGAGACGCCTTTGCATGCTCTCTCAATTCTACTGTATTGAATTTGTACCGCAGGGCTAATTAATGCTCCGATAATTTTTTTGATGTCTTGAGCACAATTATCATAAGCAACAGTAATAAATAATTTGAAACATCCGTCTCTGAAAAAACTACAACAAAACACGAAATAAGAAAAAAATCGTTTATATAGTTATTAATAATAATAAAAAATACGATATCCAGCATTTTCCATGACACTTTTGAGGATTCGGTTCATATCCTGTCCGGAATATCTATAAATCTAAGAGTTTTATCAAAAAAGTGGTCCAAGTAAACGTTCAAGTCAACAAAATCTCTAGAGAATGAGAAAGAAATCAAGTTTGTAGGATGAGTGATTTTCATTTCGTGAAGGAAAAACTGCGATTCTTTGAAAGAGCGTCATGGAAAATGCTGGATATCTATAAATCTAAGAATTTTAACAAAAAAGTGGTCCAAGTAAACGTTCAAGACAACAAAATTTCCTAGAGAACGAGATAGGAATCAAGTTTCTAGGATGAGTGGTTTTCATTTTATGAAGGAAAAACTGCGATTTTTAACCGACTTCAAAAAAGGAGGAGGTTCTCTATTCGACTGAATTTTTTTTTTTTTTTTTTGTGCCTATGTTACCTCATATCTCCGCCAATTGTCAACCGATTTTTGAAATTTTTTTTTGCATTGGGTCCAGTCTAGCTTCCGATTGGTCCCATTTTTTTTCGTTTTTTTTCATAGGTATTGAACCTTTTTTATTAGGTTTGTTTAGACCTAACCTCTTTGTTTATGAACCGATTTCGATGGTTCTTTTTTTATCCGAAAGGGAGTGTCTTAGGGATGGTGTCGAAATATTAACACGAAATTACTTTTTGAAGTCGGTGCCAAACATATACCTTTTATGAATCGCACTCGACGGATCTTACTTAGTACGTTTGGAGGGTATGCTCGCTTATAGGTATAGTTAGTTTGGCACCGACTTCAAAAAGTAATTTCGTGTTAATATTTCGTCGTTTAGTTGTAACTAAATAAGATAATAATTATTTTATACCTTTTAGTGTATTTTATTTGTTGCATTTAATTTTTTGAAGTCGGTTTTTATTTTTTTCTTAAAAATTATTTTTTGAAAAAATGTCATGGAAAATGCTGGATATCTATAAATCTAAAGAATTTTAACAAAAAAGTGGTCCAAATAAACGTTCAAGACAACAAAATTTCCTAGAGAACGAGATAGGAATCAAGTTTCTAGGATGAGTGGTTTTCATTTCATGAAGGAAAAACTGCGATTTTTTGAAAAAATGTCATGGAAAATTTATATCTATCTACTCTTAATAAAGAGCAAAAATTGTATATTTATTTATTTATATATATATTTATTTATTTGTATCTTGGTTCTATTTTGAAAACGGCCCTACCGATTTTGATGAAACAAAATCTATTAACAAGTTTTGAGGATGAAAAAACGATCTGGCTAGGTCTGGAACACATCAAAATTCATCTTAATTGATTTTTTCTTAATTAAAGTAATTATTGATAGATGACAATTGGGGGTGCAGTGGTGGGGGCGAGGTGTGTGGTTGGCGGAGTCAGGGTTACCGTGCATCGCTCGGTGCCTCCAGGTACTATCTATAAATCTAAAGAGTTTTAACAAAAAAGTGGTCCAAGTAAACGTTCAAGACAACAAAATTTCCTAGAGAATGAGATAGGAATCAAGTTTCTAGGATGAGTGGTTTTCATTTTATGAAGGAAAACTGCGATTTTTTTGCAAAAAATTGCAGTTTTTCAAAACTTCAACCACATTGCGGCACGGGTTACCATTATCCAATTAAGATGAAACTTTGTTTTAATTGTAAGATATTTAATCTAGTTTAAAAATGTATAGAGTGGTCTTTGTCGAAAACGTGCTCTTTCATGGTCAAAATGGGAAAAAATCGAAAAAAGTGGGAGTTTTTCGGATATTCAAAAGTGATCAGGAGGGGGGGGGGGGGGGGGCTGTTTTTTGGATCCCAATAAAAAATCTACTGGACCAATTTTGCATTTTTTTTGTAATCGATGCGAAATTCTGTCTTCTTTTATTTACTATAGGACGGTTATTTACAAAATATGGACCGTTTTCGATTTATAAGCGAAAAACTTAAAAAAAGGGGACTTTAACCACCCCCCCCCCCCCTCGAGCTCGACCCTCACCCTCGTGGACTTTTGACACACATTAACCCAAGACGGAGGGAAGAGTTTAAGACCATTTCCAAAACTCTGGGATTTTTTTCCACCGATTGGCCTTATTTTGTCTAATGTCTAGGCTATTTTATCTGATTCATATCAAACTTTGCTGCATTGGAATATTTGAAGATAATTTGCCTTCAAACTCCAAAAATGCCTCCATGGATTTAAAATGTATGCCATCAAAATGAATTGCGGTGTTTTGTTGACCTTCATCCACGACATCTGGAGCATTGAGGGCAATCATCTTTTTGATTTCATCCAATTTTGAACTGATGTCACATTGAATAGAGCGGCGAATGAGGTGCATTTTTTCATCTATTTTCTCATACACTTTCATTGCCACTTTTTCTGCCAATTCATTTATCTGATCGTCAGTAAATATTTGTGACCTTGGAACATCTAAAATAAAATAAAACATATATTGAATAAAATTGATATAAATTTTTGTGTAGCTATTCTACTCATTTAATAACGTACCATATTCTTTTCTAATGTATCTAAAAATTCAGCATTCAATACCCAATTATCCTGTGTCAGCTGGTCATCATCTGAACAATTTACTTGGATTATACAATCGGGCGTATTATTTCTTCGTTTTTTTAATATTATCGCTTTCTTCATCCCCTCTTCGCTTATTCAATTGAGGTAATGTCAAGCGTATAGGTTAATTCAATAATTTCTGACCCTCTTCAATTGGAATTATTAATTGGGATTTCTCTGATTCTAGCGATTCATTTTCGTTGCTTAGATCTTCTTTATCATAAGCCTTCATCAATCGGCGTTCAGCTTGTTCAAAATTTTCTGGAATATAAATAAAATATAAGTTTATTTGAAAAAATTTTGTTTTGCCTAGAATAGGAGAGTTGTTGAATCATAAAGAGAAACGGCGGTCCACGAACGAAAAAGGTTGGCAACAAGGGGCGAAACGTTCTGGCTAATAAGAGGGCCCCTGGCTAGCAAGAAGCCCGCTTATAAAAATAGAAATTAACATTGAAGCCATCTAGAATTGGAGATTTTTGTGACATGAACTCATGATCAAGAATAACATTAAATATTAAGCAAATTCCGGAGAGCTTGGCTGAGTAGGGCGTGCTTTGGAGAGGCGTTATATTTCAAATAAACTTTTGCCTAGTGATGAGCAAAGCAAGACCAAGACTGCAAAACCAAGACCAATTCTGCTTATCACTAATATAGGCAGAGGGTGTGTTTGTAAAGTCTTCTATAGGGTGTTTAGAAAGTCCTGATCACTTTTAAGAAAAATATTATTAATATTTTGTTTTTGAGTATTAATATTAGTGATGAGCAAAGAAAGACCAAGCCAAAGACCAATTCTACTCATCACTACTTTTGGCTGTCTCGAGACGCTGCCCGCTAAGCGCAACCCGCACGGAAGGCCTAGTCTTCGGCACGCCTGACGTCAGCTAGTTTGATATATTAATGTGGGGGAAAAATCCTAATTTTAATTTTAATCTGTAACATCCCACTCCACGTCTTGGTATGTTTAAGGTATCGAGGAACACAGAAATTAGGCAATATGTGGTGCAGTTTAGTTCTGAGAAGGGTGACCTTCAATGGATATACCGTAATTATTATAACAGCGGAGAGCTGATTAGGCGTATTTCACTAAAAGTACACACACCATTTCAAAATTAAATAAAGAAAAAAAACTTCGCCCTCAATTTGACCAGCATGAAATCCGTCTGGTTTGAACAAGTCATTAGCCACTCCACAGAGTCATTAACCAGAATGATCTCCATCGTTACGAAATAAAATAATCTTGTTCGCTAATCAAATTAAATTATTTTTTTAAAAATTTAAATAAATTTTAAAACTCATAAAAAAATAATTACTTCTAAATAAAAATCGAAAGTTAAAACAGGCATGAATAAATTAACACAAATGATATAATCTTAATCTGTTTTTATAATCCAGTAAATTTATTTAATTTTTTCCACTTAAGTTTAAATGGCCTTTTCTTGTATTCGGAAATTCAATTATCGTAAAGAATATAATAAATAAATACAATGAAAAGATATTTATCAATTTTAAGAATATATATTTTTTCCTAATTATAAATTACAATCTGAATTAAAACATAGAAACAAATTTATTGGTCAGCAACATAAAATTGCTTTCATCTCTTCCAAATATTTTCTGCTAGAATAATTTTTTCAATTCATTGAATTTTTTTTTCTAATGATATTGATACAAGAAGAAGTTGCACCAAGAAGGTACAACCTCTGTAGTCCGCGGTGGACCCTTGTATCGTGAAGATAAGAAGAGATTTAGGGATTGGGTAGGAGTCGAAGGTATCTGTGGATGCCGGTCTTGAAAGATTGAAGGTTATAAGTTGCTGGAAAGACGGTCAGGGGAAGAGAGTTCCAGTCTCTAGATGTCATAGGGATAAATGAATTGGCGAATGCGTTTGTTCGGTTAGTATCCAGTTTAAGCGCGTAGGGGTGTTGAATCTTAGAAAATCGTGTATTTCGCTCAAATGAAGCTTTTGGTGGGATTATCGATTTTATTTCGTCAGAACAAAAGCCATGATAATATCTATAAAAAAGGAAAAGGGCGGAGACAGATCTACGATGGGCTAGAGCAGGGGTCGGCAACCTACGGTTCGCGAGCCGCATGTGGCTCTTTCGATGTCAAGATGCGGCTCTCCAGTTCCATGCGCAAATATTAATAATTATATTATTTTATTTTCAAAACTCATAAAAAAATATACTGCATAAAAAAAAATATACTGCAAACAGGATAAAAACACTCAACAGAGAACAGTGAGAATAGGTGGAGTAGAGAGTAGACGGACAGCCTCTCGTCGAAGACATGGAGAGCGGTAAATTACTTCATTTCGAAAATCTGAAGCAATATCGCGATGACACCAATGCAACTATTGACACGAATTACTTCAGCATGGCTATAAACAAAATGAAGGATCGATTGGTTGAGAGATTTGAGCAATTCAAAACAAACGCAAGTACTCTGGCGTTCATAGTAAATCCTCTCAACACAAATACAAATGAGATCAACATTGAGCCATTTGGAATTGATGCTGGTTCGCTTCAAATGCAATTGCTGGATTTGAAAACCAAACACTTGTGGAGTGGCAAGTTCACAGAACTCAAGAGCAAGTTAGAAGAGTTGGAGGTCCAGAAAAGCATGCACGTCACGCTGCACAAGTGGACAGCTCTAAAAGAAATGCCACGAGTTGAGGCACTCATATTTGAATCATGGAATAATCTTCCAGAATGCTACAGTGAGGTGAAGAAGTTGGCATTTGGAGTGCTGACGATCTTCGAGTCAACATATTCTTGCGAGCAAGCGTTCTCTTGCATGAATACACTTGGGAGCAAAAAAATCGGCCCACTAAATTTTCACCTTCATAAGGAATAACTCCAAAAAAAAATGCTTTTATTTCGAAAATTGAAATTGTAGTGAAAAGAATGAACTCTTGGCTTGAAAAAAATATACACTTAAGTTTCTAAAGACATTCAATAATTATAGTTATATTATTTGATTACTAATTTTATTAATCTAGAAGAGCTAGCTAAAATACTTTAATATGTTTTGTGGAAACATTTGTATGTTTTTATATGAATAAATATTATTTCATATTTAAAACTATTTATTTTAAATCAAAAATCAAATTTATATACCTAATCCTAATCAAATACCATAATATTGAAACAAAAATGTTAGTGGCTCTTTAAAAACTGTGAAATTTTTGTAAGTTGTAATTCTAGGGAGTCGAGATTGTCAGTTAATGCAGGATCGTCTATCAGTTTGATAGCCCGCCTCTGAATTGATTGTCTAATACCCTGCAAGATACATCTTTTCTATTAGTTTTTAGTCTTGATTAAAACTTATTTTTAAATTTTGATATAACGTCGCAGAGAAAATCTGGATCTAGAAATGCGAGCACTCAGAAAATACGGAGGGTCAAAAAGTGAAAATTTTTTGCCTTTGGATCAAAAATTAACCAAATTTTTTATACATAATTTGTGGAGCTAGGGGACTAAAAATGCAAAATCGGACCACTCAAAATAGGAAGGAACAAAAAATGAAAATTCTAGGCCTTTTTGGAGCAAATTCAACCAAATTTTGTGTACATAATCTGTAGGCCCCTAGTGGACTAGAAATGTTAAATCCGGCCACTCAAAATGGTGGGAAGATAAAAAAAAATTTTGGCCTTTAGACCAAACTTAATCAAATTTTGTGGGCTCCTAAAAACTAAAAATGCAAAATCCACCCGAAATTTAGGGGGACCTGTGGTCTAGGGTCTCTTTTATTAATATATGTAGATGGAACATAGTCCGACATGAAGTTTCGCACCTCGAATCCGTATATGAACAGATAGGAGCTTTTAAATTTCAGCACATTATTTTTCAGGGTGTCTAGACATCTGGTGTTATAATAAAAAATATATTTTTTTAATTTAAATGGGACATAGTCCGACATGAAGTTTCGCACCTCGAATCCGTATATGAACAGATAGGAGCTTTTAAATTTCAGCACATTATTTTTCAGGGTGTCTAGACATTTGGTGTTATAATAAAAAATATATTTTTTAATTTAAATGGGTCTCCTCAAAAAAAAAACAGCCCCCCCCCCCTCGTCAAGGCTATAATATTCTGGTTGTATTCAAAATAAAACTCGACCTCTCAAAGTAGGGAGGGTCAAATAATGAAATTTCTAGGCCTTTGGACTGAGAATTCAACCAAATTATGTATACATAATCTGTGGCCCCTAGGTAACTAGAAATGCGAAATCCAACCACCCAAAATGAAGGGGAGAGGGGACTGTCAAAAAATAAAAATTATAGATCTTTGGTCCAAACTCAACTAAATTTTGTTTAAATACATAATCTGTGACAATTTCTAAGCGCCCTGCAACCGTGTAGTGCCTCATAATGAATTTCTCACCTGACTAGATTTCAACTGTAGAATATAGCTAGGGTAGGTAAAAATTTATGTTGCTAGTGGGAGTAATGGGACATATTCTACTATTTTCCAGAAATAATAAATTGCCTACTGCTTATACAAATTTTCCAATGGGATTTAGCTATTTCGAAAATTGAAGAGTGTATGGCGAGAATCTTCATCAGACTGATCTTCAGATGAGTCTTAATTTGGTTGATAGCTTTTATTATTTTCTTCTATCTCGGCGAGGTATGAGAAGCTTCGTGAGAATCAGATGTTAAGTTCAGTGTTGAAGATAAAGAAAACTTTATCTTGTAATGTTGTTTATTATTTGACAAAAAGAGACGTTTCAACCGTCATTCACCGCCATCATCAGACTGTAATGTAAACAAAGCTTGATAAGTATAAATTTTTCATATAATAATAGTTATTGAATACATTGAATGAGAAATAATAAAATATTGTGTGTTTAATTTATAATGGTTAATAACAATTTGTATTTATTTTTTAAGATTTATAAATATATACCTTTTTTATGTCTTTGCAGTATGTAACCAATAATATTCTCAACAATAAGGAAGAAAGGTGTTAGGTGTATTCAATGGTCTCCTTAATAGAAAATACTCCATATTTATAATCATTACAACGTACATACATCAAAATAAAATGCAGAGAACAATAAATCCCGACAAGGGCAAAATCATGTAAACTAGAGAAAAGAGAATACAAAAAAATGAATTAATCATTTATCACAGATAAATAAATTAGGAATGATTAAAAAATCAATTTCTCAAAGTAACAGATGATACAATTGAAATAGCTCACCAAATATATTTATCGTTACTTTATGGTTATAAGCAAAGATAAAACAAAATTTTCTCAATTTGTAATAAAATTAAGAATCGTATCAAAATAAAATAAAACACCTGTAAAAAAAATTTGGAAGCGTGTTTGATAAAGAATTTATTAATGTTGAAATAAAATAAGCTTCACGCTTCCAAATTTGTTTCAATGCCTTTTTGTGATATGTTTTAGTCTTCAAACCCCCATAACTAATTCAATAATTGCGATTTTAGAATTTTCTTTTTTTATTCTTAATTGCTCCTACAAGTAGAGATGAATAAAAGCAATTTTAAATAAAACCATATAGAAGTATTTTTACAGGCGAAGCCTTTACCGTCATTAATTCTTGCTTTATGCAAAAATGTGATGTGATATGCAAAAATATATATATTTTTGGATTCAGTAGCGCAAATCTATAAGAATTTCAAAAAATTATACAAAAACCTTTTTTATCGTAAACCTGTTTTAATGGAATGTTTCGCTTATATATTTTTTTTAAATTGATTTTTTAGTTTCATTTTCATTGTTTAACAAGTGAGGGGTGCGGATGAAATGTTGTGGTAAACGAGAGAGCAAATATAAATAGGTTGAGAACCACCACCATAAATATTTATTAAGAAAATAAAAATGTTACAATTTTTATGGAATTTTATCTTTAGTTGTTTAAATTAATTTATCTCAATTGCAATTCAATAGCTTTGATTTAATGATTTTTCTAAAAATATTATAATGTTAAACAATATAATTTTTTCTTTTTAATATACTCTGTTTTTTTTCGGAAATGTATAATTTAATTTCTAATTTAGTTCTATAATTCATACTTAGAGAAGAATTTTTATTTCATTAATTAAATTATTTTTGTTGACGTATAATTTATTTTAAATTTTCTGTATAAAAAAACAAAACAATTTCAATTAACAAAGAGTATTTTTTCCCTAAAGATATTTTTTTATTTATTTATTTTTTTATTTCAACTCTTCCCATATGTTAATTTAATTTTTTTCCGACCAGTAAATTCTCCTTTTGATCTAATAAATTTCCTAGTAGCGAAGTATACAAATGAATAAAAATAATGCTGTTTAGGGATAATGAATTCCGTATTTCACAAACAGCTCTCCTTTACACGGCCGCTAGATTACACTGCCATGAACGATTTACAGCTGGCCTGAAATGAAGTCCTGTTCCTGTTCCTGTCGGACGTCAAAGCCACGCGCTGGCCTTTACTGACTAGCTGGCTATCTCCTCTATTTCTAAGTCCTTCATCTAGATAGATAGATATTCTATGTATAAATTACACAAACAAATTCGTTCGAGGGAATAAAAAAAGTTTTAATTTTCTTTGAAACAAACATATTGGCATTTGCAATAAAACAGGCCAATAAAAAACTCTATTCTTAAATTAAATCCTTCATTTAACTTTTTTTTGTTAATAGTTACATTTATATATTTAATCCAAACATAGATCAAGCAGATAAAGAATTTAATTGTGTTTATATTATTTTAAATCTACATTAACCGAATGATCCGGCTCTCTTCACTCTAGCAATCTTCTATTTTAGTAAAAAAATTGTTTTTTAAATATGTCCTCATCTGCAGTATCTATTATAATAATGAGCTTACGCGAGCTAACGTGATCTCTCTGATTTAATTGGCGGTGCTTTGATGTTAAATAAAGACGAAGGAATTCAAAAATCTTTAAAATCTAAAATTTTCAAACAAAAATACTAGAAAGCTGGGGACGGGGTGATAATAAATTATTTTATTACACCAATACCGGTGTCCAAGGGGGGGGGGCGAAGTAGCCTCCCTGCCAGCAAGATGCCTGCGGAAGGCTGGCTTGGCAGCTGCTTTACAGAAAAAGGAGAATAAAAATAACATAACAAAGACATAAATCAAAAAATTAAATATTGAATACAATAACTAAAATAACGAGCTTAATAAAGAACTAACAAATCAAAATAAAAGAACGCGTAAAGTTCCCATTAAATATGGATAATAAATACTATGGTATAGCATTTATATTATATTTCTTTAAGGGTCATAACAATTAAGCTGAAATTCTTCAGTAAAAATGTATATATTTTTTATTTTTATTTAAGATAATTTATATCTCCACGTATAATTGTCTATTTTCAAAATATTTATTTATTTATAGTTGCTTTATATTTATTTCTTAAAGCAAATTATTTTTAAAAATTTCCCCAAATTCCAGTGATAAAGAGAGAAATTCTCCCGAAAGTCTTGGATTTTAAATAAGCGTTTTAAAGATCTTGTTAAGTAGAATGAGGCTTAATTTTTACTTTAACATTTATTTCACTTTAAAAATGAAGAGAGCACCGAATCATATATTTTAAGGTGATTTTTGTACCTGCCAGCGTTTAGAAATGGCATAACATAAAATTATGAAGAAATTCCACAACTAATAACGAATTTGATATCTCAAGTGTTTTGGAACACTCACACTTAGCCGGCTTATTTGTTAAAGCTACTATTTTACTTTACCATACAGGATATGGTCAAGTATTGTAATCGTACATGAAAAAAGTGGTTTTTCCCTTCTTTTTTTCGAAATATCACAAAAACGGCTGAAACTATTTTGATTAAAAAAATTGAGCAAAACCATGGCATTTCGGTCTACAAAAAAGCCCTAATAAGTGAAAATCGAAAAAATTATATTTTTCGAGATAATAATTGTTTTGTCAAAATGTCTGTTAGTTAGTCTGTCTGTCTGGTTGTCTGTTAGTTAGTGTGTGCGTTACCAAATTTTTGTGGACGAGCTAGCTCAAAAACTAGAGTAAATATCGAAACCGAATTTCACACGTAGTTTTGGTCCATTGAGATTAAGAGCTCATTAGATTTTGGTGCATATCGACCCAAAATTAAGGGGGGTGGAGGAGGGGCTAAAAATTAAAAATCTAGGCCGTTTGAGCAAACTCAACCAAATTTTGTATACATAATCAGTGGGACACCAGAAGTATAATAATGCAAAAACTACCCCCCCCCCTACATGATAATAAATAATTTTGGGGGCCAGGTTGTATGGTAAAGTCAAGTGGATGGCCACATCCGAACACGTCAGCTTATTTTTCTCTGAATATAGTTTAAAACTCATTTGGATTCTTTAAGGTAGTTGTTTCGCGACAATACTCGCAAAAAGTTAATGCTAGAGTATATAGAACAGACAATAAGGATTCATAATTCATAAGACCAAAACTTTTTGCTGTTTATGTACCGATTCTAGCCAATCCCGTGCTCGTTTCACAAATCTGGAACCATTGTAAGAGATTGACTATTTTTATATTAAAATGACAGATAAAATACATTTTATTTCTATAAAAATCGTTTTGTTATTTTTTAACAAATGTAATCAACGCCTACGTTATACCATATGAAAATTATAATTTTGAAAAATCTAGCGCATGCGCGCTTTATACATCTTTCGCTAATAAGTGCGCTGTTGCCAAATTGTTTTTAGTGTAAATTTTTTTAATACATTTTTCATTATTTATTCATTATTATCTCAGAATCTCTGTGATACTATGAATCAAAATTGTCTTAAAATATGTATTGTCTCCTTCAATATATAAAAATTCTGCTACTCTCGGCACAAAAACTTTCAATTTAATGTATTGTTTAATGTTTAATGTTAGATTAGTTTTTTATAAAAATGGTAAGAAGAGTTTCTTAATTATAATTAAATATGTATGTAAATTTTCCAATATTCCGTATAGTGCAATATATAAGGGTCTGAAAATCTTAATTTTTGAAATTTAATATCTCCGGAACTATATTGTTCATAAATTTCGTTTTCCCACCAATCGATGCAGAAGTATTTAAATAATAATCTGTCTAAATTTCAAAAAAAATCCTAAGAAAACACATTTGGCGGAACAACTACCTTAACATTCTTGATCTAATGAGAATCAATTACTAATTCTAAATAGGGTCTTAAATTACGGAAAAGTACTAGTTTTCACTTATTCCTCCGATTGGGATTATGAAAGAGAAAAGGCTGTCATTTTTCATTTTCTGCATGCACCTATATTTTGGGGGCACTTGTTTATATGGAAAATTGGAAATCAGGACAATTAAGTAAACGCTTATTATTTTTTAAGCAATATTTCTTCCTTTAATATTAAGACTTTATCAAGCTCAACAAATACAAAGTATTTTTATAATTAAAGATAAACATCAATTAGAGTCGCATAACAAGAAAAATCTGTGGATATTTAATCTATAAATTAAAATACATTTTTCCTTAACTACAGATCAGAAAGTTCGGGTTCAAGCCAGGCTCACTGCAAAAATGTGGCTGCGGCTATAATCTGGCATCTAAATCAATTTACACACGCTCCACACACACATATATATAGACATACATATAAAATTATTAATATTCACCTGGCCAAATGGGCATTGTTCCGGAGATCAGATAAATAAAAAAATTAATATATAGTCTAAACGTAAACAGATTTTTCTTGCTAAGCACTATAATATGTGTATATTTTTGATGACAAAAAATCTTTGCTTTCTGTTGAACCTGATGAAGTCGAAAAAAAATATTAAATAATAATTAAGCATTTTATTATATAAGTATCCTGAGTTTCAAAAAATTCATATCTTTAAATCAAATTGAGGATGATAATGTCTAACAATTTATTTTATATTAATGGTATTTAAAATAAGCTGACGTGTTCTGATGTGGCCATCCACTTGACTTTACCATACAACCTGGTCCCTCACTGATATTTAATATTTAATAAAATGATTTATAATCATGAAGGGGAGGGGGGTTAGTTTTTCCATTTTTAGACTCCTGGGGTCCCTCTGATTATGTATACAAAATTTGGTTAAGTTTGGTAAATAGCAAAGATTTTCATTTTTTGAACCCCCCTTTGGGCGGTTAGATTTTGAATTTTTAGACTTCTGGGGGTCCACTGATTATGTATCCAAAATTTGGTTGAGTTTGCTCAAATGGCCTGGATTTTTAATTTTTAACCCCTCCTCCACCCCTTAATTTTGGGTTGATATGCACCAAAATCTAATCAGCTCTTAATCTCAATGGACCGAAACTACGTGTGAAATTTGGTTTCGATATTCCCACTAGTTTTTGAGCTAGCTCGTCCACAAAAATTTGGTAACGCACAGACTAACGGACAACCAGACTAACAGACATTTTGACAATACAATTGTTATCTCGAAAAATATAATTTTTTCGATGTTCACTTATTAGAGCTTTTTTGTGGACCGAAATGCCATGGTTTCGCTCAATTTTTTTAATCAAAATAGTTTCAGCTATTTTTGAGATATTTCGAAATAAAGAAGGAAAAAACCACTTTTTTCATACACGATTACAATACTTGACCATACCCTGTATTGTAAAGTAAAAAAGAGCACCTTTTATCATTGAAATACAGAGTTAAATGTATATATTAATAAATAATAAACTTACACAATAAAAATACGACATTTCGATCACTATATGGGTGATCATTATCAGAGTATGAGATCCATCATAGTATCAGAGAAACGAAACTAACTCCGCTGCATCCATAATCGGCTTGGAATGAATCTATATGAAGCCACAGTATTACAACTGGATGAAAAAACTTCGATTGAAGAAGCGTTATCAAAAGCCTGTAAAAAATATACATATATTTATTTTTATTATTACAAAGGTGAAATGTATCTTAAGAGTATTTGTGCATAAAGATTCAATTGATTCCACTTTTCTACTCCTAGAATTAAAATAATTAAAATATAAAAATAGTATTTCATTTATACCTATTTATTTTCAAAACTACATGGATCAGGTTTTCTAAAGCTATTCACGTAAGCCACGGTGGGGGGTGGGGGTCAGAACTCCCCCAAGGGCAGGGCTCATGGGATGAGTAATGGCAGCTACAAACCGTTTCTTATGGCAAACTAACCATAATTAAATATATTTCATATGTTTAATCAAGAATTATGTACTTTTTTAATTTCTTGAAGTACCTATTTGTTTAAATAAAAAAAATTTCCCACTATATATTTTGCTTTGTGGATTGAGCACCCCATTAAAATTTTCTGGCTACGCCACTGCACGTAAGCTGATTTTTTAAAGACATTTTTAAATTTAAAAAATAAATTTTATAAAAAGTGGAAAATGAGAAAAAAAGAAAAAATTATTCAATAATGAATGTCGGTAAAAATCTTATTTGTATCATTATATCTAATAGTTTCCGAATATTATAGATATATTCTTCAAATTTCTATTGATATTTGACTCATCATCAGTGGAGGATTTAACGGTGGGCGGATTGGGCGGCCGCAAGAGGCTCATGAATCATGAGAAGTCCACACAATCCCAAGCCAAAAAATTAAAAATATTTTTCTATAATTTGATTTTCATAATAATATATTTAATAGAACAAATCTTAATTTTAATGCCATTGTTATGGATCTTATAAATGGTATTGATAAATTTATCCAACAATAGCATAGAGCATAGAGCCCTTTTTAGGAGTAGTTCTACCGCCCGGGGCCCCAAAACCACGAAATCAAACACTACACACAAATGAAATAAATTTAGACAATTGTTTATTTATTTTCTAGTATATGTACTCACTAGACACCATCGGTCAAGATGTACTATTAGAATGATTAATATTTTTAGTGAAAATCTTCAAAAACTAATATGTATGAATATAATTTGTTTTCAATGGCGGATTTAGGTTCGAGAGCGCCCTAGGAGCCTGACCGATATGTCACCATTTTTGTTTTATAGTAATAATTATTAGGTATTATCAAACATCTAATTTACGAATATTAAAAATATTTTATTTTGAGGTTTATTAATTTAGATATATAATAATAAATTTCTTAAAATTAAACAATAAATAAAATTTTTACGACTAATCACATACAACTGTTTTTCTCGCTTTAGCTAGCGTGGAAACATCAATTATATTCTCATAATCAATTTCTTGCACCAATTTTCGATGTAGCTACCTACTTTTAGAAATTATGGACTAAAATTACTGCATTTTTTTTAAATAAAAACAATCGCTTTAGTGGAAATAAAGTAGGAAAAATAATCCTATTTGTAAGTATTTAGTTGCTTTTATATTTACTAATGTTCAGTGTAATAATCATGGCCACATAATTTTTTAACCATCTTTCATCAGTTATGTTCTAAATAGGTACCTGCTTTTCATGTTTGTTTTTTTAAATTATTTTTTTTTAATCGCTTTATTGATTCGACGAATTAAATATTTAAAAAAATTTGTAAAATCTTAAATTTTTTTAACGAAGAATTACTTTTATAGGTAAAACATAGGTGGAGTCTCACGTAAACTATTACCAAAAAGATTTTCAATATCTGTAAATTTACCTCACTTTCATTCAAAATTGAAAAAAAATTAGAAGTTATTTTGGGGCGCCCTAAATAGAGTGGAAATTAATCTCACTATAAATAAAATAAACTGCAACGGATCGTTGCTAAACTTTATCCAAATTCATTTGAAATATTAATATGTTCTTGAGTAAAGTACATTAAAATATAATTTTACTAAAAACTTTATTTAACTTTTTTGTGGCCCCCAAAGGTACTTAATTAGGATATTAAATTTCATCAAAATTGGTTAAGTCATTTTCAAGATATTTAGAAAAAACTAAAAAAGTACTGAAATAAAGTACTAATGTTTGTGGACCGATATGTACCAAAAACTAATCAGCGCTTCATTTTGTTAAACTAATGGTAGGTTTTCAATTTCATTTCAATCAGCGCAAAGGTGTGGAAAAAATCGTGGACGAAAAAAACGATAACATCCACCATCCATACATACATACATCCATCCATCCGCACGCACTTCCAATGAAAAAATGGCACTTTTTGGCCTCTCGACGAGATTCCAGGTAATTTTTGGCAAAACCGTCACGTGCTAAAATTCAATCTCATTGAATACTTCAATTTGTGACCTTAATTGAGTCTATGGGTTCCGTAGTCTTTACCTGAGGACCCTTTGAAGTCGCGCTTGCCGCGAGAGCGATTCC
The DNA here is from genome assembly GCA_024734495.1 of Forficula auricularia. Taxonomy (NCBI): domain Eukaryota; kingdom Metazoa; phylum Arthropoda; class Insecta; order Dermaptera; family Forficulidae; genus Forficula; species Forficula auricularia. The sequence continues at coordinate 626,545 of JALMQS010000064.1, forward strand.
AATACTTTCTCCCATGCTTCGCATTGGATAAAGTAAAAATTAAAATTATATTATGGAAAATTAATATTTCACACCTTGACCTGACATGAATATTTTTGCATTTAATATTTAATAATTTTTAGTATTTAATATTTAATAATTCAAATAAACGTTAGCTTTCTATGATGTATTAATAATATAAAAACAATTCGAGTTTTAGAAATATAAATATGGTGTGTTTAATAAAAAATTCTTAAGAAACTTTTTGTTTAACAATTTAATAATTATTATAAATACTTTAGTGAAATTTGTTAATACAAAACTAAGCCAAATCAATTTTTAACATTTTAATCGATCTTTAAATTTTGCAGTTCTAAAATTTTAGCGCCTCTGAAATTTTACTCTAGCCCCCTCCCCATGGGCCTAAGCGTAAATCCGTCACTGTTTGTTTTATATACTTGACGAAGTTTATTTAAAGAAATACTACTGACCGGAAATGTCTACTATACAATTAAATAAATAAAAATAATTTATCAAGTTTATTGAATTTATTTCATTTGTGTGCAGAAAATTTATTCCAATTTTAGGAGAAAAAACCCTTCGAATTTGAAGAATATAAATTATATAGTCATAGACCCAATAAACTTATCAAGAGAAAATTATAAATCAGGAATCAGGGACCTGCAAAAAAATCAAATCCCATTAAATCTTGGAGTTTAGAAAATATTTTTCAGAAAAGAAAAAAATCATATTCATTATAAAAATGATTTATAAATTATTTTCAAAAATTTTAGTTGTGAATCAATTAGGCCTCAACCAGATTTTTTTTTCTCTCAATAACATACTAGGCTTATCAACTTCTCGATTCTTGATTATATTTTTACCTCTGGTTAATTCATAATCCATACAATTTGAAATTTATATATAGCTTAAGGTTTAAATTCTTGAAAATTAACGGTGCGGAATTAAATTCAACTTCTGGAGTTAGTTCGTTTTTAATGTTAAAAAACTGCTTCTTCTTATATTATATGTAGGCATGACCGGTATTTCTTCTTTACTGTTGAAAAATAAGAATATTTATATATAAATATATAAGATATTTAATAAATAAGTAAATAGATATTAATTTCTTCAAACACAGGGTTGAATATAAAAATATAGCAATTGGATGTTGATGAAAGCAGTCCACGGTGGTTGTAAAAAATAAGACTATAGAGGTTTTATTATTTTACATTTATTTATTAAACCGACGTTTCGGAGATTTATTCTCTCCTTCTTCAGGGTAACAAAAGTCAATGAAAGTAGTTCAAAACATAATTACTTTCGTCTCCTTTGACAATGCCATAAAAAATCTATTACTCCAAAATTTTTCATCTCGAATAGAAACTAAGTAAAAAGCAATTGATGATCAATATGTTAATCATTAACATATTGATCATCAATACTTAATTTCTATTCGAGATGAAAAATTTTTTATAATGTTTTTTTGGCATTGTCAAAGGAGACAGAAAGTAGTATGTTTTGAACTACTTTCATTGACTTTTGTTACCCTGAAGAAGGAAATAAATCTCGAAAGCGGTTTAGCTATAAATGTAAAATAATAAAACCTCTATAGTCTTATTTCGTACAACCACCTGTGGATCACCAATCAACATCCAATTGCATATTTATACCAGTCCGTCTCCTAAAGAAAAACTCTATCAATAAAAATATAGGTAAAACTTTGTGAGTCATTTTAATTTCATGGGGTGTGAAGTAATACTAGGCTTATCAAATTGACGATTCTTGGTTATATTTTTACCTCTGATTAATCCATAAACAATTTGGAATTTATAGCTTAAGGATTAAATTCTTGAAAATTAATCATTAATCGTCCCTGTGATGAATCCTCCACGGTGAATTTTACCTAAAAACATCAATAGCCCAAAATTTAGATAGTTTGCAATGAAGTCATCATTGTTGCAATGACCAGATATAGGTACATTTCCTTCTTGATAATATTCGCAGTTCATTGCTACCTAAAGAACTCTAATTAAAATTGCAAACTATTCACATAAAATTAATTCAGCATAATAAAATAATAAGAATGTATACAAATTTGATTTTGGAGTCTCTAAAGTCAAATGGCCCCAGCCGTCCTCGGTGGTATATCGAAATCCCTGCCCTTCTGTAGATATTGAAAAAGGTGGGGCTCAGTGAACATCCCGTGTCTACCTAATCCCTTTGATTGTCTAAAAGTTTCTCTATTTTACCCCTCCGTCAAGTTGTCACATTCTGTTAGATGAAAAGAACAACATGTTGTTATTAATAATTCTGAATATAATTTAAAATTGAACTCAATCGCGTCTAATAAATGAAGTAGATTTGCTGGTATTTGGACAAGAAATATGTGCACATCTTTTTATAGTCTTGTAATTGAATTATAATCATTAAGGTATGTTTATGTGATATCCTTTGTTAATTGAGTGTGAAGGAGGTAGAAAATGATGTAGCTTATATCTTATCTTATTTTATTAAACGAGCAATTCTTATATATATATATATTGAGCACTTGCAAATAGCTTTCGGCCGAATCAGTTTGAAGTGTTTCTCAAACCGGCTCGACTTAGGCTGCAGCTTGTTAATGTTTTTCACTCGGCCCTCGTGTTTAAGGTAGTTCTTTCACAAATTCAAAAATTCAAGAAGTTTTTGAAATTTGGAATATAAGTCATTAAAAGCATAATAAACATACTGTTAAAATTTGAAGACGATTTACCACACCAAACATGAAATAATTGCAATTAAAAATGACATTTTTAACATAAGGTAGATAGGGAAAGGGTGGGGATATGATCATCATTTTATTTTTTTTCATTGAAGGACTTTCACCATCTTGATGAAAAACTAAAAAAATAGAAATTATTTACCACTTAGTTTTGATAAAAAACAAAAAAAAACATATTTGGGCGATTATTTTTAGTGGAGAGGATATAAGCACAATGGCTTGGAAACGATCCGGCTAGTATGTGTGTATCCATATAGAGATTTCGTAGTGTGAGTGGACAGTCACGTTAAAAAAACATAACCTAAAATTTTAGTTCCGTTCATATTTATAGAGTGTTTATAATGCTAAAATTTTTGTGTGGATTGTCGCGAAAGAACCTCCTTAAGATGTTAACGGTTGCAAATATTGGGTGCTATAGGTTCATCGTCCGACTGAAGGTTTGCAAGCGAGGGTAAAACGGACTTCTGTTTACTTTTGAGAGAGATTTTCTAGTTTCTTATTGTCCGAATTATTGGCTCTACACTTAAAACTATTGAGTGGTTAGGATTTACAGTACAACACAGATAAATGAGATAAGCAGAGGACAGATACAATTTGAACAAAAAGAAGTTAAAATTATATCAAAAAAATTAAAAGTATTTGAAGTTGTTATTAAGAATTTTATAAAAAGAAGATTAGGAATTTATTAGAGTTTGATTTTATTAAACAATGAAGAAGAGAATTAACATTATTTAAAATTGAAAGAAGCTACTACTGTGGTATTGAATTTATTTTAAACTAAGGGGCCGTCCATAAATTACGTCACACGAATTTCAAAATTTTTAGACCCCCCCTCCACCCCTATGTCACATTCCGTCACATTTTCATTGAGCCCCCTTGTATTGTGACCTCACTCTATCACTTTTATACCCTATAATTTAATAATTGTAGAATTTTTTTATAACTCTACTAAAGAGATTTAATATATTTTATGTTTAATTTTTTAATTTGATTTTTCTGACATCACAATTTTTAAGATCCCCGGGACCCCTGTCACATTTTGTCATAAATTTGAGATACTCCCACCCCCTGACGTAATTTATGGACGATCCCTAAGATCATTGAAAATTTAAATTATACTTACTTTTTGTTAGTTAAAAAATTTATCTTTTTGCATATCAGGTATATTATTAAGCCTCGAGGGTCAATTCCGCCTCGAATGCCTTGGTTTAAAAAGTAGGCTAGATGATTCCTCTTGCAGTGACTCTATATAAAGTAATTTTAAAAAGGAAATTATATTATTTAAATTTGACAATCGATTAGAAAAATACTTAAATTTTAACTCTGAAATTGAAGCTCAATGTTTCTCTAAACCTTATTTAAAATATTCAATTTTTATAATTATAGCTACTATTCATTTATATGTTTATTATTTTTATAATTCATTTATTCATTTTCTTTAAATGAATTTCAATTATTAAGATATTCGTCCACACTCTCTATTTTTTGCTTGGCAAGTTGGAGAGTATCAATTTTTAGAGGACAGGATCAATTATATGGACCAGTATAGCCACTTATATTTACTTTTCTATTCAAATATTATTTGTCTAAAACTTGCCAAGTGTTTTCTATTACAGAATGCAAATTCATATCTTTTCTTATTAAATTATTCAAAATTATTTTGCTTTTTATTTGTTATTTTAAATAGGTGAAACATTGACTTTCAAATCTGATATTTCCAATTTATTTGTTATAAATCATCATTATATTTTTAAAAAATTATTACTGTTTGTAATATTATCAATTATTAATTAGAAAAAGTTAATATTTTTGTTATTTAAAATGTCTTTTAAACTGCAGTGTTAAATAGCATTTGAATTTAGAGATAGAGGAGTTGCTTATCTTAGCCTTGAATATAGTTGAACGTGATGAAGGTTCCATTGCGAAGGGCGTACTTCCAGGTCCTCGATGGTCCAGTACAGGTTCTGGGTGGCGCTGGAGAAGACCCTTTCCTCTGGCTCCAGATGGGATTCAGCAAGATCAGACGTCCCAGATTTGCATGTGATTCCAGAGGCAGACAGTTCCAGGCACAGATCGTATTCCTCCTCTGTTGGGGTTCGGAGTAATAGTTGGAGCGGCGTAGGATGAAGAAGCCTCAATTCATTCTTCTTTTTGGAAGTTCAATTAGGCGTTGCTGGATGTATCCATTTATTAATGATATTTTCAATTTTGAGGTTCGCAGTCAACTTGTAGGCGTATAAATTTGAGTTGATGGAAGTGTATTTTGTTAATGTTATGATTTTTAATTTTCCAGATCAACTATAACTTTCCTGCTGATTTTCTTCAAGATCCTAGGCACCTAGGCTAAGAGAAATCCCTCTTTCCTCTCTGTTTATTTCTTTCTCCTCTCCTCACTTGTATTTAATTCTATTCTATTAACAAATTTAAATATTATTAATATAAAATAAATACAAGACAAAATGCGAATGAAATATAGATGCTCTCTGCCTGGTGGGATTTCAAGGAATCATATATTTTGAACTTTTGTCAGCCAATACCACGATCAACTTCACTGCTACACGTCGTACTGCCATCAACTGGACAAATTGAATGATTCACTAAAACAGGAAAGGCCAGAATTCTTCAATAGAAAAGGTATAGTGTTCCACCAGGATAAAGCGAGACCTCATACAAGTTTTGTAACTCGTCAAAATCTTTTACAGCTTGGATGGGATATACTATACCACACCCAGGATATTCTCCAGATCTAGCACTATCGAATTATTACTTGTTGCGGTCCCTGCAAAATTTTTTAGACGGCAAAACCTTTACTTCAAATGAAGATGTCAAAAATGCAGTGGATCAGTTTTTTGCAAGCAAAGATCAAATATTTTTTGAACGTGGAATAATGCTACTGTCAGAAAAATGGCAAAAGGTATTGGACATATTTACACACTATAAGAAAATCGTCTTTCATTTTTACAAAAAAAACCGAAATGACATTCGGAACTATCTAATAGTTTAAAGCCGATTCCAGGCAGATACTAAATCAATCGGCTTATTATACTTTTTCAAGTTAATTTTCCGTTTTAAAATATTATTTAAATTATTTTGACATAAAAACCAAATATTTTACAATTAAATTAATTTGATAACTGGTTCAATAAATTGTTATTTACTTAATTAAAAATAAGCTGACGTGTTCGGATGTGGCCACCCACTTGACTTTACCATACAACCTGGCCCCTAAAGTTATTTATAATCATGTAGGGGGGGGTAGTTTTGCATTTTTATACTTCTGGGGTTTGGAAAATGGCCAAGAATTCATTTTTTTGACCCCCCCCATTTTGGGCGGTTAGTTTTTGAATTTTTAGTCTTCAAGGGGTCCAATTATGTATACAAAATTTGGTTGACTTTGCTCAAATGGCCTAGATTTTTAATTTTTCACCCCCCTCCACTCCCCTTAATTTTGGGTCGATATGCACCAAAATCTAATCAGCTCTTAATCTCAATGGACTAAAACTACGTGTGAAATTCGGTTTCGATATTCACACTAGTTTTTGAGCTAGCTCGTCCACAAAAAATTTGTCGACAACAGCACAGACAACCAGACAGACAACCAGACTAACAGACATTTTGACAAAACAATTATTATCTCGAAAAATATAATTTTTTCGATGTTCACTTATTTGAGCTTTTTTGTAGAACGAAATGCCATGGTTTTGCTCAATTTTTTTAATCAAAATAGTTTCAGCCGTTTTTGAGATATTTCAAAAAAAGAAGGAAAAAAACAGTTTTTTCATGCACGATTACAATACTTGACCATACCCTGTATGGTAAAGTAAAAAAATAAAAAAAAAATTAAAAAAATTAAAAACAGGAAATGTAAAGGCTACGAAGAAATTTAAAGTAGTTGTTTCACCATATGGGTTTTCTTAAGATTTTTTGAAATTTAGATAGATTATTATTTAAATACTTCTGCATCGATTAGTGGCAAAACGAAATTTATGAACAATATAGTTCCGGAGATATTAAATTTCAAAAATTAAGATTTTCAGACTCTTATATATTGCACTATACGGAATATTGGAAAATTTACATACATATTTAATTATAATTAAGAAACTCTTCTTACCATTTTTATAAAAAACTAATCCAACATTAAACATTAACCAATACATAATTTAAGACAATTTTGATTCATAGTTACAAACACAGTTTCTGAGATAATATTGAATAAATAATGAAAAATGTATAAAAAAAATTTACACTAAAAACAATTTGGCAACAGCGCATTTATTTAACCAGCGAAAGATATATAAAGCGCCCACGCGCTAGAATTTTTTCAAAATTATAATTTTCATAAGGTGTAACGTAGGCGTTGATTATATTTGTTAAAAAATAACAAAACAATTTTATAGAAATTTAAAATGTATTTTATCTGTCATTTTAATATAAAAATATTCAATCTCTTACAATGGTGCCAGATTTGTCAAACGAGCACGGGATTGGCTAGAATCGGTACATAAACAGCAAAAAGTTTTGGCTTTATGAATTATGAATCCTTATTGTCTGTTCTATATACTCTATCATTAACTTTTTGCTAGTATTGTCGCGAAACAACTACCTTAAAAGGCCAAAATAACGAAATTTGAACTGGAATTCATCCAGAAGACTTGTGATACACTCATAAACTCTGGAATGGCTCAGAACAGTATCAAAAATTATTAAATTATTTATTTAATAATTAAATATTTGATCATTATTATTTGATAATTAAGTTGAATGATTGTTAAAAATAATTATTAGGATTCTTTTGAGATCTAATTGATTTAATATTTTTTTTATTTGATGTCGTATAAAAAAATAGTTCTAATTAAAGTTGTTCAGTTTTTTTATACTATAGATTTAGGAAATGAAAATAAAAATATAGGTTTCCATTTAAAGAAAAGAACTTGACCACGAAATACCCTTGAAAGCTTGTTCTAGGTCGACAAACAATAGCGTAGTATAGTTTCCCCCTCGAAATAAACAAACTTTTATTTGAAACTTTTTTGCATATAATGCACTGTTTTTGAGTTATAAGACTGTCTCAAGATAAAAAAACTCACCCGGTATATACAAGAATTGCTCGTTTAATATAATACGATTAACAGGTGGTTTGAATCAAAATAAACAAGTGGTTGATTAAAAACAAACAAATTACCGAGCGAAGATCGGTCCTCCAGTATTCTCTCTAAAACTCTTTTTTACTTTTTTAGACGCCTGATGAAGCTTAAATAAAATTGGCGAAACGTTTGCACAAATCAATGTGAATTCTTTGATTTTTTAATTTTTGTCCAAATACCTGCAAATGTATTTCATTCCTAATTTAAAATATATTGTAAATAAATAATGATACAATAATATTACTTACTGTTTAACGAGTATATGTTTAAAAATTGATACTTCCTTAATCAATCTTGTCCTTCATTCCCAAATTTCTTATTGTTTGGAAATACTTCTTTCGATTTCAGTTAAAAACAGGGAGATATCTCCCTAGTTAAAATGACTGGGTGATTTGATGAAGAATGTGGTCAAATGTCAAATGACATCTCTCTACTTTTCACTAGGGACTTGAATGGTCGGTCGAGGCGCTGCTGCTGGTGAGGACTGGGTTCCCTCACTAGAACCGCTTTCTTCCCTTCGTTTCTGGGAAAAACTCAGCCAGCATCCTTCTCGTTACAAACCTAATGCGTAGGAATGATTTCATTTCTTTTGCAAAAGCCGATCTGGGTTCAGTGTGGTAGCGAGGGGGGGGGGGGCAAGGGGGGTCATCATGCCCCGGGCGCTACTCACAAAGGGGCGCATTTTTAAGTGTGGAAAGAGAAAAATTTGAAATGATCAACTTTGATGATATTATTGATAAATTTGCTTCATCAAAAGCAAGGAAAATTTATACATAGTAATTAGTTTTATTAATGTATTATAATCATATTATTATTAAATATATGTATCTCCTTAGAGATAATAAATATTTACTTTTTTATTGTTTTAAAACTGCGTGTTTTTAAAATATTTCTTTATAAATATGTAAAATAAATAATAGGTATCTTTTGAACTAATTCTAGATGATCATATACATTTTAAAATCTAGTCTTGTTTTCTCAACTACATTTTTTGTCTCAAATTTAAACCCTAGCTTAAGCCTATGACTTTATTTATTTTACTTTATTTATTTATTAATTTGCGAGTATATTTTACATATAATATTATATGGTTTTCGAATGGGGGGGGGGGGCGCTAAAAAGGTTTTGTGCCCCGGGCGTGAGATTAAGCTCGCTAGGGTTCCACGTGCTTTTTTTTAGGACTAATACTGCCATACGAGGGTTTTGTGTTTTTTTAATGTGTGGTGGAATAGAAAATTATATTTAAAAAAACTAAAAAACATGCTTCTAAAAAGTACAAAATAATGTAATTCTTAATCAAAAAGTGTGGGGCGCAGAAACTTTTAATTAATTTCGACAAAGTGCCCCACGCTTTTACTTTACCATACAGGGTGTGGTCAAGTATTGTAATCGTGCATGAAAAAAGTGTTTTTTTCTCCTTCTTTTTTCGAAATATCTCAAAAACGGCTGAAACTATTTTGATTAAAAAAATTAAGCTAAACCATGGCATTTCGCTCTACAAAAAAACTCTAATAAGTGAACATCGAAAAAAATTATATTTTTTGAGATAATAATTGTTTTATCAAAATGTCTGTTAGTCTGGTTGTCCGTTAGTCCGTGCGTCACCAATTTTTGTGGACGAGCTAGCTCAAAAACTAGTGTGAATATCGAAACCAAATTTCACACTTAGTTTTGGTCCATTGAGATTAAGAGCTGATTAGTTTTTGGTGCATATCGACCGAAAATTAAGGGGGGTGGAGGGGGGTTAAAAATTAAAAATCTAGGCCATTTGACCAAACTCAACCAAATTTTGTATATATAATCAGTGGGACCCCAGAAGACTAAAAATGGAAAAACTAACCGCCCGAAATGGGGGGGGGTAAAAATTAAAAATCTAGGCCGTTTGATCAAACTCAACCAAATTTTGTATACATAATCAGTGGACCCCCAGAAGTCTAAAAATCCAAAAACTAACCCCCTCCCCTATATGACTATAAATAATTTTATTAAATATTAAATATAAGTGAGGGGCCAGGTTGTATGGTAAAGTCAAGTGGATGGCCACATCAGAACAAGTCAGCTTATTACTTTTTAGTCTTAATTATTTTTATAGAGAAAAGTTTGCGGAATTTAAGAGAATGAAATGTATTTATTTTTTTATTATTTTTTTATATAATTTCATCTAAATTGAGTAGGTAAACAAATATTTTTGTATAGAAATGTTTCAGGAATTTAACAGAACAAAAGTCATATTGATAGATACAGGTGAATCTAAGTTAAAGCATGTAAAAAGATCTGGGCTCGAAGCACAACCCACCCGGACTAAATAAACCTCGTGAGGACATTCTATACCTACAGTCTTTTTAAAATATCTAAAATTTACTAAATAGTTTAAGAAAACCCATTCATTTGATACCTAATTATAAACTAATTTTTGATTTTATTTATTAACTACAGAAAATAATAATTCTTATATAAAAAGAAACAGAAATTTATTTATTTATTTAAACGATGCTCTGAGGCAATTCGCCTCATAGAACAGAATAACAAAAGTTTATTTATTATAAGACATATTTAGAGCAGGGCCGTCGCGTGGGCGGGGTGAACGACCTGGGCACCTCGGCAAAGGAGGCGCACGGCTTGAAAAAATTAAAAAATTTAGAGTTGTAAATTTTGAATCTTATAAAATTTTTGTACTTGTTTGATTTCGAAGTACCTAATTTTAAATAGTAAGAATTAGAAGGTAGAACATCTTGATGCAAAATATACTGTTTTATGTAGTATCTTCCATTTTTTACAAGAAAATATCGCCAATAACTGTTTGTCAAGGCGCCCAAACGACGAAACGATAAACTCAAGAACACACAACTCTGGCTCATGGTGCGGCTATATGAATGAGGGGTGTAGGGTATAGGGTGTAGTGCGGGGGTTGTAAATTGAAGGTTTTCATCAAACATAGACCCAAGAATAATGAAATGAACAGATAAATATCTTTACTAGCGTCTAGATGACTGTGATGCTGATGATGTCTTCAGTATCAGTAATGGTAAGCGTGAGAGTCGATCGATATTAATTTACTGACCTTTTAACGGAGGTTAATGTTATTCTGTCAGTACACCACGACCGTCGCCAAGAATGACATTATAAAAAACCTACTGTATGGGGGGGGGGGGGGCGCCTGGTAAAATCTCGCCCCGGGCGCGTACAACCCACGCGACGGCCCTGATTTAGAGTACAACTTAGAATATAATAAATCATATAACATACAATACACATAGCAATATAAGGCATTTTACACAAAATAGTAAGTTCAAGTGACAGCCCCTTTTAAATAATAAGTAATAAGTATCCCACCAAAAGCTTAAATGTGAAAAATTCCCTCTTCTTCTTCTTTTCACGATGGAGGGGCCAACCCAGGCCTTTAGGGGGTGCACCTTTTTGGTGTAACTATTTCTCTCATCATTTTCATTAAAAAAAACTGCTTTGGTACCCGTTCAGATTTCAACTCTCTTATTGGCGAATCTGACAACCTCGAACGTCATTTGTACTGAACTTGGCCACTTTTTCACATTTATGTTTTTGGTCAGATTTAAGGCCAGTTGTATGTCTGTTGGTAAACTCTTTTTAAACGTTGACAAAGGGTAAAACCTTATAATTCACCTTGTGGCCGGCGGGATGGCCAATCAGATGACAGACACTTTCATCTGAATGGCCATCCCGTCAGGCACAAGGTGGATTATAAGGTTTTTACCCTTTGTCAACGTTTAAAAAGAGTTTACCAACCGACATACAACTGGCCCTTAGTTAGATTAGATATAGTAAAGTGAAAATATCAAAATTAATTTACCATCGAATTTTAGATGGACGATTCTTTATTGATAGTCGAGTAAAACAGAATTTCATTTCTCATCAACAATCATAAAGCTTTATTAAGGGGAATGAATAGATAAAATAAAGAGAATTTAATTATACCCTTATAAATTCAATTAGGATATTGAACGCATTAAACAAAGTGAGATTTATATTTAAGGTTCGAGCAGAACAAAGGAATTTCTACAGTTTGTACATAAATACAGAGCCGGATCTAGGTCTTTTGTCAGGAGGGGCAAGTTTAATTTGCCTCTGCTCCCTCCAACCCCCAATGCTAAATATATACAAAAAAATTTCCCTCTTCCCAAAATGTGCCTATTCTTAAAATTTGCCGCTGAGAGCTGGTGCCCCCTTTGCCCCCCCCCCCCCTAGATTCGACCCTGCATAAATATATATTTAACCATTAATTGAAAGGTATATAAGGACGTGCAGATTAATTTCTATCAATAGACGCAAATTTCTCTATAGTCAATCTAGATAGGCAGATAGATATTCCAAGAGATAGATGAGACCTCTAACGAGGTCGCAAGCTATTTCCGCCTCACATGGAAATTGATGGAGTCCATGTTAGATTAGTAGAACTAGCAATGCAATGAATCATTAGGAAAATTACGAATTTGAGTTGTTAGGGAGTTGAAAATTTTTTTAAGATTCAGTACACTAGAGCCGTTATTATAGTAATAACCATTGGTGTAGGAAGTTTTTCTCTGTGGGGCAGCTAACCAGCTGATTAGCCACCACAAGGTGTCAATTTTAGTAATTCGATTAGAGATCAACAAACTTTTTAGTAAAATTGACAAATTCTGGAAATAATTAAATAATTTAATGAGAAATATATGTGATACAGTGAAATAGTATATTTCTTCAGTACTATCTATTCTTCTAGAGGGGGAGGGCAATGCGTTTTGTAAGGGGGCACTGCTTCCCTTGCCCCTCCACCTAACTATGCCTATGATCATTTGTGTAAAAATAGACTTGGATTAGCAGCCCTATGTTCTTTGTATGGCAAAGTGATGAATGGAGCGGTTATTCATCATCCGCTGCCACACAGAAGGGATAAAAGCAAAAATTGGCATAAAGTTTAAATATTGGGACCTGTTTAGTGCATACCTACCACATGACATTCAGCTATTAACCTATCATTAACCGTTTGTTTACATTTCCATACAGGTATGGTCAAATATTGTAATCGTTCATGAAAAAAGTGTTTTTTTTTCTTCCTTTCAAAATATCTCAAAAACGACTGAAACTATTTTGATAAAAAAAATTGAGCGAAACCATGGAGTTTTGGTCTACAAAAAAGCCCTAGAGAGTGAGCATCGAAAAAAATTATATTTTACGAGATATTAATTATTTTAACAAAATGTCTGTCAGTAAGTCGATGTGTTACCAAATTTTCTGTATTCTCTAGCTCAAAAACTAGAGTGAATATCAAAACGAAAATTTTCATTCTAATTAATTATAATATTGTTAATCTAAAAAATCAAGTTAGCTAAGACTTAATATTAACAAGTCCAATATTCAAAAATAGTTATTGTTTCTCTAGAGCAGTGTTTTTCAACCTGTGGGTCGCGAAGCTTCAGTAAAAAAAGAAAAAAAAACAAAGTTTAAAAATATATTTTTATTAAGAAAATGTTAATTAAAGACCATTTTTAGGTTAACACAAATCAACAAAATAAATATGAGTCACATTCACATTAATGTTTTTCGTTAACTAATTTCTCCCATCCTGGATCAGTAGACTATACGAGCCTCGTCCCATCTCAATTTGCCCACCAATATTTTTTTTTAAATAAAATTATGCTAATTCACGGTAAATTCAATTTAAATATTTATTTTTATTATCATTTGGAACAACATTTTAAACAATTTAAAACATTTTATTGTAGCATTTAACTTAAAATTATTTTTTAATTGTTAAAAACATATATTTATATAAAAAATATTTTTTTGCTTTTCACGTTTTTTTTTTTAAGAATCTTTGAATATGTGAAATAATTAAGTAGGCTTTGCCTTTTTCCAAAAAAAGAAAGTTTGTTTTGTTTATTATTAGTAAAAATGACTCGTGGAAAGGTTGTTGATGAAAAAATTCGCTCAATTATTATCAATTTATTTAAAAAGGGAATATCAAACGCGGAAATTGGCGATCTAGTTAATTTATCAAAGTTTACTGTCAGAAATATTATTCGAGTTTATAAAACAACGGGTACAATAGCTAAAAAACCTCGGTATGCGTCGAAATCCAAAATATCAGATGCTGATAAACGGGCATTGAAGAAGATTATTAGAAAAAACAGGCGTTTGAACTATGGTGAATTATCTGTTCTTTGGAGCGATGCTGTGGGGCGAAGTGTTTCAAGATCCACGTGCCATAGAGCAGCCCTTAAGTTAGGTTTTAAAACTTACAAGGCAATTTCATTGCAACTTATTCCAAATTTTTTTTTTGTAATTTTACTAATTTTTTTTATGCGAAAGAAAAGCCACTCTTGACATTAAAACAAAAGAAAAACCCGCTTAAATGGGCTAAAAGTCACATTAATTGGATGAGTGATGAATGGAATAGTGTCCATTGGAGTGATGAGTCTCGTTTGTGTTGTGGACAATCGAAGCAGAGTTATTCGTCAGAAAAATGAAGCTTTCAATTCAGATTGTTTAAAAAAGAAAGTAAAATTTCCTTCTTCAGTTATGGTATGGGGTTCAATGTCTGCTAGAGGTGTTGGAAAACTTCACTTCATTGATGGAATTGTAAACACCAATAAATATTTAGAGATTTAAAAAAAATCGTTACTTCCAACAATGGCAGATGCATTGCAGAATAATAATAATTTTGTGTTCCAACAAGACGGGGCGGCCTGCCATACATCAAGAAAATCTTTAAAATGGCTTTCTGATCACAATGTTCCACTTTTGGAGTGGGTGGCAAACAGCCCCGACTTGTCACCAATAGAAACTCTTTGGTACACAATGAAAAAGCTATTACGAATACAACTAGCTAGAAACGTAGTCGAATTAAAACACAAACTTCAAAATATTTGGGATACTTTCACTCAAGATGAGTGTCAAAACTTAATAAGTACGTTGCCCAAAGGAATTCAAGCCGTAATTAAAAATAAAGGCGACGTCACCCAGTGGTTAAGGTTTTGGATTTTGTATGTTTTCCTTGTTTTTAACAATTAAAAAATAATTTTAGGTTGAATGTTACAATAAAATGTTTTAAATTGTTTAAAATGTTGTTCCAAATGATAATAAAAATAAATATTTAAATTAAATTTACCGTGAATTAGCATAATTTTATTTAAAAAGAAAAAATATTGGTGGGCCAATTGAGATGGGACTTGGCTCGTACATAATTATAGGTATTTTTTTTATTAATTTATATCAGGATTTATAAAAATAAATCAATACTTTTTTACTGTTTTTATGTGTTTTTTACTATAAAAAAAAATGAAAAATTGTGCATAAAGTCACGAGCCGGGCCTCTCAGGCCGGTGGGCCCGGCTCGTGACTTTGTGTAGGTTTATAATACATTTTGAAATAATTATATTTATTTAAAAATTATTAATTTATATTAGGATTTATAAAAATAAATAATAAATCAATACTATTTTACTGTTTTTATGTGTTTTTTACTATAAAAAAAAAATGAAAAATTGTACACAAAGTCACGACTAAAATTGGGGGGAGGGAGGTTAAGAGAATAAAATTATCAATATAAATTCTAAACCCTTTGATCTATTTGTACGAAATTTCGCATATTTACTCTTTACGACCTTATGAAAATAACTCACTATATGAAATTGATAGATAGTAACTCAAAAGAGGGCTAAAAATTAATTTGAAATAAAAATTTTTCAAACAAAAATCAAAGAAAACTGATATTTACAATAGAAACGTTTCAAATTTAAAAGGAGTTATGATTGAATGCTAACCAACACAAAATTTAGAGGGGGGGGAGGAGTCTTTCGTAACTGATTATACATTTTTTTTTAATTTTAAATATAATAGAGGGGGAGCAGCTGTGTGGTAAATTCATGTGGATGGTCACATCAGATGATTTTATAAGGACAAATATCTATACAAGATGATTCATATTGAGTTTAAAAACTCCAATATCAATCATCTTACAATTCTACAACTAATCAAAATTTTTATTTAGAAATACATATATAGATATGTAAATACATACACTTAAATATTAGAACGTCATTTTCACCCTTTTAAAAAACCGACGATTCAGGAAATTGCCCCTCCTTTTTCAGGGTTTAAAAGGGACAACGTAGTAACCTCCGTGTATATTAATACTATTTTTATTAGTTCAAAATTTTGTGTACACCGATGCCTTGTTGATGGCCCGAGCGGGTCAAAACGTTGGCAAAAAAATAAATTAAATTTTATTTAATTCTGAGCACAAATAAAAATCGTCCTTTTTACACGAATTTAAATTTAAAAATAATAATAATATATCGCTTTTAACTAAAACAAAAAATTACCGACCAACTCTCGGTCTACCAAGTACTAATAATTATAAGCTCCAAGTACATGAATCGGAAATAGCTGATCAGCAACAATTACTAGAAAAATTCAACTTATAGTTTCTAACGCAGCAATAAATCACCCTTCAAAGTGAGCAGTGTGAAAACATTAAGAAAATTTTCAAGTAATAGTTGATAAATTTAATAACTTTGTTTTAGGATTTAATGGGTCCAATTTTCATTGGACACTAAAAATTTATTATTTGTGAAACAAGAGACAGAAAGCTAATAGTTAGTAGGGATTTACTACCAATCCATAACGCTCAGGGATGTATAATATCAGAAGAAGACAATAAAAGAGTGTGTCTTCTCCTGGAATTATAAATTTTATTTATTTATTTTTTTGTTTATTGTCTCCTTCAATATATAAAAATTCTGCTACTCTCGGCACAAAAACTTTCAATTTAATATAATATCGGATGAAATTCATCCTTATATGTAAAATTAAAAATTAACTATACATAATATTACTATAAAACTAAAATTACTATATTACAGTATATAAAAAATATATACAAGAGAGTATTGTCTCCCTTTCTAATATAGCTATAGTACCATCCCAGGAGGTGTTAGGCTACAGTTAATATTTATTTTCGTTTAGTTGTAACTAAATAAGATAATAATTATGTTATACCTTTTAGTGTATTTTATTTGTTGCATTTAATTTTTTGAAGTCGGTTTTATTTTTTTCTTAAAAATTTTTATTTTTCTCTTTTTTAGTGATGTTATTAATAGTGATCCTATCATCAGAACTTGACCAAATTAATATTACACCATCCCTAAGATACCCCCTTTCCAATAAAAAAGAATCATCGAAATCGGTTCATAAACAAAGAAGTTAGTCCTGAACAAACCTAACAAAAAAGGTCTAATACCTACGAAATAAAAATAATTTTAAGAAAAAAATAAAAACCGACTTCAAAAAATTAAATGCAACAAATAAAATACACTAAAAGTTATAAAATAATTATTATCTTATTTAGTTACAACTAAACGACGAAATATTAACATGAAATTACTTTTTGAAGTCGGTGCCAAACTAACTATACCTATAAGCGAGCATACCCTCCAAACATACTAAGTAAGATCCGTCGAGTGCGATTCATAAAAGGTATATGTTTGGCACCAACTTCAAAAAGTAATTTCATGTTAATATTTCGTCGTTTAGTTGTAACTAAATACAGATAATAATTATTTTATACCTTTTAGTGTATTTTATTTGTTGCATTTAATTTTTTGAAGTCGGTTTTTATTTTTTCTTAAAAATTTTTATTTGAAGTCGGTTAAAAAGAATTTGCGTCCATTCGAGTTCTCGGGACCATGAGAAAGAGCAGATAGAATATTTTTAATTAAAGAGACTGATGATAAAATTCAAAAGCTTTCGAATTAGTCTCTAACAAATCACTTATACTTACTATATATACCAGTGGCGTGCGGTCCATGAATGCTGTGGATGCGGCTCATCCCTAAAATTTGGTTGAATTTGGTCCAAGGCCCTAGATTTTAATTTTTTGACCCCTCGCCAATTTTGGCACCAGAAAAAAATAATAATCTTTTCGTCATTATAAGTTAATTTTATAGTATATTTCATTTTCCTGTTTTTTAGTTTGAAAATCTTATAATATTAATTGAAAAGTTTTTGTTTTTGCCGAGAGTAGCAGAGTTGTTGATTCACAAAGAGAAACAAAGAGATTGTCTTCTGCTTGATGCAAATAAACATATACACATATATATCAAGATGATATATCTGTATATATATATTATTTATTTGTTTGAGACTATAGTTTCGAAGACTTGGTCTTCATCATCAGTCTTTCTTCAATTATAAATGTTTTTCATGGAGTCAATATCATATGGATACTGAAAACTTGGTGTTCCTTCGTCACTGGAAAGCTAGCAACTAACAAAGACATTCTCTCCGGGCTCACACTCAAATATAACCATATGTTTCCCTTTCTTTTTTCTCTCCTTAGAAAGGAGGAATTTTTTCCTTTTATCTTTTGTTAGCAAACATCTTAAGTAGATTACTATTGGATAATTCAATTTGATTGTTTAAACAATGCAAATGCAAAGATTGCGAAGCAATATATGTGGGAAAGACCGAAAGAAATCTGAAAATTCGACTAAATGAACACATAAGAGATTATAAAAATAAAAAGTACGAAAATTCTTTTGCAGAACATTTAAATTCAAACAATCACTCCTTCCCAGAAGGTATTAGATTAATAAAAGGAGAAAGGGACCCAAAATTGATTAGCGCAATCGAATCTTTAGAAATTTTGAAGTCATTCAATAGAAATTCAGAACTCTGTTTAAACAATCAAATTGAATTATCCAATAGTAATCTACTTAAGATGTTTGCTAACAAAAGATAAAAGGAAAAAAATTCCTCCTTTCTAAGGAGAGAAAAAGAAAGGGAAACATGTGGTTGTATTTGAGTGTGAGCCCGGAGAGAATGTCTTTGTTAGTTGCTAGCTTTCCAGTGACGAAGGAACACCAAGTTTTCAGTATCCATATGATATTGACTCCATGAAAAACATTTATAATTGAAGAAAGACTGATGATGAAGACCAAGTCTTCGAAACTATAGTCTCAAACAAATAAATAATATATATATACAGATATATCATCTTGATATATATGTGTATATGTTTATTTGCATCAAGCAGAAGACAATCTCTTTGTTTCTCTTTATAATATTAATATTTACCCTCCCCCCACCCCTTAATTTTGGGTTCGATTTCAACCACAATCTAATCAGCTCTTAATCTCAATGCACCAAAACTACATGTGGAATTTCATTTTGAAATTCACACTAGATTTTGAGCTAGTATCTCCACAAAAATTTGGTAACGCGCGCACGCACAGACGTACTAACTAACGTACTAACAGAAATTTTGACAAAACAATTACTATCTCGAAAAATATAATTTTTTCGATGTTCACTTATTAGGGCTTTTTTTGTAGACCGAAATGCCACGGTTTCGCCCAATTTTTTTTAATCAAAATAGTTTCAGATTTTTTTGAAATATTTCGAAAAAAAATGAAGCAAAAAAACCACTTTTTTCATGCACGATTACAATATTTGACCATATTACCCTGTCAGGGCTGGCGTGACCTTTTGCGGGGCCGGATCCAAAAATTTTGCGGGGCCTGAATACACATTAAAATCCTACACTTAAATTTTACAACGAGGAATTATTTATTTACAAATGCTGTTACATATTATATATTTT
Source organism: Forficula auricularia (assembly GCA_024734495.1). Taxonomy (NCBI): domain Eukaryota; kingdom Metazoa; phylum Arthropoda; class Insecta; order Dermaptera; family Forficulidae; genus Forficula; species Forficula auricularia. Next base: position 646,052 of record JALMQS010000064.1, read on the forward strand.
TTATAAGATGAATCTATATATATAAAACTAGCTGACGCCCGGGCCTTGGGTCCGTCGTCACCTAGCCCCTGGCGGGTAGCGTCTCGTTTTATGGTTAAAATTTATATAGATAATAGCTGTTCCGACCACTCGTTGCTGTGACTAACTCTTATGCTTCACGCCTAAATAAATTGAAAATGCAAATAATTATAGAATAGCTATTAAAACAGTAAATGAATTATATATTACTTGTCAAAATTGTTCCCTTAACCAAAAATAATATTGACAGTTCCAAAAAGCTATTATCGGCCATCTTGTTTGTTTGCTTTTACCCCCAGAAAGGCGCTGGCGTTGTTTCCTCGAAAAAATATGTTTTACATGCCACAGGTGGGATATCTATATAAACACTATATATAAAAATACTCGTGTATTTGAATGGAAAGTTGTGTGAAAATTTCAAAGAAATCGGTGAAGAACTTTCGGAGATCCTTCAACGTATCACTTAAGCGTAACAGTACATTTTTATTTATATAGATTAAGGTTTTGTCTGTACATTGGTCCAAATCACGCTAAATTTTGGTTGCACACGTTTCAAGCATAGTTATGAACGAAAACACCCTCAACAAAATTCCTGTCTGTCTGTCTGTCTGTTTCTGTGGTTTCCGCGAAAAGTTGCTCACGATTCACGTAAAAAGGGCTGAAGGGATTATTATGAAATTTCATATTTGCATCAGATATCTTCTAACTTACGGGGTTGGGCACGGGTGCATGGTGCGGGGGGTGGAGATGCTGGGTGGTTTTCGGAGGGTGTGGAGTGGGGTGTGAGGGTGGGGTTCGTGGGTTGGAGGTCCGGGGGGCCAGCAAGAGTGCCGCCGAAGGCGTGCCTTGCAGCTAGTATTAAATAATAATACAATCCAATAATAATATCAAATAATTTTTCTCGCTTTTTTCGACGCCAAATCTTTGATAAGATTATCAAAATCGATTGAAATTGCTACTACACTTTCTACTGACAGAATAGGCAGAGATGAAAATCTCTCATGGCTTATCGATGATCGCGGATAATTTTTTATTAGTTTCAACTGCGAGGCCTCTCAAAACGTGGGGCCAGGTTCCGGCGAACGCGCTGAACCTGCCTTGCGCGAGCCCTGTACCCTGTATGGTAAAGTAAAAAGTTATTATTTTTTTTCTTCACTAACGGAGAGGAAACTGCGTCGTTTCTATTCAATCCAAGTCGAAAGTTCGGAACACTTCGGAAAACTTCGTTCTTCCTTGTTTTGAAATTTCAAACGCCATATGGTTAGCTTTTATTTGTTCTCAAATGGTTAAATAGGTTAATATAAATAATATTATTATAATTAATTATTATTAAGAATTTTATTATAATGGAATATAACAAGAAATTTCTTTTTTCAGGAAATTATTTAAAGATATGGTGAATATAGAAGATTAACTAAAGAAACATAAATTTATTAGGTTCTATTTCTCTCCTCAACGACTAGTTTCGACAAATATACAAGCTGTCATCTTCAGGACGATTCTATTTTCTTTTTACAATATATTAAATATTGATCATTGATAATTCTCTCCATTTTCGATGTTTTCAAATATAGACAAATCTCAGGTGACAAGGTTAGTATTATACCTAGGTACTTAGTCCAGTTAAATTGTGGCCAAAGGGGCCCCTAGCGGGAAACTTTTGGGGTAGTTTTGATTTCTTCCATCCTATTTGTTTTTTGGAATTCTAAATCCGAATCTGAGCTTTGCTAACCAAATTTCGGGACGGAACATTGAAAAAAATAGAAAAAAGGTAAAAAATCTCATTTTTGGTGATTTTTTGCTTATAACTCGAAAACTATCAACTATAACCTTCCTATTTAAAATTCAAGACATAAAATTTCCTACAAACATTTAGGGTCTTTTTCTCCGACGAACCGTTCAGGCTCAAGCGCTAGTTAAAAATTGCCGTATTTTGACTGTCTCCGCAAAAACCCACTTTTTCTACTCCAAAACACCTATTTATTATTAAAAGGTGTCATTAAGTTTAGGTTATTCCATATTTCGAAAATACAAAATTTAGTTATTAAACCTCTGATTTGGATTCAGCACCAAAAAAAAAAAAAATAGGATGGAAGAAATCAAAACTACCCAAAAAATTCCTGATAAAAAAACAATTTAACTGGACTATTATGGATCATAAATTATTTCCTATATTTCATATTCTTCTTAAGGTTCTGTTTAAAAATTGAACGGAACCCTATTACTGTGACGCAATGTCTTGTCTTTTTGTCAGAACATTGTAGTTCATAAACTAAATAAAATACAAACATGAATTTACAACTAAAATATATTCTAAAATCCTATTAAAATTTTAATCTAATGAATTTTTTGTGATGTCAAAAATAAAGAATATTTTTTTATCACTCGGTTAAGTTCTCATTAAGAAGAATTTGAATATTTTTTTTCCTTTTTCTAAATTTATTTAGCTTTAAAATATCGGTCTTAAAAAGTCCCTAAGTGACTATTTTTAGGTAATTTTTGTACCTAAATGGCTCAACTTATAATTTTGAAAAATTTCTAAAATTCACTCAATCTCTTCTTCTCATCCACAAATATGAAGAAACGGGTTATCTAAAATATTTTTGGGGATATAAGCTATGAAACTCTCAGCATGGTCGTATCCAAAACTTTTTCTAGGAGAGGGAGCAAATTTAAGATAAATTTCTCGTAGATAATGGCCTTTAATTTTTATATTTATTTACTTATATATATTACCCTTTTTGAAGGATACAGAGTGAATTTCCCAAAGAACAAAAATAAAAAAATTAAAGGCAAACAGAGATTATTTGCATGCTTTAATAAAATTTATAAATTTCAAAATAATACTATAATTTCTTTTTAGGACTCAGGACAAACGAAAATAGCTTAAAAAATAACATGTTGCTGAGAACATATGTATCGCACTCAATATATATGGAAGTGAAACCTGGACGATTGGAGAGACAGGCCTTTGTAATATGATAAAGAAGAATATTGAAGATAATTGGGTAAATAGAATTTGATATGAAAAACTAGATAGGATTAGAGGAAAAAGAACTTTGTGTATGAATTTAAGGAAGATAAGAGCTTATATGGATTTTCTACCTCATCCTCAACACATATCGGTATCTGGATTTATTTTACGTTATACTAATTAAAGACAGAATAATCACTCATGTTGGAAAATAAGGTAAAAAATATATTATCAAAAGGACACGAGAATCTTGAGACCTTTCACATATCCGGCTTGAAGGTCTAGCCAAGCGAGCTACAAGTTTCCGAACCCAAACTAATCCTAGTTGTCTATTTGCAGTTTGTATGCTACTACATTTGATTAATTCTTTATTTATTACACGGCTCTATCTGTAGATCTATATTTTTAAACAGCATTGAACAAATTAATGAAAAAAATATTTTACAAGCTAAGAGTGATTAATCGAAAGGTGTTTAACTATGGAATAATTAATATTAATAATTCATTTCTTTTCATCATCATCATTGAGTATACAGTCCTAAGATTGCTTTGATGCAACAATCCGTCTCCACTCGACTCTGTCCCCCGCCAGCTGTTTGACCTCTCTAAATGTTGTTGTGCCGCCGACGATATTTTCCTTGAATATAAATATAATTATTCTTAAGGGTAATGTTTGTCGATCGGCGTCCCTTTGATGCTCGAAGGCCCCTTTTTGACAATAGGAGAGCGGAGTTTACGATTCGCTTCCTGGACCTTCAATAAATATGAAATGGCTCTTAAAGCAAGTCGTAAATAATTGTCAGATGGCCCAGATGTGTAAATGTCATTTTAGCGTGAGAAATATCTAAAGATTAAATTTCCAGAAATGGGAGGAATGACTTTAAGATACGCCCCGCTAATTAAGAATTTGGCCTATGAGAAGGAATCTTAAAATTTCGACTCTTGAAGCAGTTTTTAGTCAGTTGAGAGAGGCGGACAGTTCTATTTTGGAATCCACTGGGGACAGTTCAAAGCTGAAGCCCACTGGAGGCAGTTGTTAACTTGGAGAAGAGATGAATTCAAGTCATCCGGCCATCAGCTGGAGACAAGTGTATTTATAATTAACTAATAAAAATAATCAAAAGTAAATAATGCTCTTTCTTTGAACAATCTCTCCTACTTCAATTAAATCATCAATCGGCATCTGGCTTAAACAGGTCGAATCGCTTGGGCGCATTACCAGACCCTTCACGGAGAGCTATCTTCGAGATAAATCAACAAATCGCCAACCTTTCTCTGGTCAAGAAGGGTTGCAACCAAAAACTTAGTGTTGTCGTAACAATGTCTCGCATCCCATATCCCCAATTATTTGGTTGAAATATTCTAATCTGGGTCTTCCCCTTTTCTTTCCCACCTCCCCCTCCAAGATATCCCTAAGCAGTCCCCCATGTCTCAGTGTGTGCCCCATCTGACCTCTTCTCTTCTTCAGACTCTTCCAGAAAGTTCTTCTTTCTCCGATTCTTCCAAGAACTTCTTCATTTGTAATTTCATCCATTTGATGTTCATCATTCTTCTGTAGCACTACATTTCGAAAGCCTCTAATCTCTTTCTCTCCGATTCTCTAATTGTCCAGGTTTCACACCCGTCATCTTCCTGTTTTCTAAGCTGATTGAGGAGGAGCATAGTAGTTTTTGTTTTGAATTAAACCCCATTTTTGCTTGGGCAATTCTTGATTTAATTTCGTTTTTGCTCCTCCCATCCCATGTTATTTTACTTCCTAGGTAGCGGAATTCCTTAACTCCTTCTAGGTTTTCTTGGTTAATTTTGATGCATTGCTGTCTCGTTTGTTCTTTTTTTGTACATACTAGGACCTTGGTTTTATTCTTGTTTATTTTCATTTTGATTTCTTCTATTAGGATTTGGTTAATTCCATTCAGAGAGTCCTCTAATTCTTTTTTGTTGCTTCCTAAAAGGGCAATGTTATCGGCAAATCTTAACATAGGGATCTTTTGACCTTGGAATTCGATACCTGTATCAATTTTGTCTTTGAATTCTTTTATCGTTTCTTCTATGTATAAGTTGAAAATCATGGGTGACAGCACACATCCTTGTCTTACACCTTTTTTATTTTGGCTTCTCTTTGCTCATCTCCAATATTTATTATTGCCGTCTGGTTTTGGTATAAATTGTAGATTAGTCTTCTCTCCTTAAATTTTATTCCCGCCTGTTTTAATATTTTAAACATAATTTCCCAATTGACGTTATCGAATGCTTTTTCTAGGTCTATGAATCCGATGTAGACAGATTCTTCCCTGATAAAAGCCCTTTCTATTATTAGTCTAAGAGAGAGAATTGCTTCTCGGGTGCCTCTGTTTCTTCTAAAGCCGAACTGGTCTTCCCCCAGATTTTCTTCAACTCTTTGTTCTATTCTTCTTTGGATTATTTTGGTTAGGATTTTGGAGGCATGTGAGGTTAGGCTAATGGTCCTGAAATTTTCACATTTATCCGCGCCTGTCTTTTTGGGAAGAGTGACTATTTTGTTTTTTTGGAAATCTTTTGGGATGATTCCCAATTTATAGATTTTGCTAATTAGTTCAAAAAGTTTGTCACGTGCCTTTTCTCCAGAGTTCTTTAGGATTTCAGCTTGTATATTGTCTATTCCGGGTGCTCTATTATTTTTTAGTTCCTTCAAAGCTGTCTCGAATTCTGACCTGAGTATGTGGTCTCCTAATTCGTTTTCGTCCACAGATTCTTCTTCTTCTATTGGGTTCATTGTTTTTTCTTCTCCATAGAGTTTTTCTAGGTATTCCTTCCATCTATTTGCCTGTTCGTTTTCGTATAGAATAATGTGGCCTCCTTCATCTCTTATGTTCTTGCTTTTTGGCTTGTCTTCTTCAAAATTTCTTTTTATTGCCCGATAGGCTACATCAACTTTTCCCAATACTAGATTTTCGTTGACTTCTTTACATTTTACTTGAATCATTTTTTCTTTTGTTTTTCTGCATTCTCTTATAATTTTATATGTTTCTTTTCCTTCTTCGTCTTTTCTGTTCTTAAATTTTCTTCGTTCGTCAATCAATTCCAGTATTTCGTCTGTAACCCATGGGTTTTTAATTTCGTTTTTCTTTGATTGAAGAACTTCGTTGGCTGTATCGGCCAGGCTTGATTTCATATCATTCCATTCTTGTTCGATTTCTTCTTCTTTTTTATTTGTCGGTGTTTTTTCTTCCAGTTTCTTATTCATTATGTTTTCGAAGAGTTTTTGAGTTTCCTTAATTTTTAATTTAGATATATCCCAGTTTTTCCGCGACCCCCCCCTTTTTATTAGTTTTTTAAATTTTAGTTGGCATTTCATCGCAATTAGATTGTGATCACTAGATTTATCAGCCCCAGGATAGCTTTTGCAGTCCTTTTTCTTTTAGAAAAAAATAAAAACAATAATTTTGATCGATGCGAGTGAATTGACACAATTTATATTTACATATTTTCACTTGGAAACATTTTCAGAATAAGATTCCAAGACGCCGTGAATAAAATAGAAAATCTTTAGCAATCTTCTGATTCCATGATTGCCTGTCTAATCCAAAAGAATTATCCATTTCAAAAAAAAATAAAAAAAATAAATCTCCAGACCACAAATAAGGAGTAGGTAATTATGACACATTTTTATTTATTTATTTTTTATTGTCATAGGAAAAAACCTACATATTTTTTATTAATAATATTGAAGAAATTTATTAGATTGGAACAGAGGATGTTTTCTCCCCCATGATAATACTTCCTTACTTACTCCTGGGGGCTACAACCCTTAGTGGTTCTTGCCCTCACGGGCGATCCTTCTCCATACAGTCCTATCCTGGACTGCCCTTTCCATATTTTGGACTCGGAGATAATACAATAATATAATCTTATCTCTCATTAAATCTACTCATTCAATCTATCAATTTTCCTCCATAATAGTCCCCCCCCCCCAACATAACACTCTTTAAACCCTCACTGAACATCTTAAAATGACTTCCTTTCACAGTTACCAGGAGGCCATTAAATTCTGTCAATTTCCTTCCAAATATTGTCGTCTATCCCCTCAACTTGCCCTAGTTATATTTTTATTTTTTTATTTCTAGCCCCAGTAGTTTCAGAAAGAGTTTCTGATTCATACAACCAGATGAAAACGTAATTTTTGGGGTTTTTTCTTGTTTCACCCCTCTAAAGTTTGATTTAAAGAAATTTTTTTTGACAAGCATTTAAGTCTTAAAACTAACTTTCATACAGAATTTCACGTTATTAGCTCCAGCAGTAATGGAGAAATAATCATAACTTTTATTGAAACCCTGTTTCTCTAATTTTTATAGGCCTTTGATTTCATAGTATTCCCTCAGAAACTTATCAATAGATTTGATAAAGTTTTTTTAAGAGGAAAATTTATCGTCAAATTAAAATTTTATTTGCCATATAAAAACAATTCAACACCTGGTAAATGGAATTTACTTGGAAATAATATTTGTTTGAATTCTTATTTTGCTAATTATTTTAGAACAAAATAAGTGCTAGAGACAAAAATTAAGCAGCAATAAAAGCTACATTAGATATGTAAATTTAATTTTGGCCAACTTTTATTAAATACAGAGACTGGGTTGCAGTTGCACAATTTTAAATAATTCACGAGAGTTTAAAAATTTGTTTGAAAGTTTTTTTCAATCTAAAATTGAATTACATTTTTGATGACCACTAACTAGTATAATATATGAATCACTCTTATTTTAAAATCATTAAATTTATTATAATATTTTTTTATTCTATCTAACCCATGAAATTGGGTTAAAAAAGTTAAAGCCGAATGTTGTAATTTATTAAAAAATATTAATTAATTTTCTATTTATCTAGTTGAGGTGAAAAAAATATTTATTATTTACTAATTCAAAATAATTTTCAGGTTCTAATTTATTGAAAAGGAAGATGAATTATAAGAAGCAGACAGGAGTCCTGCAACTTAACTTTTAAATGCGAATCAAGTTCGAAGCGCCAGAAGAAATTAAAACATCCGCATCACAACAACGCAACAAGCAAAGGATAGATCAGAACATGTAGGTTGATGCATAAATTCATGCAGCGTTTTCGCTGTGGCATATGCCCCCTGATGGTTAAAAGGTTAAAGTGCTAGTGCATGAAACTTCCTTTACTAGAAATAAATAAATATTCTTCAAATACTTCTCTATCTTAGTTACAATTAATAAACCCCTTTTTTTGAAATTGTTACCGTGGGTTGCTCTATTTCTGAAAACGGGACATTTCTTCGTCCCGAAGCTGTGCTATGATAATGGGATAGGCTACCTAAAAACGGGACGTATGGTACATTAGCCAGGCTACAACAATTCAAGCTCTCAGTATGGGACGAACAGTAGAGGCGCTAGCTAGATTTTTTTTTATGATATTGATGTGAGAAGGAGATACACCAGAAGGTCCATCCCCTAAAGGCCTGTATGGGCTGGCCCCTCCATCGTGAAAAGAACAGAGTAGAAGGAAAAGAAGCCGGGATCACGAGCCAAATCTCAGAAAGTTAGATATAGTCCAATTTACTAAGTTTTTAGGGCTTCGAGCAGTGGTAAATTCTCCGCGCGATAAATTAGGTTAAATTTATCTCCACTAAATTGGAGTTTAAGAAACTTGCGAAGAGGATTAAAGGATGAAGGCTATACATTTTTATCTAAAATTATAATAGGTTGGAGTTGGTGAGTGTGTTCACAGTGAGGAAAAATAAAATAATTTGAGTTAAACACATTTAATTTTTAAATTCTTAATACACATCACCGGCAAAAAAAACGCAACACCTAATTTTTTTTATTTTTAATATTTTAATTTTATAATATTTATCTTTGAACATATAAAAATCATTAATATAATTTCTAGGATAATTTTAAATATACAAATTTTAATTAAAGTTTAAAAATGTTACTTTAAAGTTTATTTTTTCAAAAAAGTTCTAATATATAAATGTAAATTGTCCCACTTAATTATCACAAATAATCACCAAGCGGCTCATCTTTTAATGATTTTTCGCAACTGAAAATCACAAAATTTAATTTTCTGGAAAAAATGTATTGTTTAATATAATTTAACAAAATTTGATATTTGGAAACAATGTTAGCGATTTGTAATTAAATTATTAATAATATAGATTAAAAGTGTTTAAAGTTATATAAAATTACTTTAAAAATGATATAAATTAAGTGGATATCGATGAGGCAGTCCAAAAAAGAAGATAATTTACACTATCTTTTTATTCATAAAACCGACGTTTCGGAGGCTATTTCCTACTTCTTCAGGGAATAGCCTCCGAAACGTCGGTTTTATGAATAAAAAGATAGTGTAAATTATCTTCTTCTTTTTGAGACTGCCTCATCGATATCCACTTAATTCACTTATCAGTCCGTCTCCAAAAATTACTCCAATGGTATAAATGTTTGAACTTTGTTAAAAAATTGATTTTATAAAAGTTAAAACATTAAAAATACAAAAAAAAATTAGGTGTTCCGTTTTTTTTGCCGGTGAGTGTATATTTCGAGTTGTTCGCCCATCATCAGGAGTACCTACATCGACTAAAAGACAAAGTGAAGAAAACGGGAAATTGTTTAGAAGGTTTAGAAGCTGGGAAATATCTATAGAAACACATACATAAATATATACTCATAAAGAATATATATTTTATTTATTTTTTTAAGTCAACGATCTTTTTGAAAGAGTTTCTCACTATATTTATTTTTTGAGTTGTTGGAGCAAAAGAGTAATAGATTAGCACAGACCCAGAAGCATAAGGTTTTGCATAATCTTTGGAAAAGTAGCTTACCATTGCTTATTTCAATAGTTAAATCTAACAAGTTTATGGTGTTATTCAGAGAAAATTCACTTGTGAAGGTCATAAAGGGATCTATATTATTAAACATGTCTACAATACTGCCAAAAGTTTATTTCTTTGATATAATCAAAACGTCAAATCTGTTGTATGAAATCACATCAAGTGTTGGTTCCATTATGATACCCTCATAATACTGCATGACTATGTCAGCTATTGTAGGTGACAAATTACTGCCCATTGCTATCTTTTGCAGTTGTTTGTATATCTTGTCTTTGAATTTAAAAATGAATTGTTAAAAATTAATACCAAAGCTCTAATTATCTCCTCTTTTGTGATGGTGATATGATACTTAGTTATTTAGATATTTAGAATTGAAGATATCCAGAAATACTAGGGGGGATATGCTAGTGTACATATTTTCAGCGTCCATAGAGTTGATAGTGATCTGAAATTTCTTTATACTTCAGAAGTTCAACCAAATGTTTTGAATTTTTTATCAATTTGTCTTCGTGGACTATTAGTGAGTTGAGAATTGGCTTTAAAAATAATGTTAAATTTTCAAATGGATTGTTTCTTCTATTGCCAATTGGTCTGAAACTTAGATCTTTTTGTGTATTTTGGGTGCAAAATACATTTTAGGAATTTCACAGTGTGTTTTTTGTAAAATCATACATTGTTTCTTGTCCAGGTAGTTTTTTGATTGCCAATCTTTTATTAAATTATTTGTTTCAGTGATCAGTGAATTTAAAGGGTTTTTTACTTGAATAGAATTTGACTCGTTTCTTCATCATCCACTAATCTATCCAATATCAATACTACGTTACCTTTATCCGAGCTGGTTAGAATAATTTGTTCCCTTTTTTCATTAAGAAATTCTTTTGTTAGGATATATCTATCCTTTATTGAATTGTGTATGGTGTTTTCCTCGAAATTGCTTATATATATTTTGTTATTTTTAGATGACTTTATCCTCTTAATTATTTTTACTGTTTTGAGCTTTAATATCATTCTTGCTTTAGTCCAGATCCCTAATTCCTTACTCAATGTTTGAAATTATGGAGAAAGCTGGTTTTTGGTTAACTTCTTTGAATATAGAAAAATTATTTCCTAAAGGAACTTCAACTTTAGATAGGTTCTTCATTCTTCTCTCTAGCTCAGTGTTTTTCAACCTTTGGTTGAGCGAGGAACCCTAGAGCACTTATATTAATTTCTGAGGAACCCCCTAGCACTAAAATATGAGATATTTAATTTTTTGTCAAAATATCAACATCATGCTATTTTTATAGCTTCCAAATATAACATACCGCCGCCGATGACGGTGTTGCCACATTTTAAAAATTTGCTAGATTTTGGGGAAATTGGGTACAAAAAAACGTGCATTTTAACCTAACATTTTTAATTTCAAGAATATTATTATTATTACATTTTTTGGTAATGTCATTGGGATACCTATATGCCACTTTCGGATCGGACAGGTTTTTTTTACATATTTAATGTATACTCATAAATAATATTCTCATCTATTTAAAAAGCAATATTATTTCAAACGTCATTAATAACAAAATAATAATAAAACAATTTAAATGATGTTTTCATTTTGTTACTAATGAAACGTAATCGTTGTATTATAAGAAAGTTAAGGAACTTCAGAGCAACAAAAATGGTATCACTGAGACAATTACTAGTGATGTTCATCGCATTCTTAAGTATCAATGGTTTTATTTGACTATAACGTAATACTTAGACTCTAAATTTAGTATTCTTTTTATTTACATGACAAATTTTTTGAGGGGTGATACTACTAACTATTATTTTTGTTTTTCTATTTTTTCTTTTATTGACCTTTAGGCGCGGGTAACCCCAAACCTTCCTTTGTGAAACTCTGGGGTTCCGTGGAACCCAGATTGAGAAACACTGCTTCTTTAGTTCATTGTTATTCCAAAAAGTATGTCTAACTTTATCCGATTTTCGTATTAAGAAGTTTGACTGTTGCAGTATTTTGTTACTTATTTCTGAGTCAAATTTTCTGCTATAATATGAAATCATTTCTTTTGAAACATCATTAACCATAAAATTAGAGATTACTCCCAAAAGATAATCCTTTTTCCATTTTAGGAATTTTAATTCTCTCTGACTTTTAGATATTTGAATGGTCATTAATCTCCTGTTTATGTGTTCGTTAAGGTTGTTCATTTCATTATCATTCATAAAATTGAGATGGTTGTTATTTCGTAGATTTACCTTGATGCAGTTAGGCGTAAGTAACACTGACTTCATCCGCAACAAATTCTTGATGTCGTTCTCCAAGTTTTTATCCTTTTAGTCAAGTTGATGATTTTCTAGAGATATCCCACCGTTGCACTGCCATAGAGAGTTAATAAATAGTTGAAAGAATACATGTTGATTTATAAAACAAATTAATTAATTTGTTTTATAATTTGTATACGAAGGAGTTAATCAAAAAAATTCACATAAAAATAATAATTTCTCATTCCTAAAAATTTAATTTGTTTTATTTTTATCTAATATTGGCTTGCGATTTCAGACAAACTGTTTGAAATTCAATATGTAGTATCGTGGATGGAAAAAGTGTTTTTTGCTTCGTTTTTTCAAAACTATGTTGATTAAAAAAAATGAGAAAAATCATGGCTTTTTAGAAAACATTATAGAGTGATCATAGAACAAATTATATTTGACGAGCTATTAATTATTTTTTCAAAATGTCTGTTAGTACGTTAGTCTGTGCTTTACCAAATTTTGTTTAAGTCTTAGCTCAACAAGTAGTGTGAATATCAAAACGCAATTTCACACCTACTTTTGTTGTATTGAGATTAAGAGTTGATTAGATTTTGATTAAAATTGAACTAAACATTAAGGGGGGGGGGGGGGGGGGGGGGTTCTTAAAAAATTAAAATTATAAAATTTTCCAACTAAAAAAAAAACAAGAAAAAAGGAATTTAGTATAAAATAAAATATAAAAAAAAGGAAGCCATTATTTTTTCGGGAACCAAAATGGTTAAGGGGGGGGGGTTCAAAAAATAGAACGACCCTTTGATCGATTTGTACTAAATTTAGCATATGCACCCTTACGCCTTTATATATTTAAAATAAAATATTATTCATTGCTATGGTAATGATCCCAAAATTGGGTGTTCTTTCGTAAATGGTTATAAATTATTTTATTAAATACGAGATTGGGATCAGATGTATAGTAAAGCTATGTGGATGGCCACATCAGTTTATTTTTATTTTTACTAGATAACCCGGCTAATTACGAGTCGGAATTCCGTACTGAGGGTTCCGTTCCTTTTATATATTCCAAAATACTTGGTATATCAAATTAATTTTTTATTTTTCGATGATAAAGAGAGAATGAGAAAATTGGCATGATTTTTCCTTAGTTTTAAGTTAAGCCACAAATTGGCCGATTCAGGCTCTCTCACACCGTCATTTTAAAACGAGCACACTATTTGTTGTAACATTTTTTTACTCTCTTGTTGGTTAATAAATTGACTATCCTGTATTTAATCTATTTCTTTGTCAAAAAGACACATTAGTTTAGGTAACTTTCCTGCTTTTGGACCTCGTGTCTGCCACTAGAATAGGTAAATCAAGAGAGTTGCTTCTGGAAATAAAGTAATTACATACTACCTATATTAGTTTGTCGTATTTCATCTGACTCACTCATCATTATTCCAATCACCTCGCTTCTACAAGAACTCACTTACCCAAGCATATCCCAGGTTTTCAGATTTTCCATCACAGCGTAACACCCTCCGAATCAGTTGAGATTGCTCAGCGAATTTATCTAGATCCGAACACTAGGGTTCCAGAAGTCAATACAGTACTTGAAGCTGTGGTTTTCGGGAAACTGATAGGGCTATTGCCATGGGGGATTTACAGCTAGATTGGGTCTCTTTCTATCGTCATTATTACGCTAGTCATCCACCACTATATACGAGTGGATTTTACCAAGGAAGCAAAACACACTCATACATACATAAATATCAAGGGGTAACGTTGTCATTCAAATGCAATATGCATATCGAATCCCTCTAGCCAATATGTTGAACTTTTCTCATTCTCTAATTTCTCGTTACATCCCTGGTAGAAAAAGTAACCAGAATTTCTGGTCGCACGCCAAATTCTGGCCGGATTTTCTGTTCAGAATCTGGTCGCATAATTATGGCTAAATTCTTTCCATTAAATGGCTAGATTCTTTCCAATAAATGTCCAGATTCTCGCCTCGAATTTTTTCCCTTCGAAGTACTAACACTGATGTAAAATATAATAATCTACACCAAAATTTTTCATTCAAGTAGTCTTTCCACTTTATTCATTCATTTCATAATCTTGGTGTATATTATTATATTTTATTAATAAATGAATTTATCTTTAAGGACCAATCATAGATTTTAGAGAAAATATTTTTACAATGCATATATTTTATGTTTATTTGCATCAAGCAGAGGACAACCTCTTTGTTTCTCTTTATAATATTATTTTTACTTGTTAGAAATAATTTTTCTTTTTTATTTATTTTTAATTTTCTCTTATAATTTCCTCGTCATCTAGAAACATATGTTGAAGCGATTATTAAACTGAAGTTTCTTGAAGGTAATGAGCATGCTTTCACTTTGGAATCAGGAGAGGAAGTATCCGAATAAAACATTTAAATGCAGAATAGGAAACATTAAAAGAGGCATTGAAGAATTGCCCAACATTTGATATAAATATTCGTAATTCATTATCAGATACGAAGCCCCAACTTAAAAGAAATTTAACATCAACCATGAAAAATTCTCCTTCAAAAAAAAAAAAAAGGGAAAATTGATCAACTTGAAGTTGAATTAAGTGGAGAAAATGATAGTTCGGCATCAATATCGGAAATATCGGAAGGTAACAAAAATATAAATATATACCTTCACTAATTTACATTCATTGCTATTATTTCATATATATTTTCAGATGAGACCGTATTCAACAATGTAACAGAGATCCAAGATTGATTGTGCGTTACCTTATCAACCGGTACTTCTATAATAAATATTGATAAGGAAGTAAAGGGGATCGAAGCAAGAAGTCTCGTTCCTGATTATAGTAAGTAGTAATAATATTTTTTTTAAATGTCTGCCATAAACAAAAAAAATGTCTTTTTAGATCGGATTTTTCGTATAGAAAACTTGCTCGACGAAGTTAAACATGACATTAAAAACCTTATTATGCAACATATTTCGGAGGCTAGAAAATTCGATATCTCGAATCAATTGGATCCTGCACAGGTACTGCAGACGAGAACTTTATTCTTCCCCTAAAAACTCTGGATGAATTTGAAAATTTCTCAAATGCACTGGAAACAAGCCAAAAACGTTCGAAAAAATACTGTACGTGTATCTTTATATTATATAACGTTTGGAATTTGAATCGGCTATAAAATAAACTGCAACGGATCGTTGCTAAACTTTATCCAAATTCATTTGAAATATTAATATGTTCTAGAGTAAAGTACTTTAAAATATAATTTTACTAAAAACTTTATTTAACCTTTTTTGTGGGTCCCAAGGTACTTAATTAGGATATTAAATTTCATCAAAATTGGTTAAGTTATTTTCAAGATATTTAGAAAAAACTAAAAAAGTACTGAAATAAAGTACTAATGTTTGTGGACCGATATGTACCAAAACTAATCAGCGCTTCATTTTGTTAAAATCCTGGTAGGTTTTCAATTTCAATTCATTCGGTGCAACGGTGTGGAAAAATTCGTGGACGAAAAAAACGATAACACACACACACACACATACATTCATCCATCCATCCATCCATACGCACGCACTTCCAAAAAAAATGGCACTTTTTGGCCTCTCGGCGAGATCCCAGGTAATTTTTGGCAAAACCGTCACGTGCTAAAATTCAATCTCATTGAATACTTCAATTTGTGACCTTAATTGAGTCCATGGGTTCCGTAGTCTTTACCTGAGGACCCTTTGAAGTCGCGCTTGCCGCGAGAGCGATTCCAATACTTTCTCCCATGCTTCGCATTGGATAAAGTAAAAAAACTAATGGATATTTTTTCAAAATTATGAGTTTATTAGAAAGATTGGACATTTTCGTTTTAGAATGAAACACAACATCATTCAAATGACTGCCACGGCTGGCTTGACAGTACCCCATCCGATCAACCAAATTTTTCAGTACATTTTCAATTGGGTTTATCACTTGCCACACAGCCAACGTAACAATCGATCTTTTTCGCACTTTTTTTAGAAATCGAATAATGATTTTGTGTTTCATTCATAAATGAAAATGTCGAATCTTTCTAATAAACTCATAATTTTGAAAAATATTCATTAGTTTTTTTACTTTATCCAATGCGAAGCATGGGTAAAGTATTGTAATCGGTTGCGCGCCATCGGGACTTCAAAGGGTCCTCATTTAAAGACTACGGAACCCATGGACTCAATTAATGTCACAAATTGTAGTATTCAATTAGGTTGAATTTTAGCACGTGACGATTTTGCCAAAAATTTCCTGGGGTCTCGTCGAGAGGCCAAAAAGTGCCATTTTTTGGAAGTGCGTGGGGATGGATGGATGTATGGATGTATGTATGTTATCGTTTTTTTCGTCCACGATTTTTTCCACATCTTTGCACCGATTAAAATGAAATTTAAAACCTATCATTCTTTTAACAAAATAAAGCGCTGATTAGTTTTTGGTATATATCGGCCCACAAACATTAGTACTTTATTTGGGTACTTTTTTAGTTTTTTTTAAATATCTTGAAAATGACTTAACGAATTTTGATGAAATTTAATATCCTAATTAAGTATCTTGGGGACAACAAAAACGGTTAAATAAAGTTTTTAGTAAAAGTTATATTTTAAAGTACTTTACTCTAGAGAAAAATAGTACTTTTTTAAATTCCTTATTTTACCAAAAATTAAAAAATAACTTTAAAATTTATTCATTTGATCGGTAATATAGCTCATTTAAACTTGCTTAAGTAAAAATGGTTAGGCTTCTCGCTGTGAAATGATAAACATTTGGGAGGAAATTTTATAAGTAACCATAGCAACTGCGTTGTTTTTTTATTCGTTACCTTTGCTGAAGACATAGAGGAATCGACTTAAAATCAAAAATAGCGATTGATTCTGATTTAGTACTTGAGGAATAACCATTCTACATGTATATTTAATTTTTGACATTTCGGTTTTTATTGGTAACCATTGCTGAAGACATGGAGGAATCGAGTTAAAATCAAAAATAGTGATCGATTCTCATCTATACATGAGGAATAACAATTCTATATTAGGTTTTTGACGTTTCGATTATTATTGATAACCATTGCTGAAGACATGGAGAAATCGACTTAAAATAAAAAATAACGATCGATTCTTATCTAATACTAGCGGAATAACCTTATTGCATTCCATTTTTGAAGTTTTTCAAGTTGAGTTGTTTGTCATAAAAGCATTTATTCTTTTTTGATTTTAAGTCGATTCTTCCACGTTTTCAGTAGAGGTTGCCATTAATTGTCAAAACATCAAAAATGGAATGCAATAAGGTTATTCCGCTAGTATTAGATAAGAATCGATCGTTATTTTTAATTTTAAGTTGATTTCTCCATGTCTTCAGCAATGATTACCAATAAAAACCGAAACGTCAAAAATCCAATATAGAATGGTTATTCCTCGACTATTAAATGAGAATCGATCATTATTTTTGACTTAAAGTCAACATGAACTACATATTGCAAGTGATATCTGATTAATAATAAAGGAATAAACATATTAATATTTCAAGTGAATTTGGATAAAGTTTAGCAACGATCCGTTGCAGTTTATTTTTATAGCCCATTCAAATTCCAAAAGTTAAATGGCCCACCCTATATATTGATTATTTTTTTGTTTACTTAATTTTTCATTTTATATTATTGTTTCTTCATTTTAGGCCTCTCTACTTAACACATCCATTGACAGGGACCATTGCATTTTAAAAGTCTTGTATCGTTGCTGAAAATGTTCTTTCACAAGGATATGGATAGAAAATTTACCGCGTCAAAAGACACAGATAGAAAACAAAAATTTAACAACACATCACTTTTCGATTGTATAGCAGGTAATATATCTTTTTACTTTACCATACAGGGTATGGTCAAGTATTGTAATCGTGCATGAAAAAAGTGCTTTTTTTCCTTCTTTTTTCGAAATATCTCAAAAACTGCTGAAACTATTTTTGATTAAAAAATTGAGCGAAACCATGGCATTTCGCTCTACAAAAAAGCTCCAATAAGTGAACATCGAAAAAATTATATTTTTCGAGATAATAATTGTTTTGTCAAAATGTCTGTTAGTTAGTTAGTCTGTCCGGTTGTCTGGTTGTCGGTGCATATCGACCCAAAATTGGGGGTGGAGGGGGGGTTAAAAATTAAAAATCTAGGCCATTTGACCAAACTCAACCAAATTTTGTACACATAATCAGTGGGCCCCCAGGAGTCTAAAAATGCAAAAACTAACTCCCCCTACATGAATATAAATAATTTTATTAAATATTAAATATATGTGAGGGGCCAGGTTGTATGGTAAAGACAAGTGGATGCCCATATCATAACACATCAGCTTATTTTTAAAAGAATAATGTACAAATAAATTTGTTTGTATTGAATAAATATTTAAAATATAATATGATTTCAGGTATTATTCCTCATCGACGACAGCTGGCACATCTGGATACATCCGAAAAAGAGCTGAACAAACCATTAAGTGCCTTATTGACGAATCTAGAGAAATGGGATGCAAAGAAAAAATAATGTTATTAGTGATATTCATTTTTAAAGGAAAATCAAAGAGGCTTTCCTCTGCTTGATGCAAATAAACATATATAATAAGAAGAATCGCTCAACATTACCCTACACATTTTGTTGTTTACTTATTTTTTCATTTTATAATATTATTCTTTCTTCATTTTAGGCCTCTCTACTTAATACATGCATTGAAAGGGACCATTGCATATCAAAAAGTGTTGCTTTCTGAACCTTAGAAAAAACAACTTTTTTTTTTATTTTATAATTACTTATATATATATAAATGAAAAAAAATATACAAATATTTTAAAAAACAATCTTTAAACGTTTAATCAAACCCAAACCCTTCTGGAGAATTTCTCCCTTTAACAAAGGAAAATTCGTAATTAAAAAAGAAAAAAAAATATTTTTCTAGGGTTCGAAAGCAACACTAAAGAAATTAAATATTTTGAATAGAGACAATTTGTAATATTATCTATATTCAAAATATTTAATTTTTTTAGTGTTGCCTTCTGAATCTTAGAAAAAACAACTTTTTTTTATTTTTAATTACATCCATTGATAAAGGGAGAAATTCTCTCGAAACGTTTGAATTTGATTAAACGTTTAAAGATTGTTCAGATAAGATTTGTATTTATTATAATTATATCATATAACAATCAATAATTTTCATTTTATTTTATTTATATCTATATGTGTGTGTATATGTTTATTTGCATCAAGCAGAGAACAATCTCATTGATTTCTTTTACACCCTTTATATTATTATGAATCAACAACTATGGTGCTCTCTGCAAAACATAATCTTTCCAATTAAATATTTATTTTAACTCTAGCCCAGCCGACATATTTTTCTAACTTAAACGGTCGGTCTGTGCCATTTGGACTTTACCCTAAACTTATTTATATTCTTTTTATATTAAAATATTAATTATTACTTTACCATACGTGGTCAAGTATTGTAATCGTGCATGAAAAAAGTGGTTTTTTTCCTTCTATTTTTCGAAATATCTCAAAAACGGCTGAAACTATTTTGATTATAAAAATTGAGCAAAACCCTTAGGCATTTCGCTCTACAAAAAAGCTCTAATAAGTGAACATCGAAAAAATTAGATTTTTTGAGATAATAATTGTTTTATCAAAATGTCTGTTAGTTAGTCTGTGCGTTACCAAATTTTTGTGGACGAGCTAGCTCAAAAACTAGTGTGAATATCGAAACCAAATTTCACACCTAGTTTTGGTCCACTGAGATTAAGAGCTGATTAGATTTTGGTGCATATCGACCCAAAATTAAGGGGTGGAGGGGGGGGGTTAAAAATAAAAAATCTAGGCCATTTGAGCAAACTCAACCAAATTTTGTATACATAATCAGTGGGACCCCAGAAGTCTAAAAATGCAAAAACTAACCGCCCAAAATGGGGGTGGGGGTGTATGGTCAAAAAATGAAAATCTAGGCTCTTGTACCAAACTCAACCAAATCTTGTACACATAATCAGTGGGCCCCCAGGAGTCTAAAAATCAAAAACTAACCCCCCTCCCCTACATGAATATAAATAATTTTATTAAATATTAAATATAAGTGAAGGGCCAGGTTGTATGGTAAAGTCAAGTGGATGGCCACATCAGAACACGTCAGCTTAATTCTTATTGATTTTAATTATCCTTATTTTTATTTCAAAGAAATGCTGTAAAACAAATAAATACTAAACTTATTACTTATAATGTTTTTATATTAAAATATTTTTTATTTAGTATTATTTTTATTTTATAGAAATGTTATAAATATTTTAGAAATTAGATAATATAAAATAGAAAAATTATATTAAGATTATTTTTGAATTATTATTATTATTTATTTACTTCTTTAAACAGTATCAATCTTTTAATATTTATAATTTAGCTTATTAAATGATTATCAAATTATAATAAATAGAAATTTGCCTGCGATAAATCTTCCACTATGAATTTTACCTAAACGTTCGTATCTTAATAAATAGATGATAAAATTTATCATATAAATTAATTGCTCTACAAAACTACAAAGTAAAATATCAAAATAAAAAATAATTCTATCCAAGAGGATAAAACATTGTTTGCCCCCTCTCCCGCATCTCAAGCACTCCAGGAGGGAGTAATTTACCAATGTACACTCTGTTTCTATGAAACCGAATAAGAGACTAGATTAGAATACTTACAATTATTACTACATTTAGTACCTGAAGGACCGATCTTCGCTCGGTAATGTGTTTTTTTAATCACCCACTTGTTAATAGTTAATTTAATTAACAAACCTATCAAAATATTTTTTTACCAAGAGTGAGCACTGGCATTAAGTCGATTCGTTCATGTCTTCAGCAATGTTACTAGTCGAAACGTTAAAAATTCAATGCGAAATGATTAATCCTCAAGTAAGTATTAAATGAGAATCGATTGCTATTTGAGATTTTAAGACGGTTCCTCAATGTCTTCAGCAGTGATTACCAATAATAATCGAAACGTCGAAAATGCAATG
Source organism: Forficula auricularia (assembly GCA_024734495.1). Classification (NCBI taxonomy): domain Eukaryota; kingdom Metazoa; phylum Arthropoda; class Insecta; order Dermaptera; family Forficulidae; genus Forficula; species Forficula auricularia. The sequence goes on from JALMQS010000064.1 coordinate 667,188, forward strand.
CAGAATGGTTTTCCTCAAGTATTAGATGAGAATCAATGGCTATTTTAGAAAAGACTATTTATCTGTCTTCAGCAATGATTACCCATAACCCCCCTATACGAGAATTTCTCGTTTAATATAGTAAGATTATTTAAGTTTTTTTGTATTTATCTATAGAACCTTATAAAAACAGGACGGTCCCGTTCAAAACGGGATTCATGATCACATTTTATTTATGGAAGACTCGTGGCTGCAAAGATATAGCGATTTGAAATTAGGTCACCTTTTTGAAACACCCTGTATATTATTGATATGAAATCTATCAAAGACATCAAGAAGCGCGGAAGGGTGTGACTTTGAAGACGGATTGCCATCAAATGAATTCTAATTCTACATGTTCAGTCTTCTCCAAAAGGGAATATTTAGCATGGTTTAACTGTGTAAGCCTAAGTGTGGATTGGCTGATGTACAAGGTGCGAGAGCATGTGTGTGTGTGTGTGTGTGTGTGTGTGTGTGTATTTACAGGAGGCGACTCGGCAGGGGCCATTGAAGCCCATCTGATGGACACGAACGCCAGCCCTTTTAGAGGCAAGACCCTCAAGCCCTCAAGCCATTGCCCTCTCCTTCCAGCTATTAAATCATCATGGAGATGAACTCTGAAACGCTAATTAAATAATCATTCATAGGCTGAGTCTCATGTCCTTTTAGCTAAATTATACTGGCCAATCTCAAGCTATTTCTGTCCACTAATGCGATGTCTATATAGAATCAAAATAAAACTCACGATTGAAAACCAAGAAGCTAATTAATCAGATTAGAGAACGTGCGGAGTAATTAAATTGTAAATAAGCAAATATATATGTAAGTAATGCGTATTTTATAAGAGTTAGAGAGGGTGTCCTTTGCTGACAGTCACTATTTATAGTACACGAACATAATACCACTTAATACTAATAAAAAAATTATATATAGTAAACGAACATATTACCACTAAAACCCATAAGAAGCATATTCAAAAGAAATACAAAATATCCCTTACTAAGAAAAGTAAGCGATAACATTTTTTTTAATAAAAAGAATTAGCGAAATTTATTAGATAAAGGGTTCACTAAATTTAAAAATGTTCCCTAAGTGGACTTAAATGCATTGGCTTCTGAGCCAGGGGCGGACCGTGAATTTGTGGGGGCTTGGACGAACACTACTTGGGGGCCTACCTGTACCTAATTAATCAAACTAATTGCCATTTGATCAAAAAACTGTTTTCTATAATGATGTGTACGGTATAGGAAATAATATTTTATTTATTTTATATAACTTAGATTAGGGGTGTCCAACCTTTTGGCTTACACTGGCCACATCTAATCAAACCCAAAAATTTCGGGAGAATTTCTTTCTTTCCCAATGGAAAATTTTCAACTAAGACTAGTTAATAAATATGTTTATTTATTGAAATTTTATTATTTCATCGGTCGATTTTATATAATTATATATTTTTACTCTTCAATCAAATATAAAAAAATAATCATGAAAAATATTAGTCATGCAAAAAATGTATATATAATCAGGAAACTATTTCAGATAAAAAGCTAAAATTTGGTGCATTGTAATGCAAAATACATAGTTGCGTACCAATTTTCAGTTCATTAACTAAAACCTTCCAAGATTGGCATTTTGAACTTTCAGGAAACGTTTTCAAGTAAAAAGCTAAAATTTGGTGCATTGTAAGATATTTGCGTACCAATTTTCAGCTCATTAACTAAAACCTTACAAGATTGGCATTTTGTACTTTCAGGAAACGTTTTCAGGTAAAAGCAAATGGAAATAATACCTATGTACTATATCTTATAAATCAATATTTATTTTTTACCTAATTGATATTTTTTCATCAGAGAAAATAAATAATTCGAACTCTCGACTCGTTTGAAATAGTCTAGACATCTACAGTTTTCATCATTAAAAAATCTATTTAATATTTGTAATTGGAAATAAGAAAAACAGGCAATTCTAGAGCAATTGAGTACTAATACTATATAATGCAGGCCTGGCCAAACTGAATTGCACTTTGACGACTTAAAAATTTCTGAGGGTCTTACATAATAAATAAGAATAATTACAATTTTTTCAATAATTTTTTATTTTTTAAGAAATCTGCCTTTACAAAGAATTTGCTACTTATCAATTTTTATTGTATCTAATGATTAGATAATTAAGCGGTATTACAGATATTATGTAAATTGTAAATATACTGAAGTTGTTATTTCCTACAATTTGAGAGATGTGCACCGCGGAACTTTTACTGAAAATTTGGTGCACCGATCGTGAAAAAGTTTGAAACCGTTCGCTGATAAAAATTAGCAAATAATTAAAATTTGGTTGTCTGTCTTGAAAAAGTTTTATCCTCCGATTTCATTAAATTAGATAGAGTGTTATTCATAGGCAAGAATATATCAAATTTTTTTTTGTTAAATATTTTAGGTTAGCTACTTTTTGAAAAAATCCGCTATTTGAGCGAATTTGAACGGAGAAAACCGCAAGGTGTAATTTCTCCTAAGTAATCTAAGATTTATTCTTCCTTTCGTAAAAATATTTTCAACATGTAAAAGGCTTTTATTTCCTTGGGAACAAGACGAAGGGTTTACCTTTAACAGCCCCTTTCACCGACCCCAGCCCGTCGCACACAAACAAACCTTAAAAAGAGCTCAAGACTATCATTTTCTTCGGAACGAGCCGTGACGAGAACCCAAAATGCCCGAAACCAATGCAGTTAACCCTCGATTGAGATACAGAGGGAGGAGGAGATTAAATGCCTTTTAAAATATGCAAGAGGATAGGGGAGGATTTCTTTAAGTGCCAGTCATTTGAACGGGGATAACACAACGGATAAAAAAGAAAATTAAATAATTGGGATTCCCAAGAAGTGATCCATGGCTAGTTAGCGAAAACATCATTTAATTGAAAATATTTTGTTTTGCCAAGAGGAGCGGATTTGTTGATTAACAAAGAAAAAACAATGAGGTTGTTCTCTGTCCCTCAAAAACATATAAGGTCTATATCTACATATATCTAATATTATAGATATAGAAATCGTGAAATCACTCAATTACACAATCATGTTAAAGTTAATTAAATAAAAAAATTAAAAAAATCTTATTTTCTACTCAATCAACTCCTGACAAAGATATTCCTCATCTTAGAGTAAAAAAAAGTGTTTTGAATAAAATAAGGGAGTTTTTTGATTTTCGAAAAAGATGGTATTTTTTCAAAATTTCAACATAACAAAAGAATGAGGATTTATCTCGATGGTTAAGTCAACTGCCAGTAGAGTTTGCACTTAGGTTCATCACCCGAGTGAAACAATGCCTTCTGAGAGAGAAAATTAATGGAGCTTTTTCATAATTTTAAGTTAAGCCATTTCTGAACGCCGACAGGTACAAAAGTCATCTAAAGATGGCCAATTTGGAGCTCTCTCATATTGTAATTTTAAAATGAAAAAAAAAATTAACTTAATTCAATAATCCTTTGTAATAAAATCTCACAAGACGTACATTTCGCGAGACGAGGAAGTCCCGTTCTCATTGTTCGTGAAATTATACACGCTTATTCGACGCAATTAGTTTAGTCTGGCATGTGGCATAATATATTTTGCTAAGTGGTTACATATAATTTCTAGCATAGTGAATTGTGAAAAATATGTGCTTCTAAAAGGAAATTTTAACAGAAATAAACTGATGTGGCCATCCACATGACTTTACGATAACATGGGTATATTACTCTGTATATTATATTTAATATTGAATTAAAATAATTTATAAATATTTACGAAAGAACCCCACCACCCCTCCTCACTTAATTTTGGGTCCATTATCAATTAATAATATTTTCTTTTGATTATGAGACTATTTTATTAGAAAAAGATAAAAATAAATAAATATTTTATGGAATATTAATTTACTAAGAGTTAGGTTTTCTAGGTCACTTGTTTCACGTTAAAAATTAAAAAAATAAAAGAAGTACATTTTTTTCAATATATATATTTCGGGCTATCTAAACCCATCTTCAGGAATTACAGAAAATAGCTAATTCAACTTTTTGAATGCTAGAGTATATTATTCTGACCAAAAATATAAATGTGAAAAAGGGGCCAAGTTCGGTACCAACGGCTTCGCCGACAAAAGAGTTGAGACCTAAACGGGTACCAAGTTGCATAGCAGTTTTTTTTTTTATGATAATGATGAGAGAAGGAGTTACACCAAAAAGGTGCAACCCCTAAAGGCCTGGGTTGGCCCCTCCATCGTGAAAAGAAGAAGAAAGAATTTTATGGGTTGGGCGGGGGTCGAAGGTATCTGTGGATACGGGTCTTAAATAGCTGAAGGTTATAAGTCGCGGGAAAGATGGTGGCAGGGAGCGAGTTCCAGTCTCCTGGAGGTCAAAGGGATAAAAGAGTTGGCGAAAGCGCTTGTTCGACTTTTATCCAATTTGACAGCGAAGGGGTGCTGAGCGTTAGAAAACCGCGTGTTTCTCGTAAAGAGGGCATTAGGGGGGATAGTTGATTTCAGTTCGACTGAACAGACACCGTGATAGTATCTGTAGTACAGGGAAAGGGCAGAAACGGTTCTTCGGTGAGCCAGGGAGTCGAGTGAGTTGGTTAGAGCCGGTTCTCCTATTAGTTTAATTGCTCGCTTCTGAATTGCATCCAGTGTAGCAAGAGAATGCTTGGAGGCACTCCTCCACAGATGAGAGCCAAATTCGAGGCAGGGACGAATTTGAGCCTTATACAGTATAAGAAGTTGACTGGGAGTATAACAGCGTCTAGACCTAAATAGGAGACCAAGCTTGCGCGCTGCAGCTTTAGCAGTGGTTGAGATATGGTCATTCCATGAAAGGTCAGACCCTAGAGTTACGCCTAGCATTGAAATTTTATCTCTGAATTCTAGTGAGTTTGAGTCGTTGCTTAAATCATAGCTATAGGGATGAACAACGATCTTCAATTGATTTAAAATTTGTTACGTTCTTTGATATTAATATTAAATTTATAACTCTGAAAGTTATAATAGTCATTAAATTTCGTTTAACGTGATGATATTTAATACAAGCTTAAAATTTATCTAGTTGTTCTTATTTTATACTACAAATAATTTAGTTGGATATAAAACTTGCCAAGTTATAAATTTAATATCAAAGAACGAAACAAATTTTCTTTTAAGTCAATTGAAGATCGTTGTTCATCCCTATAGCTATGATTTAAGCAACTGCTATGGAACTTGGTACCCGTTTAGATCTTAACTCTTTTGTCGGCGAAGCCGTTGGTACCGAACTTGGCCCCTTTTTCACATTTATGTTTTTGATCAGATATTATTAATTTTTGAAAAGTTTTATCCTTTAATTTATCTAAATAATTACATTTAAACATTTATATTAATAATTATTAAATATTTCTCATAAAATATCTGTTAAAAACCCGGTCGGTTTTTCATAAATTTCACCCCTTCATTTCGGACCCCGAAGAAGGGAAAGTTTCGGTTTTTCAATTTCCTCCTTTATTAATGCTCCAAGCTTTACCATCAGTATGCCAAATTTCAGAATTCTAGCTTGATTGTATTTTCACTATATGTTAATTAAGCCTATAATCAATTTCACCCCTTCATTTTAGGTCCTGAAAAAGGGAAAGTTTCACTTTTTCGATTTTTCCCTTTAATTATAGCCCAAACTCTACTAGTATGCCAAATTTCAGCATTCTAGGATCAGCGTAAGTACTTTAGGTTTTTGATATGTCAGTCAGTCAGTGAGTGAGTGAGTGAGTGAGTCAGCCAGTGTTAAAAATGGCACTTTCAGAGCTTAATAACTCAAGAACCATATTAAATTTATTCATGAAATTTGGGATTCTAGGTGTTCTAGCTGGTCTTATTAGGCATGCAAAATTTCAAGTGTCTAAGTCTAATAGGTTTTGAGTTATGGGGGTGTCGAAAGTAGCTTGAAATGGTGAAATATATAGCTTCATTTTATAGTATATTTCATTTTTCTTGTTTTATTAGTTTGAAAATCCTATAATTTTTATTTATATTATATGTATTATATTTAGTAACGTACTAACCTACTAACAGACATTTTGAAAAAACAGTTATTATCTCAAAAAATATAATTTTTTTAATGATTACTTATTAGGACTTTTTTGTAGATCGAAATGCCATGGTTTCGCCCATTTTTTTTAATCAAAATAATTTCAGCCGTTTTTGAGATATTTCGAAAACACGAAGCAAAAAACCATGCACGATTACAATAATTGACCATACCCTATATGGTAAAGTAAAAAGATGATGTTTCTAAAAAGTTGACAAAATTTTTTGTTTATTTTTCAATAGTGAATTCAGTAGGTGTTAGTGAGTTTAGTAGGTAGGTACTTCAGGGCGCCCGGCAGGAAGAACCCCTGCCCAGCGTACCGAGTAAAATAAATATTTCTTTATTTTATTTTAACAACAATGAACTTCAATTTGTTTGAAGACATTGTCTCCGCTTGGTCTTCAATCCTCGTCCACGCTTTCTCTATCTCTGTCTCTTTTGCACTCGCCCAGCCCTAGTTGTATGGAGTTTTAATAAAATTTACTAGCGAAAATAAAACAAAGCTTTTAATTAAATACGTAAAATATATTTTCATTCGACTAAATTTATTTTCCAGGGGTTTAAAGGAGACATAAAAAAATAAAAAACTGGAGAAAATTTTAGCAAAAAAAAATCCTAGATTGACATGCCCTCGCCATGTGACTTTTTCTTACTTTTATTAAGGAATGTTCAAATTTTCCAAGAGGTTAAAATTTATCATGAGTGTGAAATATCTCTTTTTGTAAAGATATTTTTAAGTAGAGTGTGTGTGTGTGGGGGGGGGGAGCACAAGAGGGGCAGATGCACCGGGCCTCACACTTTTAGGGGCCTCATAATAACTGAATTTGTTAATATTGAAGTGTGCAAAGTTACTGTAAAATATATGTCATAATTTAATAAATATAAAATAAAATTGTTTTTATTTTATTTTCTAGAGTTTTATCGCATTATCTCTGTAAAACCCTGGGTTTGACTACAAACCTACAAACCCACATACAAATTAAGACACACATATATACACTTACATCTCAGGCACACATACAGACACAAGCCTAGACATACACGGGCGTTTTGAATAGATTACGATCACCATAGAAGAATTCACTTCTGCCGTGTTGTGGTAAGCACACATAACTATTTTATAAAGTTATTGATTTTTATGTCTTCTAATAAATTATAAAGTACCTAGAGTACGGAACGATGAAAAGCGATATATTAATATTATTGAAGCTTTGCTTCTTAAAGCGCGCTGGGCAGGGCCTAAATAGGAAAAAGCGACCCCGTAAGATTCTGGGCTGCTGGTAGGGGAAGTGAGAGAGGGCGGATGAAGGGGGAGCCAGGTCAGCGAGACAAACATCGACGTATCTGATGGCTTATGTAATGGTGCTACTGGAAAATTAGTACATTTAGGGCCGACATACAACCGGCCCTTAGAATATCTATTTCGAACTTTTTGCCTTTATCGTCCGAAACATTGCATTTGTTACAGATCGCTTTTTAGATATGTCAAAGTACTCATCATTGATGAAATAAGTATGATTAGTGGGGAACTTTTATGTAAAATTGATTTGCGATTAAAACAAATTACTGGAAACCACTCTGCAGATTTCGGAAACGTAGATATTATTTTGATAGGAGATTTGCGACAATTGCCACCTGTAAGAGCTACACCAATTTATAGGCCGGTTAGAACCCGCTTAGTTGGGCCACATTTATGGAGAAAATTAAAACATCTACAACTAAATATGGAACCACCGTTGATGCAGTTTTTTCAAGATATTCACAAAATATTGAATCACAAATTTACGTGTCTTATTTCAGTTATCACAAACCTATAGTTTCTATGATACAAACACAATAGATCTCAATTGTTTACATATTTTTCAATACATATTCTGTAAATTTTTATATAATTTATTTATAAATTTATTATTTGCAATAAATTTATTATTTGAAAAAAATTCTGTTTCCGACATCTTCTTATTTCATTATTATAATTGATTTTTTTTTTATTCAATATTTTTTATTTTTATTATTTTATTATTTGTAATCAATGGACAATGCATATCAACGACGAAGAAGCAAAGCTTCTACCGACAGTCCCACGACTGTCTGTATTTTTTTTTTAATTTAAAATTCCGGTATAAAGGCTCAATTTTTATTTGGATTTAGAATTAAATAAAAGAATGTGTACGTGGAATCCATGCCCGACAAAAGTGAAACTTTTTTTCTATTGATATATATATATATATATATGGTATGTACTTTCTAATGGATGTAGATCTACAAAATTAAGAACAAAAAGTAATAGATAGTTCGTTCTTGTGCTAAAATCTGGGTCCCCTACTGTTCTTAATTTTTTATTAATGATGTCTCTTACACTTTTAATAATGTAAAATTTCTTCTCTTTGCTGATGACCTCAAGCTTTTCGTGAGGTTGGAAAGTTTTTCAAGACGCTGTGATACTACAAAATAATTTTGTAGGGTTAATCAACTGGTGTGATAAAACTGGCCTCAAGATAAATTTCAACAAATGCTTTTCCATGTCTTACTATAGAGGAAAAGAGAGAGTAAATTATGACTATATGGACATTGATAATAATATGTTAAAGAACATATCTACTTTCAGGGACCTAGGTGTAACGTTTAACAGTTCGCTTGGTTTTGAAGAACATATAACGGAGATAACAAATAGTGCGATGAAGCTACTTGGCTTTATTACCCGTAACACGAATCACTTTAGAAACATATTTGCGCTGAAAAATCTATTCTGTTCTATTGTTAGAAGCCGCTTGGAATACGCTAGTCCGATTTGGTCACCCTATTATAAAACTTATATTCAGAGACTTGAACGGGTGCAGAGAAAATTTCTGAGATATATTGCCTTTAAGCTTCATGTCCCAATCGCGGAAATATCGTATGACGACCTGTATATAACACTACATATCTTGCCGCTTGAAATGAGGAGAGAACAGGCAGATTTTCTTTTTCTCTGTAATCTCATCAATGGCAAAGTGGACGACTCTCGACTCTTGGAATTAGTCACCTTCAATGTTAGCAGCCATAGAACTAGGAATCCAGAAATACTGTCGATTCCTACCCATAGATTTTCATACCTGATGTACTCGGGTATGAGTCGCATATTAAGAACAGGAAATCAGAATATGACTCTCGATATATTCAATTCATCCAGAAATGAGATTAAAAATCATTTTTTCCGAAAGCTTGGCGCATAAATGTTTGTATTTATGTTTGTGTTTTTGTTGTATGTACTTGTACTTATATTTATATATGCTTATATTTTGTATTCATGTCTAATTCTGTAATTATATTTGTATTTATATCTGCATTCATATCTAGATTTGCATTCATATTTGTGATTATATTGGTATCTGTATCTGTACCTATATTCTATAGTTGTTTTTTTTCTTGTATTTGTTTTGTGTTAATATTTAAAATTATTGTTAAACATTTTCTTTCTCACTACTCTATTGTATAAATTGATTAAAATTGGGCTTTCTGCCCGTGTATATATTAATAAATAAATAAATAAATAAAATATTATTATTTCCAATACAGGAGGATACCTAGATTTTGAGCTTTCTAGCTTTAGAACTTCTGGTTCAAAAATAAAGGAAACATCATTTTTTGGAATGATTTTATTCACGTATTAAATCAATGTTATATTTCAGACTATTAGAAAATTTCTTAATTTCTACTATTTTTTATAGGCTCTTGACTCATGAAATTATTTACTTATTTCAAAAATTCGTCAATTCTACTAAAAATTTAGTTGATCTCTAATCGGATTACCTTAAATGAAACCTTGTGGTGATAATCAGCCTTCTGGCTACCGGCCCTAGGAAAACTCCCTAACTACGCAAATGGTCGCGACCACCCCATTTTGAGTCACGAAACTAAATTTTGGGGTTGAAAAAAATAAAATGACAATGAAAAAATTATATTGGGCAGCGATCAAAAATAAATTCAGAATAAGATGATGTGGCCATCCACATGACTTTACCATACACCTCGCCCCTCTCTCCTATTTTTGAACCCCTCCTCTTCTGAGTCACTATCAATTTCACATAATTAGACATTTTCATAAGGATCATATAAGGTGCATAGTCGAAAATTTCGTACAAATCGATCAAAGGGTCTATTGACGACTTATATTGATAGTTCTACTTTTTGAGCCTTCCCCCTTCCCCGATTTTAGTCACCGAAAAAATAATTACACTCTATTATTTTAGGACCGTTTTATAGTAATTTCTAATTATTCTTTTTCTTTTTTTATTATTATTTTAAAAATTTTATAATTTAAATTGTTTAATCCCCCCACCGCTATTAATTTTTGATTCTTAATCTCAATATACAGAAACTACATGTGAAATTTCGTATGATGTTTCACACTAGTTTTCGAGCTAGAGTGTAGGCACACAAAATTTGGTAACCTACGTACTTACTAACAGACAAAACAATTAATTTTTTTCATTAAATTGAAGGGTTGGTTTTGTCACAAATATAATAAAACAATAATTTTAATAACTATTAGAATTATTTAATTGATAACTATACAGTTTCGGTCACCACTGGTCGACCATCCTCAGTAGTTCTAAAAATTGAAATGAAACATTTATTTACATTTTTTCTTTTTTATAGAGAATTATATAATACAAATTTTTTTTTTTTTTTTTATTTTTACAATAATTTGAAATCATACATACATCTCGTTCAAGAACCGGAATTTGTCATTTCACATGAAACATTCATTCTTAAATCTTCAATATAGATACATCACACAATTCATTACAATCACACACATACATATATATAGCAACAATTTATAAAAACGTTTATCACTGAACTAGAAACTATTTTGAATTAATGATTATATTAAATATTATTTTCAATTTTATTTTTTCTAATTATCTCATTGCATCGTCAATTATTATACAATTAAAAAACCCATTATAAATAATCCATTCTAGAAACACATTATAAGTTAAATTCATTCTTTATTTTTAATTTTTTATTAATGAAATATCAAAATACACATCTCCCTATTACATTTTTCTTATAAAATCAATACCTGTTTAATCAACATACTAAATCAAATCAATACTCTCACAACAATGACACAATGAGACTGTAGCATTCTGATATGTTTTCCGAATCCATTTTGAAATTTACACAATTATCGATATCCTTCAATATATAAAGAGATTCTTTTATTTTTCTCTTGGTCCAATTTTTCTCATAATCTAGTATCTTTACTCCTTCAAAATCGAAACTATGCTCGTTGTCAATAGCATGAATGGATAACGCGGAGACCAATTTATTTCCATTAATCGATGAAATATGTTCTTTAATTCTTTGTCTCAAATGTCTTGAAGTCTCACCTATATATTTGTGTGTTTTTTTATCTTTTTTACATGAATCACAGACCATCTCATAAACAACCCCCATTTTATCAAGTTTTTCAAGATGAGTCTTATTATTGAATATGTTCATGAGTGGCCTGCCAACACTGTGTACTAATTTTATGTCATTATTATTCAGAATTCTCAAGATTTTCGCAGATAAATCATGAATATATGGGATGTGATTCATGTAAAAAAGATAAAAAAACACACAAATATATAGGTGAGACTTCAAGATCATTTGAGACAAAGAATTAAAGAACATATTTCATCGATTAATGGAAATAGAATTGGTCTCCGCGTTATCCATTCATGCAATTGATCAACGAGCATAGTTTCGATTTTGAAGGAGTAAAGATACTAGATTATGAGAAAAATTGGACCCAGAGAAAAATAAAAGAATCTCTTTATATATTGAAGGATATCGATAATTGTGTAAATTTCAAACGGATTCGGAAAACATATCAGAATGCTACAGTCTCATTGTGTCATTGTTGTGAGAGTATTGATTTGATTTAGTATGTTGATTAAACAGGTATTGATTTTATGAGAAAAATGTAATAGGGAGATGTGTATTTTGATATTTCATTAATAAAAAATAAAAAATAAAGAGTGAATTAACTTATAATGTGTTTCTAGAATGGATTATTTATAATGGATTTTTTAATTGTATAATAATTGACTATGCAATGAGATAATTAGAAAAATAAAATTGAAAATAATATTTAATATAATCATTAATTCAAAATAGTTTCTCATCATCAATATATATATAATATATATATATATATATATATAAATGTTTTTATAAATTGTTGCTATATATATATATATAATTACTAGCTGTACCTGGCGGTGCCTCAGCACCTATCCCAACTAGGCCCTCCGAGGCAGGTTGCCCTGGCGGGCGGCGTCTCGGAATGAAAGTATGAGGTGTCCAAAATTGATTACCTTTTATGTAAATTGTTTTATATATATATATATATATATATATATATATATATATATATATATATATATATATATATATATATAGCTGACCCGGCCACGCGTTGCTGTGGCTAAAGTTTTTGTTATATTACATTATAGTAAACAATCTAAGAGGAACGATAAGAGAACATCAGTCACGGAGTCCACTATGCTTTTTCACACAGATAGTATTTGTAAAAAAATATGGTGATCTCCTTATTTGACTTTCTACTACTATAACCCTTTAGTACAATGAAATTATTTACGAACAAAGACGAAAATGTTGATGTTGGTATACAAATTCACTGGATTGAGATTTGAAGGGGAAGTACGTTGAACACAATTAATTAAAATGTTCTTACACTTGATATTAAGCAGAAATCAATACAAAATAAAAATTTATCAGATTTATTATTTCCATTTAATTTTATAACAAATAAGTATATTACAGTATAATACAGTAAATAACATGTGACGCTTAAACTCATGAATGAGGTAGGCAAGGCAGACAGTCTTAAACTTTTAAACATTAATATCTATTTTTTTGAATTATAAATACTTTCAATTTCAATTTAATTTAACACCAATCGGTGCACAATGTTTTTGGTTAACCTGTCTTTAGCTAACACAAATAGATTCGACGGTTTCCCAACACGTGAACACGCAACATATAGTTGCCCATGAGAAAAACATGGATTTTCCAAATCTAAACCACAAATGGACATTGTTTGACCTTGAGATTTATTTATAGACATGGCGAAAGCTAAACGAATTGGAAACTGTAGCCTTTTGAAGGGTATGGTAGAATCTGATGGTATCATCGGAATACGTGGCAGCAGGACCATTTTTCCTTTAAACTTCCCAGCCAAAATGGTTGCTTCAAGAATGTTTCCGGTGATCTTTTTGATGACCAAACGCGTACCGTTACATAATTGAGGTGGATTCAAATTACGGAGGAGAATAATAGGGGAACCAATCTTTAATCGAAGATTATGTGGTGGCATTCCAGGGATATCTAATGAATTTAAAAATTCAATCGGAAAATTTACACTTTCATTTTCATCAACAACAGTATCGATTGATTTAAAAGACATCAGATCGCCTGGTAACAACTGTTGTATCTGGAAGTTAATTTCGTCAACATCAACGTTTTTGGCTGCCAAAATCGCCCGTTGACTGAGCCATTCATGATTCAAATAATTATTCTGTATATCCGGGAAAATACTCTGAATCAATTCATTTTTATCCTGAACAACAGTGCAAAAATTGTCTGGTAGTTTAATGCATCGCGTATTTGGTTGCAGTTCTATTTTACCGTTCCCAATATCTAGTAGTTGTTCGGAAAATATTTGTGCTGATGGATCATTTTGCAATTGTACTCGCATATTTATGGTCAATCTATGTGGCCGGCTATGCTAACACCAAAAATTTAAAAAGTGGAAATAATTGAATTATACGGTATTTCGTTCACTACAAAATAAATTTAATTAATTTTATAGCGTCAACAACACGTGGTAATTATGCTGTTAAAATGTAGCTTATATGACACGTTCTTAGATTTACCATAGCAGCGCCATCTATTGATTACTTACTCAACCCAGTCGAAAGGTATCGACATCTGTTAGAATCATTTGGAAATTGTGACTGTCAAATAATAACAGACAAATAATTAGCAATAAATTAAAATTGCGACTATAATTTGAGATTTAAACTATCCTACCTCTCAAGTTGGATCGAACTGCACATGGTGTGCGAATTTTATTATAATCGGTTCAGTGGTTTAGGAGTCCATTGAGCACAAACATTGTGACACGAGATTTATATATATTAAGATGTGTGTAATTGTAATGAATTGTGTGATGTATCTATATTGAAGATTTAAGAATGAATGTTTCATGTGAAATGACAAATTCCGGTTCTTGAACGAGATGTATGTATGATTTCAAATTATTATAAAAAAAATTTTGTGTTATATAATTCTCTATAAAAGAAAAAATGTAAATAAGTGTTTCATTTCAATTTTTATGAACTACTGATGATGGTCGACCAGTGGTGACCGAAACTGTATAGTTATCAATTAAATAATACAAATAGTTATTAAAATTATTGTTTTATTATATTTGTGACAAAACCAACCCTTCAATTTAACGAAAAATTTAAATCAAGTCACTTAAGTTCTCTAAGAAATTTAATAAAAACTTTATTTAACCTTTTTTGTTCTCCCCAAGATACTTAATTAGGATTTAAATTTAATCAAAATTGGTTAAGTCATTTTCAAGATATTTAGAAAAAACTATAAAAGTACCTAAATAAAGTACTAATGTTTGTGGGCCGATATGTACGAAAAACTAATCACGCTTCATTTTGTTAAAATAATGGTAAGTTTTCAATTTCATTTCAATCGGTGCAACGGTGTGGAAAAAATCGTGGACCGAAAAAACGATAACATTCATAGATACATACATCCTTCCATCCATCCATCCATCCGCACGCACTTCCAAAAAATGGCACTTTTTGGTCTCTCGACGAGACCCCATGTAATTTTTGGCAAAATCGTCACGCGCTAAAATTCAACCTAATTGAATACTACAATTTGTGACCTTAATTCAGACCATGGGTTCCGTAGTCTTTACCTGAGGACCCTTTGAAGTCGTGCTTGCCGCGAGACCGATTACAATACTTTCTCCATGCTTCTCATTGGATAAAGTAAAAAAAATTGAAAAACTCACTTTATTTTAATAATAGCATAGGTATTAGATTTGGAAGAAATTAATTTTTTAAAAATGCCTTAGATTTGGGAGATATTTTTTTATTTACTCATTCCTTAAATTTAATGTACATTGTGGTGATTATTTCTTAGTCTTATTCCAAATTTTAAATTTTGAATTTCCCAAATACAAAGTTGGGCATGTTACAATAGAAAATAATTCACATAAGATTTCAGGTTTACAAAAGAAGTTCGAACAGTAATTTATATTAACATACACTATTCCTAAATAAACAAATCCAAAATCTTTATTTAAAAATGTAGCTGTTTTTAATTAGAAAAAAATAAAAAATTATTCTTTTTAAGATTAATATATTTTTAATTAATCCCATGGAAATAAATTCTTATTGTATTCATTTGAAAGTTGGCTTATTGGTGAGATGTGTCCACTAATGAAGAAGTACTACATAAATGCAATCGACATATTTAGAATAAGATATTAAAATTCAATTCTTACAAAGTTTTAATGATACATTTTCATTCAACATCTCCAATTTTTTTAATTAAACACTCAGTAAGCACTAAGTCATTGTTAATAATTATGTTATTATGTTTCCGTTGTAATTATGATCAACTTCAAAAGGGTTAATGAAAACATAAACATCAAAATATAAAATGAAATTAACATATATTTATTTTATTCAAATTACGTAATACAATAAGTTGATAACATGTCGTTCAGCATTCTTCGGGTCCATAAGTTTGTTAGTGTACGTATAGCTAAGGTAGCGGGAATTGCCCGTATTGATCTCGATGAACAAGAGTTAGACCATATATAATGTTGTCATTTGCAACAATTCCATATTCCCACGGTAATATACTATCTTCAATTATCGTCGAACCATAAAGTAATCGCATGTCTTCAATTTGATAATAACTAACTGAAATAGCAAGTATTAATTTTAAATGGCTAACTGGAAAATCGTCGGTCAGAAATACTATATAATCATTGAAAAGAGGTAGATGACTGATTATTCTATAGTAAATTAATCTATTTATCATTATGATATAATCTGAAAAAATATATTTCTAATTAAAATATAAATTTAATATAAAAGATTTTGTTTGACCGAGATTAGTAGAGTTGTTGATTAATAAAGTGAAATCAGATTGATGCAAATCATAATACCTATCTATATATATAAAAGCCATTGTCAGACAGTACACGTGGCGCAGCAAGGTGAACATGTGGGAGAAAAAGCAACTAATATTCAATGGCAGTAGTTATATTGTCAAATTTTACAAATAAAACATCTCTATTCTCTATATTATATATCTATAATATCTCTATATATTAATATATTCCTCTATATAGCTTAGAATATTAGATTTACTGCGTGTCTCATTTGAAATTTTAGTAGAAAAATTTATTAATTTTAAAATTATTATATATAATTAATTTAGAGACACTTTTTAGATAAATTTAAATATTGAAATGTATTATTAAAAAGAAATAGGTTTCCAACCGATCGGGAATTTCGAGAGAAATGGTTGCATGCTCTAATAAAGTATTTATAAAGCATTTAATGATATTTTTTCATCTTTCTTTGATCAATATTCATTATTCAAAAAAATATTTTTTTCAAAACACATAATTACGGACAGCTAATAATCACATCTCGAGACGCTGCCCGCCAGGGCCACCAGCCCGGAGGTCTGAGTGGTGCCGGGCGTGCCGTAGGCACGCCAGGTACTGCGTACTCGTATAAGTATATATATATATATATATATATATATATATATATATATATATATATATATATATATATATATATATATACAGGGGCGGGCGGTGACTTTTCAGCCATGGGGATGCTGTCCAAAAAATAGACCTTCGTTTTTTTAAATTTTATTTTATTATTCGCTTCTTTTTGCAAAATTTATCGATAAACGCATCATAGAATTGTTCGTTATTTTTTTCAAATTGAACATTAGATATTTTATTAATTTATATTTAAACAGATCGGATAATATATATTCACTTCCTCTCCTTCTGGTGATGTTTCAATTTTTTTCATAGTTGAAAATTGTCTGACGCGCTCCTAGAAGGCATAATGCAAATTAAATGCACATCACGAGTAAAACTAAATATTTTCTCATTGTGCTTTAAAATGTCTGAAACGCGGAGAAAAATATTTTTCAACTATATGATTTTTTCTCCTTCTGTGTCTGAATTCCGATACCCACGATAGCACAAGAAAGGAAAGCCAAAAAGTTCGTTTGTATCAATACATAGTACTGTTTAGATTTTGGAATATCTGGTTCAAAAGAAATAAACTATTTTTTGAATTATTCTATTGAGATTTTAACAGGGTGTTATATTATAGTAGAACCATTAATGAACGATTTATATTTAAGTTTAATAATAATTACTATTACTAGATTAAATTGAAAGTTTTTTGCCGAGGGTAGCATAATTTTTATATATTGAAGGAGACAATAAAAGAGTCTGTCTTCTGTTTGAATTATAAATTTTATTTATTTATAACGTTATAAATAAATGAAATTTATAATTCCAGCAGAAGACACACTCTTTTATTGTCTCCTTCAATAATTACTAAGTCAGATCTAGTGTACTGAGTCTTGAAAAAGTTTTGACTTTTTTATTATTAATTGTGCGGGTGAGCGATTCTTTCATTAGAATCTGATCGATGAATATAACGACAAAGAGCGCGCAATGATGATCTCTCTTTCTTTCTTTAGAGCTAAGGTGTATTGCAACGATGCAAAATACAAGTTCAAACCTGCCAAATAGAAGTCCAGACCTGTTTCAGACTATTAGAGATTAATTTCTTAATTTCTATTTTTCTAGGAATGTCTTTTTGCACTCGGACCAAAACGATATTCGTTATAGAGAGAGAGAGGAGAGATTATTCAATTGGACTTCATTAAAGCAAATACTTTTAGTTCATCTTTCACGATAAATTTTTTTAATGTAATTTATAGATTTTAAATGAAAGTCATGGAACGAGTACATATAAATTAATTCACTTTTTAATCTCATAAAATCAAAGTATTTTTCACAAGATAGCTGAAGTGATTAAAATAGGATTTCTAGAATAAATTTGCTAATAATAAAAAGCTCCGTACATTTTAAATTTAATATATCTTTAAATGAATTAGTTGTATAGTACCTATTTAATGAAAGATTTTTTAAAATTTTACCAATTTTCAAATATAACACGGATGAAATTACTCTTGATATTTTGGATATTGTGGGATCCGCCGCATCCACAGCATCCATGGACCGCAAGCCATTGATATATATATATATATATACATTGATACAATTTAATTGTTTGAGTCTATAGTTTCTAAGGTTTGACTTCATCATCAGTCTTTTAATTAGAACTATTTTATCTGTTATTTTTTCATGGGTTTAAATACACGATTGGATATAGAAAACTCGTTTTGTTGTTTTAGAAAGCTAGCCACACATAATGGAAAACTTTTGAATATGTGGCTGTAAGGTAAACGCACCAGTAATGGGCCATGCTCCTATAATGGGCCACCCCTTACAAATGTGGAGAAATTAAGGGTCTTTTGTTACCTAGGGCAGTGGAAGGGATAAGGGTCGTTTACTACTTCCTTCCAGGATCCCTTAGCACTGGAATTCAGTTCATTCCTTTACTTTGTGTTCAAGTGCTTGGATTATTCTGATCAAGAGACGAATATTTGCCAATGTTTTAACTTCTGCTTAAGAAAACTGTTAAGGTAAGAAATTTTTTTAACAAATAATATTTATTTATTATAAAGCCTGTTTACTGACTTTATGGATTATTTAGTGCTATAATATGTATAATTCAAATTGTGCAGTGCATAAATAATGAAAAACTTAACATTTCATTTCCAAAATAGGGTGGCCCATCATGGGATCACGAATTGTTCAACTGTCCCAGTAATGGGCTGCTCTGCCCAACATAAGAACATCGTATCATTCCGAATTAAGCTTACTGTTGAGATCCTCGATTGAAACATAGCTGATCAGTACAGGAACGGTCATTGTACTATGATTGGTTCCAATAATGGGCCGGGCTGGCCCATTACCGGAGCAGGTACGCCCATTACTGGACCCTGTGTGGATTACTTCTGTGGAATCGTTCGGTTGTAAAAGTAACATTGCTATGCTCAAGTATTACAACTCCTATAACTTCGATGGAGCAGCTCCAGAGATCGGCATTTTCTTTAAAGATTCAGAAGAAAAGGTGCAAAAATTCAGAAAAAGCGTTGGGACATGGACATGTGATATGGCAGACCGATCTCTGTACATTATATAAATAGATGGAAAACAAAACCTTGATTTCTAAGTCTCCGGGTGAGGTGGATGAACTACGTGAAGTAGTTGGTGACATTAACTTAACAAATCAACAGGCAGAGGCAGTAGCTAGTCCATCAGGATTTTCATCAGTTATGGAACATGAAATACACGAGCATCCTACGAGACTTCAGCTTCTTGGTCCCTCAGACTCACCACCAGGTTCTGCGAAACCGGGCTCATCAAATGTTTCTACCCCATTCAAAAGGGATTTGTTTTGGCCTGGGGAAAGCTCTGGAAAAAAAAAGAGAGCAAGGAAAGAAAAAGTGCCAGCTGTGGTGACGTCCGCCCAAATGTTGGCGTACTATCAAAAGAGAGAAGCTATGAAAAAGGCAAAAGCTGAAGAGATGGAGAGGAAAAAACTTCTTCGCTTACAAAAGAAGCAAGAAGCTGAGAAGAAAAAAAGCCAAGGAACAGAAACCACCATCCTCGCCATCCTACGCAGTCAGACAACTCTCCTTTAAAAATAGGTCTCCTCTCAGAAACGGAGAGTAGTGAATGTGGGATGGAGCATAACGAAGTGACAAAGGAAGGCGATTTTTTGATAGTGAATTTTGTTGGTGGCAAGCGAAACACCACAACTTTCAAATATCTATGCGTTCTCGAAGAACACGTGAAAAATGAAAGAACCAAAAACGTTGAAAACTTTAAAGTACAAGCCTTATGATCCTATGATATAACAAAAAAATTATTTGTGCTAATTGAAAACGATGTGTCACACATCCTGCCTTCTCAAGTAGAGAGTATAGTTCCAACTCCTGAGATTAGAATGGAAAGTAGAGTTTTATTACATGTTTTTAAAAGAAAACTTCGTGTTATGGAAAAATAAATTGGTGTGGACTATTATAATTTAGATAATATAAGAATGAAGGTATTAAACTTTGTTTTTGAGTAAATTTGAATTTAGATGTGAAATTATTTGATTAGTAATTTATATTTTAAGTTAGTTTTATATATTTTGTGTATTCAGTATTTGAATAAAACAGTTTAATAAGATACATTTTGTTTTTACTTACACCTCTTTCTAATTCTATGATGTTATAGATTTGATTATTGTTCCAAAATAGATTGAATGGATGACCTATTATTGGGGGCCCATTACTGGTACGTTGAATAAAATACTGGCCCATTATCGGTGCGTCAGGTTAGTTATGGTAAATATTTATTTTTTATTTTTGTAAATGCAACCAAGTGCTAAAATTGCGTTTACAGGTGTAGGACAGATAATAGAATGACAGGTAAAAATTTGGACCAGTTTGCTTAATTTTACAGCAGTTGTAACTCAGTTTTACTTCAATTTTTCTCTTAGATGGCCCATTACTGGAGCGTTTAACTTAGCTTGTTTTAAATGACTGATGGTTAAGGTCAAACTTTTGAAACTATAGTCTCAAACAAATAAATTTTATATTTTTATTTGAATTAAGCAGGGGATCTCATTGATTTCTCTTTATAAAATAGAAGAATTTTACAAATTACTGAATCTTAAATTTTCTATTATTTTATAACTAATATAAAATGAGCTTTGCCTTTTTTAATGCGGAATAATTAAAATATTAAAATGATTGAAATTTTCTTACAACGGATTATATTCCTACATGTGATATTTATTTATTTATTTATTCATCCTTTATATTAAAGGGACATTAGTGTAGTCCTTATTTTCCTGCTTTTGGAATTTAATTTTACCAACCCCGCACTTTGAAAATATCTTAGGTACAAGAGAAAATAATTTAGGATTTAGATTTTGGGGTTGTATCCAAGGGGTGAATTTTGCCAAAAACTTTAATTTTTCAAGTTTCTTACCATATGATCTTCTGCACTTGGAATATTTTTGATAGCTTAATCCATTTCCATTTATAATTAGTAGGGATTGTGGTGTTGGTGCAAGGTGAAACATCTTTAATAAAGATAAGAGTAAATAAATATTATATGTAATATTTATTTACTATGAGTAAAGGATTCTGGGTCACTTGTATCACATTAAAATTAAAAACTTAAAAGATGTAAAAAAATTTTCAATATTATATATTTCGGGCTATCAACCCATCTTCATGAAGTACAGAAAATATCTTCCATTTAGGCTGGTCTTTTTTATAAATATCAATCTCAAAGGTATTGATGCCGGGTTTATTTTTATTTCCACAACGCCTCGTAATATTATTTCATACTATACCTATAGTCCTATGTGCTAAGCACAAAGGGGGTAACAAACATTATTTCGAGGTATCGTTTTTTCACATGCTAAATGATCATGGCCTTCGAGGAACATTTTGAACACCTAACTATCCCTGAATGGCAATTTCTAAATCGGTGCCCGTATAATAAGCACCGTGTACATTGATTTACTTTTAGAATGTATGATTCAACTACTGCTCTTACAGAGTGAATCTTTATATATTTTTGGAAGAAGTTGGTATCGAAAAGTTAACTTCACAGTAGTTGAAGGAACATATTTAACATTTTCAGAATCATCTCCAAATCTACCTTTATTTATTCGGTTTAATCTTTCAGCGTTTATAATTTTATAATCAGACAAACAAATTTCATCACATAAAAAGTCTTCTATATCTATGTCAAAAGAGACTTTTTTTTACTATTCCTTGTTTCGTTGTGAGAAATAGAGTGATATATGCAAAATAGTTATTTTTTTTTAAGAATTAATTCGTAGACAAAATAATTAGCAGCTGATCCCTGCTGAAATTCTACTCGAATTTTAAATTTATATAGAGCAGTTATGCACATTATTTGTGAATTATATTTGTGTAAATTATTGAAAATAAATTTGCCGAAATCCATTGGGTGTTGACCTTGAAGTGTCGATTTTACGGATTTTTTTTTCTGCAATTGAACTATCTGGGTTCAGGACTTCTGTTTATATCTTAGTTAATGATTTTTTTTTCAACAAAAACAAAATATGGGCCACAATCAGCCATGACATATCTATTTACATATGGGGTTCTTTGTTCATTATTATGAATGGGCCGGGAGAAGGCTTTCCTGTATCTTCGTACATATTTATCTGGGGTTACCACGCAAGTGCATGGGCCCCAATTTAAAAATATTATCAATAGTAGAAAAAAATAAAATATTAATAATAGAGCAAATAGACAATGAATTATATAATCAATATATTTATAGGTGAGTATTTATATATATTTATATAAAATAAAAATAAAATTGCTTATCTGAGGGGACTTCGCACGGAGATGTTCACTGTTCAAAGACTGGATGAGTCAGAATGTTCGAGAAATTTAAAGGCTAAGATTTGAAACTCACTTACTTAATTAAGATACGTCTATTTTTATTGAATTATTTTTAATTAAGTGCTTACTTATTTTCATTAATTATAAAGTAAAAATGTTGGAAATTTTATAATTTAGTGCCTACAACTCAAAAGTCATTTTTCACAAAAAAGTCAGTTACCCCCTTTCTCTTAAGTCATGGTGGTGCTGAGGATTCTCAGAGGTGTTAAATAAAAATAAAAGCTTCTTTTTTAGCAATTTTTAATTCAAATGCTGGTTTAAATTAATCCAAATATTTCGGAAACTTTACAGTAAGTATTCATTCTTCAATGGTCCTCCACCCAAATCACTGTATCTGCTCCCTCTCCAAAATTTGAATACAGAGCCAAATAGAGATCTAACAGTGCGATGTCTATTTGGCTGTTTATTCAAATGTTGGAGACGGATGCTTTTATTTTTATTTAAGACATACCGCATTTGTGCTTGGCAGTATATGATTTCGACATAGATGATTTAGCAGGCTTTGCTCTAAATTGTAAAAGTTCTCCCTAGAAAATACAGGGATAATTTCTTTTGCCTATGTTATAGAGGCAGTTGTGTCTCAGCAAAGGGCCTTAACGCTATAAGATGTATTAACAGAGGCGTAAATAAATATCCCTGTGGTGTTGAGGGGAGGGGCCGAAAGTGACTAGGAACAAATCACAAATAAATATTTTAAAATATAAGGGTTTATGGAGGGATTCACTCAAGATGTTAGCGAAGGATAGGTCGCCCAGCTAATCTCCGTTATGTAACCGCGAATAGTTCAAAAATATATTTTTTCAAGATATATTATCAAAATTATATTTTTTTATTAGATTAAAGGTTTCAAGCAGCCAGAATAAGAAAAAATATCTCTGAAGGCGAGGTTTCGGCTTATTTGAAATTTTTTTCCAGATATTCAGATTGTTACTGCATGATGTTCATGTATTTATTCATAACATTAACAATAGGCTCGATTTTAGAGGTCGTCCGTGGTTCAGAAGGAGTTAGCCCACCAGGGACTTAAATGGCAAAATAATTAGATTTAGGCTAGAAATTATATTAAAATTGTTATATTGAGCCGAATGTTATGGTACAGTCTATTAGAAAACATTTTTTGAAAATTGATGATATATTTTAAAAGAAGTGAAAAATACATGAACATAGGAATCTGCATTTATGTAATTTTTCGCAATTCAGTGATTTGATTTTGAATTAATTATATTTTCAAATTAATTTTGATTCTGATCCTTCCGGTAGTCCAAGTACTTACCATCCCATATTTAAAATTAAGTAAATTATTTTCTTTTGTATCTTAATGTTTAATGTGGGGTTGAAAGAATCAAAACAAAAACTCAATTCTAATGAGAATTTAATAATATTTTTAATTAGAATAATTTTTTTCGAATATATTAATTAATATTCGTGAATTTTCGAAGGTTTCTAGTCATAAATAGAATAAAAATGATTAAATTACTATAATTTTTTATTTGTGACTAAATAATTTAGTAAATTTCTATTATTATTAACTTATGAGGAGAATTTTCTAGGTTAGGTTTCACAAAAGGAAATATTAATTATTCTATTATTATTTTATTTGTGACAAGTAGCCTTTTCAATTTCCAAAATATTAAATCAACAGCCATTCATTTTTGGGATGAATAAATTAAATATTTAAAAAAAATAAATGTAAATACTTGAAATAGAGTTTACTAGAATAAAATTAACTAGTTTTTAATAAGTATATATTTAAGAAATAGAAACTCACCGAGAATAAAATTATGGCTAAGAAATCTTTAAATAATTTCAAATTTCACTCCACCGAGTTGTTGCTTAAATAAGAATATGTGAATTAATGATAAATAGAATATATTATATTTCTATAAATTAACATTTAATGAATTGAATTAAACCGAGATTATAAATTTCGAGTATTCAGAAGATTGTAAAAAATCTTATTTTAAAGGAAATTAGCAAGGTCATTGATCTTTTAAAAGTATTATATTATTAATATATGGCAAACGTTTAACTTTTCGCTGAACATACTGTTTCGCCAATGTATTATTAAAAAAAAATAATATTAAATCATTTTATCTATTATTATTGTTTGTATTTTTAAAATGACACTATTCATTAGGAAATTTATTCCACGTGCTATAATAAAATACAGTTTTAAATAATTCTCTCTTCTATTTGCCCTAAATTCAGACCTTCTTAGTCTTCTTAGGATGTCTGTCTGTATATGAATGCTTCACTTGCCAAATCGATAACTCCATAAAATAAAAAGTGGAAATAAACGATGAAATAATATACATTATTACATTATTTATTATTCAAAGGCCAAAAAATGTTGTCATTTATTGGTGTTAATAATTATTATTAGAGAAATTTGTTTTGCATATATAGAGTTAGGAGTCAATCAAGTGCTTTAACATTTAAATTTAATAAAATTTAGAAAGTGGAGTTAATCCTTTTGGCAAGAGAAGAATTCATATAACATTGTGTTTCTTAGTCAAAATATGACACAGATTCGAAATTTAGAAGTGATAAAATATTTATTTTACTCAAAATCGGATGATTAATTAGGATGAGATAGAAGTAGAATAAGAAAATATAAATATATAAGCTTGATCAAATATATATTTA
The DNA here is from genome assembly GCA_024734495.1 of Forficula auricularia. Lineage (NCBI taxonomy): Eukaryota > Metazoa > Arthropoda > Insecta > Dermaptera > Forficulidae > Forficula > Forficula auricularia. The sequence goes on from JALMQS010000064.1 coordinate 692,646, forward strand.
TGTATTAATTTATTTTCATTGATTATTAAAAGAATGTGATAGAAAAATTACTTAATTTTTCATATTTTTTATTAATTTGTAACATTTAATTTATACCTAGGTAGGTTCAGTGGCGGTTTGTGACTTCTCAACCAATGGATGCTGTCCAAAAAGTACCCTTCATTTTTTGAAATTTTATTTTAATCTTCGCTTTTTTTGCAAATTTCATCTAAAATGTAGTAAGTAATTTAAAATATAAATTTACTAAAAACAATAACAACAAAACAGTAACATTTAATTTATACCTAGGTAGGTTCAGTGGCGGTTTGTGACTTTTCAACCAATGGATGCTGTCCAAAAAAGTACCCTTCATTTTTTGAAATTTTATTTTAATCTTCGCTTTTTTTGGAAATTTCATCTAATATGTAGTAAGTAATTTAAAATATAAATTTACTAAAAACATTATTATTATTATTATTTATTGATTCCATTTATACAAAGGTATATACCCATTTTGGGCTTTGTTACAGATATAGATACAGTTTTATTTACACAATCTAATTCTTTTTTCTTCTGGGACATCCATCGAATATTTGTTTTCTTCGTACTTCAGGAATTCCATTATTTCTCTCCACATCTTTCCCTTCTTCAATTGAACTTCCAACCCCTTCCAAGTGTTTTCCTTTCTTCTTTCATCTTCTTCTCTTCCTTTATTATTCCTTCCGAATCTCCCAAAATTATATGTGTTGCCACATCTCGCTCTTGTCCATATCTTTATCTCACTCTCTTTCACATTCTTCCACACGAAGTAATTCTCTCTTCCCGATTTCCTTGAAAATTGATTTGACGATTTGCTATCTTACGGATTTATTTTATTGCATCCTGGATTTGAGGTTTTATTTCTTTGAATGTAAGGTCACTTATATTTGTATCATGTTCATATGAATAGCCTTCAAATGCTGAATTTTCGTCTTTATCAAGACCATCATATTACTTTCTATACTTTCAACGTCGTTATCATGATCAGTATCTAATAATTGGTCTATTTGGTGCTGCTGAGTTTTTCCCAATAATAATTCTGACTTAGTAGAACCAAAAAAGGTATCCAAAACAGCCAGGTGAATTCCATGTTCGTAGCATAATAAATGCAAAGGAGGAACTAACTTCCCAAATTTAACCATAACGGTTACTTTGTTTTCAAATATTTTTATATAAAAAAAGTAGTTTTAGAATATTTATTTTTCATTTATATGATGATAAATGTTAAAAATATTCCCGGAATTCACTTTTTTTCTCGGGAAATCGAGAATGGATATTTTTCCGGATTTCCTGGAAATTCGGGAACGAGAAATCCCGGGAGAGAAACCCTATTCAACAACTCTGTTACACTCAGCAAAATAAAAACTTTTCAATTATAACTATATACTCTTTAGATATAAGGAGAAAAATAAATAATTCCATCTATTAGAAATACGGGCAATAAGCAAATAGATATAGCGCTTTCTAGTTTTAGTTTGAATTTCCGGGTTTAAAATTCAGAAAAAAATAAAATCGTTTAAATAAGTTGTACTTAATGTCCTCAAATTTGGCACCAAAGTTTGTATTGAAAAGTTAAAATATTTCTCATGACTTCTTGCTCTAATTGTTTGTTGATAAAAAATCGCCTTTACCAAAATATGGACCAAATCGAGTCTTTAAAAAGTTTTTACTTTTTCAACAAATTTACAATTTGAAATAACTATTTTGAAAGATAATCCATATTCATTTTATTCTACTTCTCACTAGCCCTGCCTTTCTAGTGCTATTTTCATCCCAGGATATTTAGTGAGGGGTTTTCTAGAACAATCACAATTAAATGATAATTTCTCTCAGGGGGTAAAACTTGTTAGAACTTGTCTTTCAGATCTTTGCACGTTCTTACATGTCAATAGATAATGGATAGTCAGGGATTATTACATCAGTGAATCTTTTAAAAAATAAATTTTCTTCCACATATCCTTTTTTAATCCCATTCGATTAAAACCAGGGCTGTCCAAACCGTGGCCCAATATAAAGTCATAAAATTCCTTAAAACATTGAGATTTATATGTAGACACTTGAAAACACACAACAATTTGGCCAGATAATTTTTTTTTCCTCTAAAATAAGAAATATGAAAAACTACTATGAATTTTTCGAAAAATAAGATTACAAATTTTAAATTTTGAAACTGGAACTAGATTTCAAGTTTTCAGAAAAAATAATCATCATTTTAGTCTATTTTTGACTCAATTTTCATTAGAAATAAATTTTCTACTTTCAAAATTTCTGATGAATGTTCGAGAACAACAATTAGATACCGATCTAAAAGAAAAATTGAATATTTTCGCTTTATTAGATTTTTAAATTAAATATCTAGTCATAAAAATATATAAACATATACTAATATATAATATAACTTTCTGTAAGTATGTAGAGGTATAATTTTCATAGAGAAGCTATTTTCAAGTATAAAATTTACCAAAAGTAAAATTAGAAGCTCACTATAAGCGAAAAATATAATAAAGTTCTACATTATTAACTATCTTTTTTGAATAACAAATATCAATAGAATTATAATATTTTATCCGTGGCCCGAAACATTTTTTCTTCAAATGTGGCCCGGGTAAGCCAAAAGGTTGGCCACCCCTGGCCATTCCATCTTCGACTGGACTCGCCTAGCTCTTACGCAGCTTACAATCTTCTTCGCCCATGTGTTGTCTAAATACAGGCGCACTAACGTTATAAGTCAAGTTCAAATTCAGACTACATTTTGAGGATTTTAATTAGTACAGTTATTTATTTATATGATTTTATAATTAAAAATATTTTTCTCATACGTGGACAAAAATTAAATTAGTTAAAAAGCTTTAAAATCTAGATGAAAAAATCATCCAAATTCGATTTCGGACAAGAGCTTCAATATTCAATTATTTTTTCAATGGTGATTGTAAAAGATAAAAGAATTAACTATTGGCTGATACAATGAAATGAAAATTTATTACTCTTTACGCTGACCAATGGGTGAAGTTCTCCAGGAGGCCGAAATTTTGAATTCACTCAAAAATAGTAATTCTTATTCGTATTATCTATTGTTTTTACTGTCCAATTTAAAAGAAGCCAAAGCTAAGCTATTTCGTCATTATGAATGTTTGGTACACCTCTCGTCAGCCTCTTTGACTGAAATCAGGAACTGTAATCGACCAACCAGTCGCCAAAGAGTCCACGATTACATATTTCCGGACCTTATATGAATGTTTATGATACTCTAATAAACTCAGGTAAGATGTAAGTGTATCTGTAGTTGGTTCGATCTGAGCTGTTCAAACAACCTTTGAAAACTTTTATATCTTGAACCTGAATTTGATTGAACCAACCACTTGATCACTGCCAGCAATTGTTTACTATTATACGACAACGGGGCAATAAACCAAGAATCAGAAGCTTGCTGAGCTGTATTAAATCGATCAAATGGCTAAATTTTAAAGAATGAAAAAAGTACTATCTTACTTATCTAGGGTAAAGCAATTTAAAATATATTTTTACTAAAAAATTTATATAACCTTCTTTGTGGTCCTCGAGGTACTTAATCAGGATTTTAAATATTTAGAAATAATTAAAAAGTACTAGAATAAAGTACTAATGTTTGTGTGCTGATATGTACCAAAAACTAATCAACGCTTCAATAGGTTTTCAATTTCATTTCAATCGGTTGAATGGTATGGAAAAAATTGTCGACGAAAAAGGACCACAAACATCGCGCAGACTATTTGAAAAAGTCACACTTTTTGGCCTCTGGACGAGAACCCATGTAATTTTAGTAGTAGTAAAATTCAACCTAAATGAATACCACAATTTATGATTTTGATTGAGACCACGGGTTCCGTAGTCTTTACCTGACCCTTTGAAGTCGCGCTGACCCCGAGACCGTTTCTAATACTTTACCCATGCTTTGCATTGGATAAAGTAAAAAACACTCGTATATATTGTTTCGGTAAATTCCGCATTGTACATATAATTTGAAGTATGAAGCCAAAACAAAACAAAAAATATCATACTTACCTTAAATTGAAAGTTTCTTTTTGTCAAGAGTAACAGAATTTTTATAAATTGAAGGAGACAATAAAAGAGTGTGTCTTCTGTTGGAAAAATAAATTTTTAATTTATTTATAACGAGACTAAGAATCAATCTTAATTGACTGATGAAGAGGGCAACGCCCTCGAAACAATAGTCTCATTATAAATAAATTAAAAATTTATTTTTCCATCAGAAAACACACTCTTTTAGTGTCTCCTTCAATTATACTTACCCCAAAATGTAACCAAGTAATATAAAAAACAAACATAATTCAAGACATGTATGATAAAGCTTTTTGTTTAAGATTATTTTAGTACATATTGTGCTATGAATATCTTATCTTAACTTATATTATTAATAAAGCAATTATTGTATATATATATATATATATAGAATTGGGTTCTCTAAAAACGGCTCTAACTAAGTCTCGTGAGTTATTGTTCGGGTATAAATTTGAATCCGATTGAAATAAAGAAAGGTGGTGTAAATTAGTCATGTCGAAAAATAAATATTTTAATCTTCATATCTGGTTTTCGGTAAGTCGCAGAGCCTTGAAATTTGAAACTTAGGCTACAAGAAGTACCACAAGTTTTTAGGCTAAAATACGTAAGTACTGGAAGTTGATGTTTACGTATTTACGTATTTAAGATTGTACCCCCTGCCCTTCGGAATCATAAATCTCAGAGATACGAAATTCGAAACTTAAGCTCGATGTTGGCTAGAGCTAGAAGTGGCAATGGTCCTGGAGTTGAACCATGATTTATTTTAATAATTAATTACATTCTTATTTTTATTCTAATTAAATCTAATTGAGGCAATCGAGTTAATCATCGAACAAAGGAGACTTATGAGTTCTGGGAAAACATAGTAAATGACCAGTAATTAACAACAGAAGAGCATTGACATGAGTGCAGCAGAGACGATGTGAGCACATACACTGCTATCAATGTGGCTCTGAATACACCTACACATATACTTTATATTCAAGTTCCGCAGTTTTGACATGAGAGGCGAATGAGTGACATCTACCTACTCAGCCTAAGTGCCATTCGATGAGCTACAGAGGAATATACCTGCACATGCGAATACTCTATATATTTCAAGTTCCGACATGATTGACATGAGAGGCAGAATGGTGAGCATATACACTGCTATCGAAGTGGCTCTGAATACCTACACACATCTGTATATTCAAGTTCCACAGTCGATTGACATGAGAGAGAGCTGACATGACGGGTGGACACTATACTACTGCCTATCGCAGAGTGGCTCGGCAATATCACCTACACATATACTTTATATTCAAGTTCCGCCAAGTTTTGACAGGAGAGAGGCTAATCAGTGAGCATACACTGCCAGAGGAATCGAAAGGAAGGTATACAAATATCTATACCTTTACCTTCAAGTCCGCCGTGATTGACTTCAAGAGCCAGAGTGAATAGGAGAGCTCTACTGTCTTATATATACACATATATATATACACACACACACAGCGGAGTGCCATACACACCTACGCGCTGAATCATCTGTTACAAAGGAACATACAACGAGCACACACTACACCGAGGCTCCTCTCCAGGACTTCGCTTGCAATACAGATACAGAGTGCATTGTACATCAATCAATAAAACCATCTCATTGTCTCTATAACCGCTGGTCTGTATAACATTATTTATAGTATTAGTACCAGGAAGCCCATTTCCCTACATCCTTCACTCATCACCTAAGATATCATTCTCCATTTTAGGGACGTGCCACTTGGATCAGACACTGAGGGACACACCCACCCCATCAACAAATAGCGAAGCAGATTAAACTAAGATTAACGTAACAATATAAAGCCCAATTTCCCTAGTACAGGGTATATGCAAGCTTTGATTCAAATCGGAACACCTGAAGTAGGCATTTACATCGAAAGATTTTTCATTTTTTTGATTTGCTCAAAAACCGCACTAACTATTTTTTTTAAATTCGTGTACTTATCAAGTGTCAAGAGTTATTAACCTTTTTAGAGGAAAAAAGTTACCGAGCATCGCTCGGTGCTCCAGGCACTTATTATATTAAACGAGCAATTCTTGTATATATATATATATATATAAATTTACTGCAATTCTCATCTGTCTGATTCTTTGGGGAATCGAAATAGATGAATTTTGTTCAGTTTTTCAATAATAAATTTTATTTAGAATGTGTAAATGTAAACATTAAATGAAAGCGAAAGTTAAAACATTTGTCCGGTCACTGCCCTATTTTGGTGCACTTGGGACCTGACTCGTTTTGATAGTGAACCAAGAGTTGAAAAAAAAATGTTTTAACTTTCGCTTTCATTTAATGTTTATATATATATATATATAGAATCGGTTTCTCGAAAACGGCTCTAGCGATTTCGCTAAAAATTGGTGAACTCATTAAGTCCGATGAGTTATTAGTTGTGTGTAAATTTTAATCGGATTGAAATAAAGGAAGAGGGTGTAAATTAATCATGTCAAAAAATAAATATTTTAATCATTCATATCTCGTCTTCCGTAGTCGCAGTTCCTTGAAATTTGAAACTTAGCCTATTAAGAGGCAAAAAGTTACCGATCATCACTCGGTGCTCCAGGCACTAAGTATTATAAGTGGGAAAAAAAAACAATTTCCAGATAAAAATATGCAAAAATATCTATTGTTCAACAATGTGAAAAGTTAGAAAAATAGAAAAATTAAATCATCTTCTTTTCACGGACCAAAGATCGTACCCAGGCTATTGAGGTTGCACTTTCTAGCAATGTCATTAAATAAAAAGTAATTGCGAATCCCACACATCTCCTGCAGGCGCCCATGGTACCAAGGTAGCACAAAAATAATCTATAAATATCCTGATAATATCTTTTCTGGACTTTGGAATATCCTGTGAATAATCTTTCAATCTACGTAGACACTCTGGAAATATCTTTAGAACTAAGATATTCGCGTAGGACATTTAATTCAATTTACTAGAATATTCTTAGTGGAAAATTCTTAGATTATCCACCAAAGGATTTTCTCGGAAAATTCGTCCATTCCCGGTGTGGGTCCGTTCCCGGTGCAAATATTCTAAAAATCTCCTGAGTATAATTGGAATATACGATATATGTACTTTTAATATATTTGGTGGATAATCGTAGAGTCTCTTGTGCTACCTGGGTAGTATATTCCCGTTGTTATTATATGATTTCAGGATCTTTCGGAGTAATTATGAGCTACTTAAAAGGATAAATGAAAACATAAACTCAAAAAAAAAAAAAATAAGATGAATATATTTTTATTAGAATTAAATTAAAATTTTATATGCCTTCAGTATTTTTTTGGTTCAAAAATTTGTTCGTATATAGCTAAGGTGTCGGTGTGTTATGCCCAATTAACTTTCGAAGAACAAGAACTAGGTTACATATTTTTTGACTCGGATCAATTCCATATTCGCTTGGTAACTTGTTGCCTCCAATCAGTTCCGAATGGTGATATAAGCTGATGTCTTCTAGATTCAATTTATGTTCCATAGCTATCATTTTTTCAAAACGTCAACTGGATCATTTTCCGACAAAATAATTGTTACAAAAGACAATTTAGATAATTGAATGCTATAGCCAATATACGACATTTTATTGAAAATCTGAAAAAAATATTTCAATTTAACATATAAAATATTTTACTAATTAATTTATCGCAAATGTTTAAACATTTTATAACTAATATAAAATTAGCATGTTTTTATTAAGGGCGGTCCATAAATTATGTCACACGAATTTTAAGTTTTTAGTTCCCCCACTCCCCATTCTGTCAGATTTTCATGCCCCCCTGTATTGTGACGACATACTATCACTTTTATACCTTATAATTTATATAATTGTAGAAATTTTTTATAAATTAACTCAACAAAAGGGATTTAATATATTTTAAGTTTAATTTTTAAAAAAATTTAATTTTACCTTTGTGACATCACAATTTTTAAGTTCCCTGAGCACCCCCTGTCACATTTTGTCACAAATCTGAGATGTCCCCTCCCCCCTTACTTGACATAATTTATGGATGGCCCCTAAGCCATCATAAATAGAATATTAAAGGTAGAATCAAATGTCTTATTAAATATGTTTTATTTTAAAATTAAATCCAAAATTAAACATATCTAATTGTGATTCGATCTTTTATTTTTTTTATATGTTGGCGAAAAATATAGCTTTTTGTGACGTTAGATCAAAAAAAAATGAAAAACTCACTTTATTTTAACCATAGCATAGGTATTCGATTTGGAAGAAATTAATTTTTTAAAAATGCCTTAGATTTGGGAGATAATTTTTTATTCACTCATTCCTTAAATTTAATGTACATTAAGGTGATTCTTATTTTCCAAATTTTAAATTTTGAATTTCCTAAATAAAAATTTGGGTACGTTACTAGAGAAAATAATTCACATAAGATTTCAGGTTTACAAAGGAAGTTGTAACAGTCATTTCTCATTTATACAGTGGCGTATACACGGTTGGGGGGGGGGGATTAGGGATAGAACCCCCCCCCCCCAGAGGCTGACCCTATCTATCTGTCAAATCTGAAGTTAAGTAAACAGCTGAATCATTTTCCGACAAAACAAATGTTACAAAAGAGAATTCAGATAATTGAATTCTATAGCCAATAAACGACATTTATTGAAAATCTGAAAAAAATATTTCAATTTAAGATAAAAATATTTTACAAATTAGATTATCGTAAATGTTTAAACATTTTATAACTAATATAAAATTAGCATTTGTTTTTTAAGGGCCGGTCCATAAATTATGTCATACGAATTTCAAGATTTTTAGGCCTCCCCTCCACCTGTGTCACATTCTGTCACATTTTCATTGAGCCCCCCCCCCTCTGTATTGTGACGTCACACTATCAATTTTATACCCTATAATTTAATAATTGCAGAAATTTTTTATAAATTAACTCAACTAAAGGGATTTAATATATTTTAAATTTGAATTTTTTTAAATTTTAAATTGACTTTTGCGACATCCCTGGGCCCCCTGTCACATTTTGTCACAAATCTGAGATGTTCCCTCCCTATATATAATGTTGTCATTTGCAACAATTCCATATTCCTCCGGTAATATAGAGTCTTCAATCACCCTTACTGTGTGACGTAATTTATGGCCCCTAAGACGTCATAAATAGAATATTAAAGGTACAATCAAACGTCTTATTAGATATGTTTTATTTCAAACTCAAATCCAAAATTAAACATATCTAATTGGAACCGTGATTCGATCTTTTAATTTTTAGTAATATGTTGGGGAAAATATAAGTTTTTGTGACGTTTGATCAAAAAAAAATTGAAAAACTCACTTTATTTTAATCATAGCATAGGTATTAGATTTGGAAGAAATTAATTTTTTTAAAAGTCCTTAGAATTGGAAGATATTTTTTATTTACTCATTTCTTAAATTTAATGTACATTGAGGTGATTCTTATATTCCAAATTTTAAATTTTGAATTTCCCAAATACAAAGTTGGCATATTACAATAGAAAATAATTAACATAATATTTCAGATTTACAAAAGAAGTTCTAACAGTAATTTATATATTAACATTTACTATCCATAAATAAACAAATCCAAAATCTTTATTTATAATTATCTATTTAATTAGAAAATAAAATGATAAATCATTATTTTTAAAATTAATATATATTTAATTAATCCCATGGAAATAAATTCTTATTGTATTCAATTGAAAGTTGGCTTATTGGAGAGGTGTGTCCACTGATGAAGAAGTACTACATAAATGCAATCGAAATATTTGGAATAAGATATAAAAATTCAATTCTTACAAAGTTTTACTGATAAATTTTCATTCAACATCTCCCATTTTTAATTAAACACTCAGTAAGCACCAAGTCATTGTTAATAATTATGCTTTATGTTTCCGTTGTAATTATGATCAAAGGCTTAATGAAAACATAAACTCCAAAATATAAAATGAAATTAACATACTTTTATTTTATTCAAATTAAGTAATACAATAAGTTGGCAACATGTCGTTCAGCATTCTTCGGGTCCATAAATTTGTTACTGTATGTATACCCAAGGTGGCGGTGGGAATTCTCGTATTGATCTCGATGAACCATATCTAGTTTATATATAATGTTGTCATTTGCAACAATTCCATATTCCTCCGGTAATATAGAGTCTTCAATCACCGTTGTTCCATAATATAATCGTAAGTTTTCAACTTCATTATAAATAGGTGAAACGGAAGCTACAATTACTTTTAGGTGGCTAACTGGAACATAGTCTCTCAGCAATATTGGAAAATTAGAAAAATGAGGTAGGTGACTGATTACTTCATAGTTAATACCATTTTCTGTCATTATGTTGATAATCTAAAAAAATAGATTTCTAATTAAAATATAAATTTAATATAAAAGATTAGTAGAGTTGTTGATTAATAAAGAGAAATCAATCAGGTTTTCCTCGGATTGATGCAAATAAACATATTACTATAATACATATATATGAGGGGCGAGCTGTGAATTTTCAACCAGGATGCTGTACAAAAAATAGACTTTAAATTTTATTTTATTCTTCGCTCCTTTTGCAAAATTTATTGATAAACGCATCATAGAATTTTTTGGTTATTTTTTTCAAATTGATCATTAGATATTTTATCAATTTATATTTAAACAGAGCGCATAATTTATATTTAGTTCAGCTCCTTCTGGAGATGATTCAATTTTTTCATAGTTGAAAATTGACTGACGAGCTCCTAGAAGGCATAATGCAAATTAAATGTTTTATATCACGGATAAAAATAAATATTTGCTCATTGTGCTTTAAAATGTCTGAAACGCGGAGAAAAATATTTTTCAACTATATGATTTTTTCTCATTATGTGTCTGAGTTCCGAAATCCATGATAGCCCAAGAACGGAACGTCAAAAAGTTCGTTTGTAATTTGTATCAATACATAGTACTGATTAGATTTTAGAATATCTGGTTCAAAAGAAAGAAAATATTTTTTGAATGATTCTAATGAGATTTTAACAGGTTGTTATATTATAGTATAGCCATTAATGAACAATTTATATTTAAGTTTATTAATAGTTACTAGGGCAGATCTAGTGTACTGAGTATTGAAAAAGTATTCAGTTTTTCATTATTTAATGTGCGGGTGAGCTATTCTTTCATTAGAATCTGATAGATGAAAATAACTAAAAAGAGAGCGGATGAAATGATCTCTCTTTTTTCGAGCTAAGGTGTTTTGAAAAGATGCAAAATACAAGTTAAAACCTGTTTCAGACTATTTGAGATTAATTTCTTAATTTCTGTTATTCTAGGAATGGCCTTTTATATGTTTATTTGAATCAAGCAGGCGATTGATTTCTCTTTATAAAATAGAAATATTTTACAAATTACTGAATCTTAAATTTTCTATTATTTTATAACTAATATAAAATAAGCTTTGCCCTCTTTCAATGCAGAATAATTAAAATATTAAAATTGCGGAAAATGATTAAAATTCTCTTACAACGGATTAAATACCTACGTATGTGATATTTATTTATTTATTCATCCTTTATATTAAATGGACATCAGTGTAGTTCTTGTTTTGCTGCTTTTGGAATTCAATTTTACCAACCCCGCACTTTGAAAATATCTTAGGTACAAGAAAAAATAATTTAGCATTTAGATTTGGGTGTCATTATGCATTGAGCTCTTGGACTGTGAACATCTAGTGATTAACCGATTATAGAATTCCAAAATAACTTGAGATTCTTATCATTAAAAAGAAATTTTTTTTTCTTTTTTCTTTTGTCTTGTTCATATCGGGAAAAAATCTTCTGATAGGGCAGGACAACAAGAGGGCTTGAGCCCCCCCCCCCATTAAATATGGCATCAAATAATGCCATATCCAGTGATCAAAATTTACATTATACATCTTCATCAAGTGAGTTTCCGTCAAGAAATAGTGACTCATTCTCAGAACAAGAAATATCACAACATTCACAACCCAACATCGCATCCAACCAGTTATCATCAAAAAATGATAACTCATCATCTCAACAACCTGTTAATCAAGAAATGGAAGTAACATGGCAAAGGGTCAAAAGAAAGCGAACCATTTCAGGTGAAAAATTACAATTACCTAATCAAGACACTCTATTAATACAACAAACAAATCGTTTTGCTCCACTTGCCAATATTAACCCATCAAGTGAAAACAAAATTAATGATTCAAACAAAATTTTGAAAACTCCATCTCCTCCGCCCATATATATTTATCACGTTTTAAATTATAAAGATATGGCAGATAGCGTATCTAAAATTATAAATAAAAATGAATTCACATGCAAGGCCATGAAAGATTCTACAATAAAAATTAATGTCACATCCATAGAAGCCTATAGAAAATTGGCAAAATTTTTAAAAGAAGGTAATGTCATTCACCACACTTACCAATTAAAACAAGACAGAGCTTTCCGTGTTGTAATAAAAAACCTCCACCATTCTATCAACATTGATGATATCAAACATGAACTAAATGAAAAGGGTTTTAATGTAAGAAACATGACAAACATAAGAAATAGATTAACCAAAGACCCTCTTCCACTATTTTTTCTTGATCTTGAACCAAATGACAATAATAAAAATATCTATAATATTAACTATTTACAAAATACAAAAATAATTGTCGAACCACCCAGAAAGAAAAATGTAATTCCCCAATGTACGAGATGTCAAAATTACAACCATACAAGATCATATTGTTTCAGACCATATATATGTGTCAAATGTGGGGGCCAACATGACACTGCACAATGTACCAAACTAAAGAACATCCCCGCTGTCTGTGCGAATTGCAAAGGAGATCATCCAGCAAATTATAAAGGATGTTCAATATACAAAGAACTACAAAAAATGAGAGGCAAATCAATGAATAATACTGAACCCAATACCAATCGCGGAAAAACTCCTATCCAAACTCAAACAGAACATACAACAGCATCACTCCTTCCCCCTCCGCCTCCATTACATCACTCAAACCCCCAGCTAAAGTTTCAAAGATCATACGCCCAAGTTGTTGGAAATGCAAATAATAATAATCAAACAAATGACATCAATACAGTATTAACTTCCTTCATGAACGAATTCAAAACGATGTTCAATCAATTATTGGAACAAAATAGACTTATACTTAACCTGCTATCACAAGTCATCAATAATAATAACTAGAAATGGCTGATGCAATCAGAATAGCTCTCTGGAACGCCAACGGATTGGTTCAACGAAGAAACGAAATTGAAATATTTCTACATATGGAAAAAATTGATATTCTCCTAGTGTCAGAAACGCACTTCACTTCTAAAAACTACTTCAAAATACCTAAATATAAATTTTACTCTACAGAACATCCCGATGGCACAGCACATGGAGGTACGGCGATACTAATCAAAGAATCAATATTCCATTATGAACTTGATAAATATGAAAAAAGCTTTATACAAGCAACATCTATTAAAATCACAAATAAAAATGGTTCGAATATAGTGGTTAGTGCATTATATTGTCCCCCAAGACATTCTATTACAAAAGAACAATTTACATCATTCTTTGAAACACTTGGCCCTAAGTTCTTAGCAGGAGGTGACTACAATTCGAAACACACGAATTGGGGATCTAGACTGATTACACCTAAAGGGAGAAATTTGTTAAAATCAATCAATTCAAACGGATATAATACTTTAACGACAAGGAAGCCAACCTATTGGCCTTCAGATCCAAATAGATTACCTGATCTATTAGACTTCTTTATTTCAAAAGGACTTTCAAGTTCCTATACTAACATAGAAGAAAGCCTAGAACTTAGTTCGGATCACACCCCTGTAATAGCTACAATTAGCTCTACGTTGTTAAAAACAAAAATCTATCCCACCCTGAGCAATAAAAAAACGAACTGGAGATTATTTCAGAGAAGTGTAGAGGAAAATATAAACCTCAGCATATCCTTGAAAACAGAGAGTGATATCGATCAAGCCATAGAACATTTCAATAAAATTATTCAGGAATCAGCTTGGCTTGCAACTCCTGAAATAAACTACAAAATAAAAGAAATAAATTATCCGTTTGAGATAAGAGAAAAGCTAAGAGAAAAGCGAAGACTCAGGAAAATCTGGCAAAGAACGCAGTATCCACTAGATAAATTAATATTCAACAGAGTATCAAAAGAACTCAAAATTCTGATAAACAAAAACAAAAATGAAACAATTCAAAATTACCTATCTAAATTATCCCCCCAAGGAAACAATGAATATTCCGTATGGAAGGCAACAAAATATCTCAAAAGGCCCAAAACATTCATATCCCCAATAAAAATCTACCCAAACACATGGGCAAGAACAAATGCAGAAAAGGCAGAGGTATTTGCAAAACATTTAAGCAATGTATTTATCCCTTATTCTCAAACGTGTTCAAACTCAGAAAACGAAGAAATTGAAGATTTCTTATGCTCCCCATTGCAATTATCTCCTCCTATTAAATATTTTACTGTAAAAGAAATAAAACAGACAATAAAAAATGAGCGTAAAAAAAGTCTCCTGGATATGACCTAATAACTATCGAAATATTAAAAAAACTACCTAAAAAAGGAGTAACTTTTCTCACTGAATTGTACAATTCCATAATAAGAACATGCTACTTCCCTACTCAATGGAAGTTTGCACAAATTATCATGATATTAAAACCTGGCAAACCTGAAAACCAAACTTCATCTTATCGACCGATAAGCCTACTTCCCCAGACATCAAAAATACTTGAAAAACTCCTACTTCAAAGATTAAAAGCCGCAGTTGATCTAGATGAAATACTGCCACACCATCAATTTGGATTTCGACAGCAACATTCAACGGCAGAGCAAATCCACAGAATAGTTAATGTTATTGAAAATACACTTGAAGAAAGAAAAATATGCACGGGTGTATTCCTGGATGTCGAAAAGGCGTTTGACAAAGTGTGGCACCAGGGTCTACTTTACAAAATCAAAAAACTTTTTCCGGATCATTTCTATTGGCTTCTTACGTCTTACCTCAAAGATCGATTTTTTCAAATAAAAGTAGAATGTGATTTGTCGCAAATGTATACCATACGATCAGGCGTCCCACAAGGTAGCGTATTAGGTCCACTCTTGTATTCTGTATATACTGCAGATTTACCAACCACATCTGACGAGTCATTCATCGCTACATATGCCGATGACACTGCCATCCTTGCAACTAGTGAAGACCCAGGCCTTGCTTCAAATAAGCTACAGGAACAGCTCAACATGATTCAGAAATGGTTGAATAAATGGCGAATTCGTATAAATGAAAGCAAATCTTCGCATATTACATTTACAAATAAAAGATGTACGTGTCCACCAGTGTATATAAATTCAAAAATTATCCCCAACACTAGTACGGTGAAATATCTAGGTCTGCACCTCTGACACTAGGCTCACTTGGAAGGAGCACATCAAGAAAAAAGAAATGAAATCAATATTAAATATAAAAATATGTTTTGGCTCATCGGCAGAAAATCACAGCTTGCTCTGAAAACAAAAGTGATGATTTATAAAGCAATCCTTAAGCCTATTTGGTTGTATGGCTGTCAACATGTAGGAACAGCCAGTGAGTCCAACTTGAGCAAGATACAGAGAGTGCAATCAAAAATTCTCAGAGGCATTACTAATGCCCCCTGGTACATAACAAATGAAACTCTACATAAAGATCTAGATGTACCGTCAATCAGAGAAGTCATATACAACCAATTTGATAAACACCAAAGGAAACTAGAACATCATTCAAATACATCGGCCATTAGTCCTATTGGACAATAGCCAGACTATCAGAAGAAGAAAGAAATACCACATACTTGATACAGAAGAAAGGATGTTGACCTTCAGCTGGAAAAACAAATTCAAATAGGATAGACATCAATGGATGACTATTCCTTCAAGATAATTAACTCTCATCAAATTTACTAAAAGTTGTAAATAAATAACTGATTGTAAATAAATTGAAATAATAAAAAAAAAAAAAAAAGATTTGGGTGTTGTATCCAAGGGGTGAATTTTGCCAAAAATTTTAATTTTTCAAGTTTCTTGCCATATGGTCTTCTGTAGGTATCTGGAATATTTTTGATAACTTAATCCATTTCCATTTAGCCTGGACTTTTTATAAATACCAATCTCCAAAAGTAATGATGCCGGGTTTATTTTTTATTTCCTCAACGCATCTTAATATTATTTCATATACCTATACTGTCTATATCTTCAGCAAAGCTAACGGAGAAGAAAACAACGCAGTTGCTATGGTTACTTATAAAATTTCCTCTCAAATTTTTAACATTTCACAGACGAGAAGCCTATCCATTCTTTACTTAAGCAAGTTTAAATCAGCTATATTAAAACCGATCAAATGAATAAATTTAAAAATATTTATGCTAAACTAAAGAATTTAAAAAAGTACTATCTTACTCTAGAGTAAAGTACTTTAAAATATAATTTTACTAAAAACTTTATTTAACCTTTTTTGTGGTCCCTAAGGTACTTAATTAGGATATTAAATTTCATCAAAATTGGTTAAGTCATTTTCAAGATATTTAGAAAAACTAAAAAGTGCTGAAATAAAGTACTAATGTTTGTTGGCCGATATGTACCAAAAACTAATCAGCGCTTTATTTTGTTAAAATAATGGTATGTTTTCAATTTCATTTCAATCGGTGAAATGGTGCGGAAAAAATCGTGGACCAAATAAACGATAACATCCATCCATCCATCCATCCATCCGCACGCACTTCCTGAAAAATGGCACTTTTTGGCCTCTAGACGAGACCCCATGTAATTTTTGGCAAAACTGTCAAGTGCTAAAAGTCAACCTAATTGAATACTACAATTTGTGACTTTAATTGAGTCCATGGGTTCCGTAGTCTCCGTAGTATCATGTTTTGCATTGGATAAAGTAAAAAAATTATAGTAGTGGACCCTTTGTAAAATTTTCTCTTTTTAAGAAGTGAGAAAAAGATTTTTATTTTTCTAGATGTTTTATCGAAAATATATTTTTACATTTTAATAAAAATACTTATTTAAATACATATTAAAATTTTTTAAGGATTTAGGTGTCGGTTCTAGCTGAAACATTATAAATAACTTATGAGGAGAATTTTCTAGGTTAAGTTTCACAAAAAGGAAATATTAAAACAAATGTATGTTTATTTTGAGTTTGATTCACTCGATATATATTTCGGGTTAATAGCCCATCTTCAGGAGTTCAAATAAAAACTGAATACAAATTTGTAAAAACGTTTAACAAGTAAAATTTTGAGAGAGAAGAGTATTCAGAAAGTTTCTTCAACAACAAAGAAGTTAAAGTACGTTCAGAAGATACTTATATACGTATATAGGAGAATCCCTTTCATCTCAGATCAATTGTCAAATCCACTATCTTCTATACTTAGATCATATGGAATTACCCCTGCTTTTTATAATAAAAACACTTTAGGCTCACATTTGATTAACAACAAACTTGATAAAATTGATAAACTAGATAAGTCATGGGTTTACAAATTGGACTGCGATGGGTGTGATTCCTTTTATATTGGTCAGACTGGTCGTTCCTTTAAAAAACGTTATTCTGAACATGAATATGCTCTTAGAGTCCTTAACAGATCTAACGATATTAATTCAGATTCTACCTCTGCTTTCGCTCTTCATTTACATTCGAAAAATCATACTGCTTCTACTTCTAATCCTACCCCAATTCATTTTGAAAGAAGTGGTCCCAGACTTCTTCTTCTAGAATCAACTGAGATTAAATTGGCCCTTCTGAATAAATTCAGTATTCTCAATAATCAATTGGACTTTGACAAAGATATAATCATTGATTCTAATTTGGCAAAATTAATAAATTAAAAATCGGCTCCTAAATTCGATTACATATTTTGTGTTTGTATTTTGTTTTTTGTTTTTAATTTTATTTTAAATAATAACATTTTGTTTATATTTAAGAAAAAGATTGAAAGTATTTTCTGAACGTACTTTAACGTCTTTGTTGTTGATGAAACTTTCTGAATATACTCTTCTCTCTCAAAATTTTACTTGTTAAACGTTTTTACAAATTTGTATTCAGTTTTTATTTGAACTCCTGAAGATGGGCTAATAACCCGAAATATATATCGAGTGAATCAAACTCAAAATAAACATACATTTGTTTTAATATTTTCCTTTTTGTGAAACTTAACCTAGAAAATTCTCCTCATAAGTTACATATTAAAATTTTCATAATTGGCCAATAGGCAGGTATCTAAGTTTTTCTGTAGGTGTCTTTTGTTTGGCCACTGAGTATTATTATCTATATATTATGAAATTTTTTAATGAAATCAAAAGACTGAGAAACATAAAATAAGCTCGCGAACGTCACCGTCGACGGAAGGGCCTCAAATTCACTAGAACAAATTTTGAATAGTTATAAATAAAAATAATACGGTTATAAATTTAACTAAAAAGTTCCACCTTATAAACTTCTACTCAGACCTTTAAGGGCCAAACATAAAGTATAAAAATTAGCTATCAGAACTTTTGAACACAATACAATCTTTCGATTATAAACGATGATTTTGATGATTTATATTGAAATTGAATCTGAATATTGGCATTTTCTTAAATTTATTAAAAACACTATGAACGACCACAATTTTATTTTATTTATTTTTTAAATTTTTGATATTTTGTTTTTTTATCAATAAAAGCGGGGCTCGATTTTAGAGGTCGTCCATGGTTCAGAAGGAGTTAGACCACAAGTGGTCTCGAATGGCAAAATAAATTAGATTTAGACTAAAAATTATATTAAAATTGTTATATTGAGCCGAATCTGGTACAGTCTATTAGAAAACATATTTTGAAAATGAAATGATTTCTTTGATATTTTAAAAAGAAGTGAAAAATACTTGAACATAGGAATCTGCATTTATGTAATTTTTCGCAATTCAGTGATTTGATTTTAATTAATTACATTTTGAAATTAATTTTGATTCTGATCCTTCCGGGAAGTCCAAGTACTTACCAACTCATATTTAAAATTATGTAAATTATTTTCTCTTGTATCTTACGTTTAATGGGGTTGAAAGAATCAAAACAAAAACTCAATTTAATGAGTAATTTCAATAATATTTTTAATTACAAGATTTTTTTCGAATATATTATTTTTAATTAATATTCGTGAATTTTCCAAGGTTGTTAGTCAAAAATAAATAATAATTAATAAATTACTATAATTTTTTATTTATGACTAACAATTTAGTAAATTTCTATTCTTATTTTATTTGTGACAAGTAGCCTTTTCAATTTCCAAAATATTAAATCCACAGACATTCATTTTTGGGATGAATGAATTAAATATTTAAAAAAAAAAATGTAAATATTTGAAATAGAGTTTACTAGAATAATGTTAACTATTTTTAATAAGTGTATATTTTAAAAAATAGAAACTCACCGAGAATTAAATGTATCCTTAGGAATCTTTAAATAATTTCAAATTTCACTCCACCGAGTTGTTGTTAAAGAATGATATGTGAATTAATGATAAATAGAATACATTTTATTTTTATAAATTAACATTTAATGAATTGAATTAAACTGAGATTATAAACTTTCTTATTTTGTAAGGAAATTAGCAAGGTTATTGATCTTTCAAAAGTATTATACTATTAATATATGGCAAACATACTCTTTCGCATATGTACTATTAAAAATAATATTAAAGCATTATATCTATTATTATTGAATTTATTTAAAAAATGTCACTATTCATTAGGAAATTTATTCCACGTGCTATAATAAAATACAGTTTTAAATAATTCTTCTTCATTCACCCTAAATTCAGACATTCTTAGCCTTCTTATGATGAGCAGTTCCTATAAGGAATGCTTCACTTGCCAAATCGATGACTCCATAAAATAAAAAGTGGAAAAAAACGATGAAATAATATACATTATTACATTATTTATTATTCTAAGGCCAAAATTTTTTGTCATTTATTGGTGTAATAATTATTATTAGAGAAATTTGTTTTGCATATATAGAGTTAGGAGTCTCAACTGCTTTTAACATTTAAAATTTAATAAAATTTAGAAAGTGGAGTTAATCGATTTGGCAAGTGAAGAATTCATATAACATTGTGTTTCTTAGTCAAAATATGACACAGATTTGAAATTTAGAAGTGATAAAATATTTATTTTACTCAAAATCGGATTATTAATTAGGATGAGGTAGAAGTAGAAGAAAAAATATATAAGCTTCGAATTAATTGATTTTCATTGAATATTAAAAGATTGTCATAGAAAAATTACTTAATTTTTCATATTTTTATTAATTTGTAACTTTTTATACCTAGGTA